>JAQPPZ010016583.1:0-45700 GCA_028583015.1 Wollemia nobilis | reverse complement strand
GATTATACTAATGATCTAGGGAATTCGATGGATTTGGAGGCAAGATGGTTGTTGTGCTATCATAATTTGGATCTTGTGAATCAAGAACAACTTCTTGTGATAATGTTTTGACAAGTAGAATATTTGAACCAACCACCCTAGGATGTTCTCCTAAAGCATCGATGTCAAGCTCATATAACTTGGTTTCTTCTTCTGTATTTCTAGATCTCCATCTCATACACATGAAGGCATAAGTTTTTACACTGGTCTATAATTTGGAGGAATTTGAGTTCAAAAAAGTCACCAGATATTCATATTGGACAACACTAAGATGAACATCACTTCTTAATACTAATAAAATGTGGAATTTTTGCATCCCATCGGACGTGCCAAAAACTATTGGTAATCAAACTGGTCTAGATATAGGTTTTCTAAGTCTGCAATGCCCTAGGCCCACTGCCAAGAATTGAATACTTGAAGGAAAGGGATGTCCTCTATGGAAATCTCCACTGGGGCTGGTTCCAAAATAAAAATGGGGGATTGGAGATAAGGGATAGAAATATACTGAAAGAGATGAGAAATTATGAAAAGGAATGGGAAATAACCAAAGACAAAAAATGAGGGGTGATGGATCAAAAGCATGATAGACAACTTAGATATTTGAACCAATAACAATCAAAATAATGACTTTTAACAGAAACCAATATAAAATCCTTATAACTATGAAAACTCTAGAAAGTATTCTAGGGACTAGTATTCTATCAACAACAAAATCTAGAAAAAATAATTAAGCTATATAATAAAGGGACTAATTTAATAGAAATCATAGAATAGAAGTCATACACAGATATAGAGAATTTGAACCAAAACCAAAAGCCTTTATTTTGGAAGTAGATTTCAAGTATACAACTACTTTTCTAGCAGAAGTTATCCATGTGAATTACAAAATAGAAGCCAACTTCTATAGAAGAAATCTGCTACTTAAAATATTAATACCTAACCACTCCCATGATGGGTAGATTCAATCCAGGTGATAGCCAAAAATAATCAATTTTTAGCCTTACAAATAACTTAGTATTGAAAATAAAAGTTCCAGTATTGACTTGAACAGTCAGTCCGACATTACAGGTAACTTGGTTTCAAATTTAGAAGGTTCTCATGATGATCCATAAATGGGTGGTGTAAAATGTATCCTGGGAGTGGTGCAACCAAAAAATGTTGAATGGGTCTCACCTTTCCTTTTTCTATTCTTCTTACTTGATTTATACTCAGTTTGAATAAGTGCTCCCTTGTGGAGCGCTTTCCACTTGAGCGCTTTTGCCTTAAACACTCCCTTGTGGAGCGCTTTCCACTTGAGTGCTCCCATGTGGAGTGATTTTACCTTAAGCGCTCCCTTATGGAGTGCTTTCCACTTGAGCACTCCCATGTGGAGTGCTTTTGCCTTAAGCGCTACCTTGTGGAGTGATTTCCACTTGAGCACTCCCATGTGGAGTGCTTTGGACTTAAGCGCTCCCTTGTGGAGCACTTTCCACTTGAGTGCTCCCATGTGGAGTGCTTTGGCCTTTAGTGCTCCCTTGTGGAGTGCTTTCCACTTGAGCACTCCCATGTGGAGCGCTTTGGCCTTAAGTGCTCCCTTGTGGAGTGCTTTCCACTTGAGCGCTCCCATGTGGAGTGCTTTTGCCATAAGTGCTCCCTTGTGGACTGCTTTCCACTTAAGCGCTCCCATGTGGAGCACTTTTGCCTTAAGCACTCCCTTGTGGAGTGCTTTCCACGTAAGCACTCCCATGTGGAGTGCTTTTGCCATAAGTGCTCCCTTGTGGAGTGCTTTCACCATTCCCTTCCACGCTTAGTCATTTTACCAACTTTCACTCTTCAGCTCTTGGCCGTGTTGTCCGAACAATTTTTTAAATAGGCTAACTTACCCAAATTAAAATACTGGAAATTATAGCTACATGAAAAGAAGATATTTTTAAAGTGTCAAGGAAGAATTTATCAGTGGATTGCCCATGCCAAAACATTAACAATTTTGCCAAAACATTAACAGAGAAGATAGGAAACCATGTAATGCATTGCATTCAATTTTTTAGAAGAGACAGTTGGTGGAAGCACAAAAATATAACAACACTCTAACAATTTTTAATGGGAAAAAGAAAAGTTTTACAATGAATGATTCCAAACTATATACAAAACTAAAAATTGCAACAATGTGACAAAATTGGCAACAGGTTCATGTTATGAAGAGATGTAATGGTTCACTTTACGAGTTAATAATATAATAATTAAATGATTAATAATACTAACTAATAATGTTAGGATGGAGGATCCTAAAAGAATCCTTGGCTATTCCTCTTCCTCAGTGTTTATTGATCTTGCTCAGATAGGGTAGTATAGTTGAATTGTAGTTGAGACTCTGCTTTCTTTGCTAAGGTATATGCCTTTTGCAGTGATTTAGGCTCACACATGTTTACATCATGATTCGCTCTAGATTCTAACTTGTGATAAACTTGTAAACCCTTATCTTCTCATCATAAGTAGGCACATACTTAAGTAATTGAACCAACTTCTTATAGTATATCTCCACTATCTTAGTTCCTTGCTGAAGGCTAGAAAATTCCTCAAACTTTAGGGCATAAAAGTGTTCTGGATTATTCAAAAAATGCTCCAACCATGGAGCAGCAAGGAGGAGGAGTGAGAGGTCTAGGGGCATCAAACCCTAGGTGTGGGACTTCAGAGGGCAGATCAGCAGACGCGGCAAGTGGGGGCTCTGGCGAGATAGCAGGCCCCCAGGCGGAGGATGTGGACAAGGAAGTTCTATTGGAACCGGTCCAAGGGCGTTGGGCGGATGCGGTTGAAGATTTCTCTGAGGGGGACCAGGACTCTATGCGTCAGGATCAAAGGAAGACCCAAGAAGGAGACAAAGAGAAACCTGGCAACTGGAGACCTTCATATCTTAATGCTCTTCGCGGTAAGCAAAAATTATCCGACTCTTGTTTTAATCTAAAATCTGTCAATGGTAGGTTGCACGTCCCGCATTCCTTAGCTCAGCATGTGGCTATGGAGGGCATAACATCTTTGGTGGCTAAATTTATGGGGGTGAGGCCGGACATGGAAGTCATAAGGAGATGGGCCATCCAAAAATGGCAGCCAAGGGCCGGTATGATGATTAAGGCTTTACCCAAGAGTTTTCTTTTGGTGACATTTCAATGTGAACAGGACATGGAAAGGACTCTCCAAGGAGGTCCTTGGTTTTTTGGGAAAAGGGGCTTGTATCTCGAAGCGTTGGTCCCCCGATTTCAACCCCCGCACTCAGTGCCGGATTTGGCTCCTATTTGGGTTAAGATGCCAGGATTACCTCTCGCTTTCTGGAACGAACAAATATTGGCCGGGATAGCTACGGAGATTGGAGAACTAATAGCTATTGATCCCGCAACCTTGAGCAAAACAAGACTCCCGTCCGCTCGCATGTGTGTGTTGGCGGACCTGAGTAAAGAGCTCCCTAAATCCATTATTTTGTCGTCTATGTTTGGCCTTCATACTCATGTATTTGAATATGAAAATATGTCTTTTAAGTGTAGTGTTTGTGGGAAGGTAGGGCACCAGGGTATCCACTGCATTTCCAAGAACCAACCCCCACTCCAAAATACCGATCCTCAAACCCGAATAATATCCCTCCCCCGCGGATCTCCATTCCTACCCAACCCGGGCCTCAAGGACGTGGAGCTCGAAATCCGAATATCGTAGACCCCGTTCGCCCTATTGTAAGCAAGAGGCAACGTTTTAACCCTCCTCCCAAAAATTCCTATGCCCCAAAACCCTCTCACAGGGGAGCTGGTCCCTTTGATGGGAACCCTCAAGCTCAACCTGCTCCTAAGATGATACAGCAAGCCTCAGAGCCAAATCACAAAGGAAAGAACCCCATAGATCAACGCCCTGGGGCAAGTAAGTTTGATTGGGTGATACGGGAGGCCTATGGAGGCTCGGTGGAAGTGGTCCCATGTACTGCAGAGGAATTTATGGGAAGAAATTCCAAGGAGATCAACATCCCAGTGGAGAACAGTTTTGATGCATTAAATCATTTGAAGGGAGATCAGATGGACAGCCAAGAAGTGGAATCTGAGGTAGAGGAGACTCAAGAGAAGGATTTAGAGGAGAAAAATCAGAGGAAGGAGCAGGAAACTAATAATACAGGCAAGGATACTCAGGAGGAAGAGGTGAACCACCAAGATCAGTGTAACCCCAAAGCAGGGAAAAAAGAATCTACTAATCAAGAAGCTAAGAGCACGGAATCATCTCCACTGTCAAAAAGACCAGTTAACCTGGAAAGCCGATTGTTACCCCAAATACCAAGACCGACCTACCCAAGATGGTTACTAGAAGCCAAGTGAATCCCAAGGAACTTCAACCTAGAGCGGATGTATGGGGATATGGTTCGGTGGGAAGAGGGAAACCTAGCAATGCCGCCTTAAGGCGTAAAGAAGCGCAGCGAGGAGTGGCCGATGGCACTCAAGAAGTATTGCTCTTTGGGGCGAAGGCTCGAGGATCCAAAGCCCATAAATGAAGATCCTTTCATGGAATATTCGTGGGAGTAATCCCGCAAAAATAAGAGCTTTGTATGCTCTTAGACAAGAACACAAACCGGATATGATTTTACCGCAAGAAACTAAAATGGAGGAGAGTAGAGTTATTCCTTTTAAGAATAGGACTTGGCGAGAAGTCAAGTAGTAGGCCAAGAGGCCACCGGAACAGCAGGAGGGTTACCGGTTATGTGGAACAAAAATGTGATTGATAGTAGAGTGATTCCGATGTCTAGTTGGTTTATTTGTCTCTTATGTGTGGATAAAACCACACAGAAGAGTGGATCTTAACGAATGTATATGCTCCAGCTTAGACAGTGGACCGAGAAGGGTTCTTTGGAGTCACCTAGCTGAATTGAGGGAGACGGTCCCCAACTACCCTTGGATTGTGGCGGGGGATTTCAATTGCTACCTTAATCCCGTAGATAAATTGGGGGGCTCTCAAAGAATAACCGCTGATATCTACGAGTTTAGAGATTTTGTTGAGCAACATGAGCCGATGGATGTGGACCTCGCGTAGATTCTCCTATACATGGTCTAACAAAAGATTGAAGGAAAACCAAATTCAGATAAGATTAGATAGGTTTCTTCTTTCTCAAGAATGCCTGGAGAGGTTTGGGGACTCTTCATTAACGGCACTCCCAAGAATCGGGTCAGATCACAACCCAATTCCGTGGGAAACAGGGAGGACTCTAAGAAAAGATACATCGGACCCTTTCGATTCGAACTTATGTGGTTCCAACATCGGATCTCAAGGATCTCGGTTGCCCAATGGTGGGACAAAAAGTATAATGGTTCGAAACCGGCCCAAGTGGCATGTAAACTAAGGAATGTGAAGGCTAACATTAGAGAGTGGAACAAAACTTCCTTTGGCAATATTTTTGTTAAAAAGGCAGTAACTAAAAGACAAGATCAATGAACTACAGGAGAAGTTGAAGTCGAGCAACTTACGGAGGATCTGAGAAACCAGGAGAGGGAGCTATTAGCCGAATACCACACGATGCTAGGATTTGAAGAAACCTTTTGGAGGCAGAAATCCAGATTGCGTTGGTTAAAGGAGGGTGACAGAAATACAAAGTTCTTCCATGTCTCTACTCTTCGCCACAGGAGTACTAACAAAATTAAGGAGATCAAGATGGCCGATGGGTCTAACACCAAAGATATGGAAGACATAAGGAGGGAAGCGGTTGAGTACTTTAAATCGTTGCTAGAAGATGTAAATCCGACTATTGAAGAAGAGGACTCTCTGTTGGCAGCCATTCCACCCCTCGTAACCGATAATCTTAATGGATTCTTACTTAGTCCTTTCACAAAGGAGGAAATCAAGAAGGTCGTTTTTGACATGGATGGTAACAGCTCCCCAAGACCGGATGGCTTCCCCGCAACTTTCTTCCATAAGTTTTGGGATATCCTAGGCAATGATGTAGTGGAAGCTATAATTGAGGCTCAAAAGGACATGGAAATCCCAGAAGGAGTTAATGCTACTTTTTTAGTTCTCATCCCTAAACTAGTGGGAGCAATGGAATTTTCCAGTTTTCGCCCTATCGCTTTATGTAACACTCTGATGAAGATTCTCACAAAAACAATCGCCAATAGGTCGAAGGTTATCCTTCCTTTCATCATTGATATGAACCAAGGTGGCTTTGTGAAAGGGCGACAAATATTGGATGGTATCATCACAATTCATGAGGTTATTCATTCAATGGTGACTAGTAAGGAAGCGTGTATGTTACTAAAGCTAGATATGAATAAAGCCTACGACCGGGTCTCATGGCGGTTCCTCACCAAGATTTTGGGTAAGTTTGGTTTCTGTCTCCAGTGGATTAAGTTGATTTTTAGTTGTATCTCTACTACAAGATTTTCTCGTCATGGTGAATGGGTCACCCTCTGGTTACTTTAAGAGTGAAAGGGGGTTGCGACAAGGAGATCCTTTGTCTCCATACTTGTTTATTATTTTAGCGGAAGCATTGGGTAGGAACATTTCAGCAATGGTGGCATATGGTCAATTGGAAGGTTTTAAACCAGCCTCAACAAGTAGGGCCGTTGTCTCACCAACAGCTTTGTGGATGATACAATCATTGTGTCCAAAGCCTCGGTGCCTCAAGCTAGGAAGTTGAAGAGAATTCTAACCAAGTATGAGACAGAAGGATGAAGACATAAACTATAAGAAGAGTAGCATCTATTTCTTTAACACGCCCGGTGGGAGGGAGGAAAGAATAGCTAACCTCTTCGGTTGTGGAAAGGAGCTTCTACCAAAGAACTTATCTAGGCATGCCTATGTTCGAAGGAAGAATGAAGGCTACTTTGTGGAACTCGATCATTGACAGGATCTCCAAAAAGTTAGCAGGGTGGAAGGGCAGCCTTCTCAGCTCCGCAGGAAAAGCCTTATTAGTTCAAACTACTTTACATAGCATTCCAATTTACTGCATGTCTCTATTTAGAATGCCTGCAAAGGTCCGAGCTACATTGGAGCTAATTCAACGCAACTTCTTGTGGTCAGGTTCGGAGGAGAGAAAGAGAATTTCGTTGGTAGCATGGAATCGGTGTGTGCAAGCAAGGATCGTGGGGGCCTCGGGGTTAAAGAGAATGAAAGAATTGAATCAAGCTCCGATTGGCAAACAGGTATGGAGATTTATCAATAATGATCAATTGGGATGGGTAAAACTTCTTAAGGCAAAATATATCAAAAATAATCGAGACTTCCTGAAAGCTGATAATCTTCCTAGAGGATCCTATTTTTGGAATTGTTTGCTCGAATGTCGGGAGGTAGTCAGGAAAGGCATCAGATGGAGAATTGGTAATGGAAGACAAGTGGACTTTTGGAAAGACCCGTGGTTGGAAGAGGCCCCTCTGAAAGATAACTTAGACCTTCAGGTCCTCCAACATAAACTTTCGAAGGAAATGGGAGGAAAAGTAGGGGATTTTATTGTCGTAGCACAGAAACTTCTTCTTGGAAGAAAATCACAGCTCATAATCTGTCGTAGCAAGAGAAGGTGGCCCTAACCAAACTCAATGATGCTTTAAGGGTGTTCCCGATCATTCCCCGGGGGAGGAAGAGACAAGGCGATTTGGGGCAAAACTACAAGTGGGATCTATTCAATAAAAATCGCCTATAAGTTAATCCACTCAGGATTCAATGGCCGGACTCCGACTTCGTTATTTGGTTAAATAATTTAACCCCAAAAATAGCTTTCTTCTTTTGGTTGGCAGATCAAAATAAGATCCTGACAACAGATAATCTGCAAAGGAGAGGTTTCCAATTCATCAATCGATGTATCTTGTGTGAGAAAGCAATAGAATCTGTAAGTCATATATTTCTAACTTGTGATTTTTCTTGTACAGCTCTTCCAAATGATCCCGTCCAAATTTCATATAGATTGGGTCTCGTCCAAATAGCATGTCCGACTTCGCATACAATGGGCTTCCCCTTCCGGCAAAGCTTTTGACTTGGCTCGGAAGCTCAGCTTACCCCATTTTTTATGGGGGATATGGAATGAGAGAAATAAGAGAGTATTTAAAGGACGTAAGAAAGATCCCAGTGTTATGTGGTAATAAAATAATCGTAGCTTTGAAAGAAAACTCGGAAAACTTTCTTCTTCAAAAATGAGACCATGTCTCTAAGGGAAAGGAGGATTTTGCGGAACTCGGGGAGAGGAACTTCCGGACCTAGACATTACAACCAACCCACGGGATGGTGTCAAGTGGATACCCCCCACACAAAAGTGGGTTAAGTTTAATTTTGACGGGGCAGCTAAAGGAAATCCGGGGTCGCAGGAGCAGGAGGAGTTTTGAGAAATGAGGAAGGAAAAGTGGTCCTTGCCTTTGCAGAGCCTTTGGGAACTCAAACAAATCATTTTGCAGAAGCTCCGAGCTCGCATGCAGCAATGAGAATTGCCAGACTTGAGGGTTATAAGGAAGTTATCTTTGAAGGGGATTCGCTTAATATAATCAAGGCAATTAAGGAGGATAAAGACCCCAACTGGACCATATTGGAGCTTATCCTAGAAGCAAAGATTCATAAATCTCATTTGGTTAATGCCCGAATCCAACACACCTTCGGAGAAGGGAACCAAAGCGGTGGATCTAATGGCAAATATTGCAGTTTTCGTTGGGGAGATGCAAATTTGGAAGGATAACTTCCCTCAAGAACTATTGGTGTTGGTTGCTAGAGAAGAGCTAAGATCAAACCTGTTAGAGCATCAGGAGATCAAAGGGGCTGATGATGAGTAATCCGACAGATGGAATTAGGCAGAAAAGGCATCCCATTTGTCAGGGCCCGGGAGGTGACAAGTGTACAAGACAGACAACCTAGTGTTAGTAAGTGCTAGGTGTTGTTTGGTTTTTGTTTTATCCCGAATAGTCAAGCGACAAGTATAGGACCGTGGACTCTAAGTATGGCTTAATGTGAGTCTTAGAAAGATCCATTTTGTATTTTGATTATACGGGCTTGATGCTAGAACCAGCCCATTTTGACTTTGTAAAAGGTTTGTGGACCTTATAACCACCTCTACCTTATACCAAAAAAAGTGTTATGTGAGAAACCTCTTTTTGAATACTTCAACAAAATATTTCCATTTAATATCAATAGGTTCAACCTTATTCTTCTCATAGTAAGTTTCCCACCAGTCTAAAGTAGCCCCTTCTAAGTTGATTGTGGCCCAAACTATTCAGGTTCCTAGGGAATAGCCTTTTATCGTAAAGTAAAATTCTAATTCTCTTAGCTAGGCTTCAGTTGCATCCCCTTCATCTTCTCAATCAAACTTGCACATAAAAATATTTTTTAGATCCCTAGCCATTTCCTTTTCTAGAAGGGCTCTAGCTTATAATTGTTACTCAGTTAGCCCATCAACTTGGCCAATCTCTAAGCCTTTAGCTTACCAGTTTTGATTCACAATAGTTTCTAATATTTGTCTCGTTTGATCCCGCATGGCAAAAACTATAGCAGTGAGGTCTTCTACCTCTCTGTTAGAATTTCTTAAATCCTCATCTTGAATTCCTTCTTTGACATTATTTTTTTGATTTTATCTAGTTGAAGGAGTAGGCCTCTCTTTTCTGGCCTTAGGTGGTATTTTAACCTGGTTACAACCAAGAAAAATATTAGGCTACAAAATCACCTTAAATTGTAGCACTAATTCAATCTATAATACATATTTCTCTTACTAAAAGCATAAATGATCTAATTAGGATGAAATTCCAAGGTTATGATATGATATTGTAAGCAGTAAAAATCATGCATCTACTCTATTTGTAAACATGTAGCAAATTGAAAATAAGAAATCATGTAACCATTGCAAGATAAAAGATGATCAAAATAGAGTGCTCTTTATTAATCACAAGAAGTCTTGATTACAATCTTTCCCTCTTAGGAAATCCCTCAATTTGATACAATTATTACAAATATTGTGACCCCTCAAAGGGGAGAGATGCACTCCAAGGATTTTCACTCCTCCACTACTTTGCTTATAAGAGGGCTTATTAGCTACCTCCTTCTTTGATATCATGAAGTGTGATCTTGATGTTACTTTGTCCTTGAATGGATCTATCACCTTCACATAAATAATATACAAGACACATCAATAACACATGATGCCTCTCAATATGAGGCTAGTTTCAAAGTGAATGCAAGAAACAAAGCCAATGCTTAAAGATAAGATGAAATGCATGAAATTACATAAAGAGATGCAAAGATGCTTATAAAACTAGAAATGAACCATGGAAATGTAGTAAATATATCTAATCTAGGTTAGATAAAGTAAATTAAGTATAAAGAACAATAAATCTATAGCTAAAACAAGGGAAACAACATCTCAAACCCTAGTCACTATCACTCGGAGTAGTCAACTCTGCTAGCCGCTATAAATGTTGACAATTGAGCCTGTGGGCTGCTATCAACAACAGTGATCATAGGGAAGGTATTCTACTCTTGAAATCCCAGCTTGATGATACTCAATTTCTCTATTAAATTTATATTCAAAGGTCACTTGTGTCTCAAAACATAGATTTGTGATAGATTATATCATATTTGTGATGAATTGTTGAAGAAAACAACAAGATTTCTCCTCAAGCCTTTGGAAGCTCCATTGATACATGCATAGTTGTCATACTATAATTGGATAGCACCTCACTACTCCTCAAGGGATGCAATTTTACTCTTCAATCTAACAATGCTTCGTTACAATGAATTCATCCCTTGAAACTCTGTTTGGATGGCCTATAAATAGACTTTCCCAAGTCCTCACCTTGGCTTCTCAAGGAAGCCAATATCAAGAACCAGCTAGCATAGAGTAGTTAGGGTGAGGCTTTCGAAAGCTTCACAAAAAAACCACCCAAGAACTATTATAAATTGGTTAAATGCCACTGATTTTTCTTAGCTTGGGGAGGTCGAGTTGGTTACAAGGCTAGCCTCTCACACTCAATGTAGCTAGGGGTAAGCTACTCTTAGTCACTATTAATAGGTATAGCTAGGTCCTAGTCATTCTGATCATCAACGATTGGGATGGCAGGCACTGTTAATGCTTCATAGGACTAGACTACCCTAAATGAGTGTTTAGAACCACTACTGGATCTTGCAAAGGTCCAAGATCATTCATATGGTATGCAAAGGTGCCCATATGAGTAGTCTCCTAAACATGATGTGTTTTAGGTGTCTAAAGATAATTCTTTTTGAGATACGTTGTGGGAAAATACAATGCTAAGAAAAAATAGACAACCTAAAGTCATATTATAGGTTAATTGGTGTTCAATGATATGGTCAATGTTAGATGCCCCAATCATGGAAAGGGTACACATCTCAAAATCATTACCTCTAACAAGTTAAGGAACTTGATTCAAGTACAACCTTTCACATCAAGCTTACTTGATCTTGGACATTGTTTAGTTCATTAAGAGGTAAGGACCTATGATCCACCATGCTTCAATAATACCAAGCACTTGTTTCATTAATTTAATTTTTTTTCCTAAGCAGGGGCATGATTATTTTTGGCAATGATCCATAATATGAATGCAATTAACATGATTAACTGTTCAATTGTTGATTTTTATTATGAAAGTTGTTATTATGAATACCCCCTCAAGCGACGAGTCAATGAGGAAAAATACAAGTGATGAAAGCTGATACTAAGGTATCATAACATTAATTCACCCCTTGGTATTAGTTCCCCTTATATTCTAGCAAATAGGGCATTCTAGGTCATCCTACCTTTAGCTTATCTCTAAGCAAGCCTTCAATGGAGATATCCAAATCCTATTTATCACAAAATAATCTTTATACCCTCGTACTTAGAGATCTGATGCCAAATGTAATGACACAAAAAGAGCTACAAGAAAATACACACAAAAAAAAGAATTTTATTCTTTGAAAGGAATTTATAAACCCCTAAACAACCTTTAATTAACCTATTGTTTTAATCTCTTAAGTTTCTCGAAGAGCTACACCTCACAAAATACCCTCACACAAATCCATCTATGTAGGTGTATTATATGTTACTGCAAATAAGTTTATCTCTCTCATCACTCTTGATGAGCTAAAATTATCACCTTCAATCCATCGAAGGTATATGCCCATCTCCATATCATACACAAATCATTATGTGTAGGTATGTTATGCGTACTACGAGTTAAGCTATCCATATCGTCTACCTGACGAGTTATCTTAACTTAGATATAGTCTTTCTACAACTTAGTTTCCAATATCCCTAAGGAGTCCTTAATCCCTTAGGTCACCTATGTTCACCCTAAGGGGGTCTTAATTCCCTTTGGTCACCCTCTAAGTTAACCCTATAACTCAATAATTAAGTTTCCTATTGTTTAGAAAGAAAGCAAGAATAGATACTAAATCTAATAAAATATAATCAATAAAACATAAAAATATACTAGAAAGGAAAGCAACATTTAAAGAAGGTAAACATTAATTGAAATGAATTTAAATGCAAAACATAATTAATTCATAGCAGTAATTTAAAGTACATCTATCAACCATTAAGTAATTATTATAATAAGCAAGTATGATAAATCCTTCATACTCATAAATAATAATATATTACATCAATTTCATCAGGAAAATCTCCCCACATGGTTAATCTATTTGAGTATAATTAAATCATTATAAGTAGAATCAAGCCAATACATTGGTTCTAATCACCTCCTTGATCCTTTTCAGCTTTTCCTCGATCATTTGAGGATAGTAGGGGATTACGACACTCATAGTTCCATGATAAACATGATTCTAAATGCATTTAATAATTTCTTTGCCAAATTGCAACTATAAATTTAAATCAAAGTAACTAACCATCTACTGCATAGTTGATATCATAAAAACCACCATTTTTATTTCCCATCTCATTATCTCATGAGAGTCTTTCAACAAATGCAACTAGATTAATGTCCTACTTCAATCAATCTCTTTTCAACCCTTATTCAACAATTAAAATATCATACCTTTAATATTTAAATAAGCTAGGTTCCTTTATTTCATAAATCAAGTCATCCTACTTCAATTTATAAAATAACCCATTTCTTTTATTTCCACTAAATATAGTCTCATACCTCTAATTAATAAAAATAAAATATTTCCTTTACTTTCACTAAATAGAGTTCCATACCTCTAATTAATAAAATTAAAGCATTTCCTTTACTTTCATTAAATACCTCTAATTAATAAAAATGAACCATTTGCTTTAATTTCCCTAAATAGATTCCCATACCTCTAATTAATAAAAATAAACCATTTCCTTTACTTTCGCTAAATAGAGTCTCGTACCTTTAATTAATAAAAATAACTATTTCCTTTACTTTCACTAAATAGAGTTCCATACCTCTAATTAATAAAAATAAACCATTTTCTTTACTTTCACTAAATAGAGTCCCATACCTCTCATTAATAAAAATAAAATATTTCCTTTACTCTTTATTTAACAAATTAAAGTTCATTTCATAATTTCATAAATAGACAAATCATTTCTATCCTCCAAATAATCCTCCCATTACTTAATTAGAATTAATTAATTTAAAGGTGAGTTTTAATTAATTAATTAAAGCTCCTTAATAATTAATTAAAACTTACTACCCCTCAAAAGTTCACAACCCAAGGTTCGTACATTGTTGTGAGACTTACAGGAGGTGAACATCCACAAAGGCCCAAAGGAGGCCATACACACATAGCTAGTCAAACTTCAACAAGGCAAGAGGAGAGGGTTACCAACAACTACGAATGTCCCAAACGAAAGGTATCCACACAAGAGAAAGGTGGGGTGACTTACACAATACATAGACCATGATGAAGATGGTAGATGACTGAAAGGAAGAACACCCACCCAACTTCCATAGACAAGACAACACGAAGGTAACCATACTGTGAATCTCCTAAACTAGACAACACAGAGGTAGTTTTACAAAGATGACTTGACTTGGAGAGAACCCACTTAATAGGATAGTGTGATCAATAATGGGTTTTGACTATGTGGTTTACCACAACGACATTGGGTTCGACTTCCAACACTCATTGGGAGTCCTCAATAATAGCACAACAACAAAGATGCAAAGGAAAAATCCACATCACAATAGTGATAGCAACATAGCAGCAATTTTACTTGATGATGGTGTTATCTAGCAACCAAACTAGCACAACGATAGCG
Source organism: Wollemia nobilis (assembly GCA_028583015.1). Classification (NCBI taxonomy): domain Eukaryota; kingdom Viridiplantae; phylum Streptophyta; class Pinopsida; order Araucariales; family Araucariaceae; genus Wollemia; species Wollemia nobilis. The sequence continues at coordinate 31,515 of JAQPPZ010016583.1, read as the reverse complement.
TTGTTACAAGCAACACTACCAACAACGAGTAACTTGCACACAACCTAGCACAATGATAGCATTGTTACTAGCAACGCTACCAACAATGAGCAACTCACACACATCGATGATGAAGGTTTTAACTAAAGAAAAGATATCAAATGAGCACAACATAACTAGGAGAGAATCAATAAATACCAATAAGCAAGAAAGAACAACCAAGTTTTTAAGGTAAATTAGTGGTCATAAACCAACCTGGCACGTTGGCTACCTCATTCTATGGTCGATTCAAACGTTTTGCTTTAGCTTGGTGTTTTCCAAATCCTCCTCTCATCCAGTCATCATTCCCATCATTCTGAAAATATTTATATCTTATAATATCTTGATAAGCCTTTCCATAAATGGAGCTCTCTCTTTGTTTTCAATGTTGGCAGATGCCCATCAACTCAAACATACATTCAAGAAAGTTCTTCATAATGGAAAATATCTAATTGATTTAACATGGAATGTGATTACCACTTAATAACAATCGTCTATCATTTATCGATGAAGATTCGTTATTATTTAAATTAAAACAACCTTTGTTTATAATGGGATTATTTTACCATTAAACTATCATGAAGTTCTTTTACTTTTTAAAAAAACTAAACTATTATTTATAAATGAAGTTCCTTTTTCATTTAAAATAATTAAAACTATTATTTATAAATGAAGTTCCTTTATCAATTAAAATAATTAAATTACTATTTATAAATGAGGTTCCTTTTTCATTTAAAATAATTAAAACTATTATTTATAAATGAAGTTCCTTTATCATTTAAAATAATTAAGCTATTATTTATTCATATAAATACATAACATAGAAATAAAAAGGTTTTTTTATCCAATACTAACATCTTATTATTCTTTTGGAAGGTTTAAGCAAAACAATGAGCTTTTCCAAAAACAACCAAGTCATGTTTTTTTTTCCAAATCATTGATACATATAGTGATGAAGTAAAAGCTAATCAAACATATGCAATAGATAAATAGGGAATCTTTCCATCAACCTAGTCACCTGTCTCAGCCTTGATAATTTATGATAGCTACTAGGATATCAATCTATGGCTCAAGGTGACTATATTTTGATGATTATCCCTAACCGAATGCATGCCTATATGAAGGTATCCATCAATGTTACCTCCAAGTTGCCTTAATCATCATTTCCCAACCTAAAGTACCCCTGATTCTAGTGGATGATTCTACCTCTTCCACCCATGAGTGTACCTGATCCTACACATTTGGAAATATGTCAGCAGTACCATGGTCTTTAAAAAAAAAACCCAAAAAAAAAAAAAAAAAAAAAAAAAAAAAAAAAAAAAAAAAAAAAAAAAAAAAAAACACCCCCCAAAACAAAAAAAAAAAACACCACCCCCCCCCACAGGGGGGAAAAAAAAAAAAAAAAAAAAAAACAAACACAAAAAAAAAAAAAAAAAAAAAAAAAAAAGGGGAGGGCCAAACCCAAAAAAAAAAAAAAAAAAAAAAAAAAAAGAAGAAAAAAAAAAAAAAACCACGACAAAGGGGGGGGGGGGGGGGGGGAGGGAAGAAGGAAAAAAAAAAAAAAAAAAAAAAAAAAAAAAAAAAAAAAAAAATAAACAAAACTTTATGGTGTTCTTTTTTTTTAAATTTGAATTTGAGATATTATGAGTGTTAGGGGTGGGTGGGGACGATGGGTGAATGGGCTCATTATAAAGTTGGCTATATGTGGGATTTTGATACCCATGGCTAGTTGAGTGTAATTATTATTGGAAATATTGAGTATATTGTGTTGTCATTGATGTCAAATGATTGATGTCAAAAGGTTGATGTCAAAGAGAGCTTGGTATGGCATAAATATTCTTCTATGGTTGGATAATATTGCAAGGTAAGGTTTATCTCAGAGCAAGGAAAAATAAAAGGTTTGCAATGTTTATCTCATAGCAAGGAAAAGAAAAGGTTTGCAAGGTTTAAAGGCAAACAAAAGTTTTATAATATTTATTTTTTAAATATTATACAAAGGTTTAATTTGCAAAGCCAAGGTTCAAATATTTAAAAGGAGGTCCAAAGGTTTAAAGTTTCATAAAAGAAGAGAAGCCCAAGGTTCAAAAGGAAATATTATAATATTTTTAAAATATTATAATATACAACATATTTCATTGGCACCAACGGTTATGAAGGAAGGTTTAAAAAATGTATATAATATTTCTCTCATGGAGCATCGACATCATTCGAAGGAGGCAAACATTTATGAGTTTAAAAGAAATTTTTTGAAGCGTTGACGTCATTCAAAGAAGGAGGCAAACGTTTATAAATACCTTATCAAATTCATTTGGATGCTATACATTTTTGGAGATGCAAAAATTTTATGTGATGCCAATGTTTTGATGATGCAAAAAATTATTGTGATATACATGCTTTCACTGTGAAATTGTTTTCTCTCGTGTGTTGGTCTTTGCAAAGTTCATTGAGAAGAGAGGACACATTTTTGAGGATAGCAATTTGCAAACAAGAGGAAGTGCCACTATTTGAATTCCAACCAGGTGGTTGGTCTAGCTGGATGCCTAGCTAGAGCTAAGGTGTTGTTGAACCAGAGTGCATAGGGTCGAATCTTGCGAAGTTGTTTTTGTTGGGCAGAAGACGTGGTTCATTTGGTAGGCACAACGAAGAGGGTTTTTGTTGGGTGCACACACTGTGTATATCACCTATTGGGGTAGCCCAATCGGTAGCCTAGTCATGGCTAGGGTGATGCATGGGCAGATGTTGTAATTTTGATTCTTGTGTAGTTCGCAAGCGTGTGGTGTTGAGGTTCATGCCAAAATTTTTGAAATATATTTTGCTGGCCTATGTTGTGAGGTATGCACCAAATTTTTTAATAATCAATGCTTTAGTGAGAAAAGTATTTCGTTGGTTATTTGATATTGTAAAAGGTAAAAAGTTGATTTTAATTAAGTAGTGGAGGAATAAGGTGTATAAAGAAATAATTTTTATTGTAATGTGTGTATAAATTTAATTCTTAGAGGGAGATTTGTGTATGGTTTAAAAGGCATATATCTTGTATTTTGAAAGGGAAAATAAAGTGTCTTAGGGCTTTATTGAAGTTATAATTTTTTCTTGCTTAAGAAAGGAGAAATAAGGTGTAATTTAAGTCTATTGATATTTGTATTTTGGCACACCTTAGAAAAGAGAAGTTTGAGGTTTTTAGTCTTAAAATTCAAAGCTTTATATTTGCAATACTAAAGAGAAATTATAGAGTATCTTTGAGCACATCTTTGTGGAAATGTTTTTGTGATTGTTTTGAAAATAAGATTTGCTAACCTCTTGAAGTGGAAAAAAGGAAATTATTTTGAAACGGGTTTTGAGGGCACATCTTCTTCAAGGTATTTTGAGGTATGGTAATTTGACTCCTTCTTAAGGTGGTTGTGCTTTGAGGAAATTATTTCTATGTCATAAGTTGGAGAAATAAGGATTAGACTTGTGTTCATTGTTGGAAATATATGAGCTAGAGTTTGAGAACTACTTGTGCTTCATTGTTGAAAGAGATTGGAAACACATGTGCTAGGGTTTGTGAAAAAATTATGCTTCATTGTTAAATGAGATTGGAAACACATGTGCTAGGGTTGAGAGCAAGTTTTGTGCATAATCTTGATTGATATTGGGATAAACTAGCAAAGGTCAAAAAGGTATTTTTGTGAAGTAATTTGTGCATTGGCCTTGAGTGATATTTGGAAAGAACATATTGTGAAATTGTATTGCATATCATTTTCTATGTATTCTTGAATAAAAATTATGGGTAGAATATATCTAAAGTACTTTGATCAATGCATGTGTTATGAGCAAGTTTTGAGCATGTGTTATGAGCAAATTTGAGTATGTGTTAAAAGCAAATCTAAGCATGTGTTATGAGAAGATTTGAGTATGTGTTATAAGAAGATTTGAGTATGTGTTATGAGAAGATCTGAGTATGTGTTATGAGAATATTTGAGTATGTGTTATGAGCAGTTTTGAGCATGTATTAGAGGAGAGTTATGCAGAGATAGTAAGCAGAATTGAGCAAGTCTTGTGAGAAGACTTAAAGTAGGTTTGAGGTAGATTTGAGCAAGTCTTGTGAGAAGACTTGAAGCAGGTTTGGGCAAGAGTTGAGAGAATATTTGAGCAAGTCTTGTGAGTAGGATTGGTGTAGATTTGGGCAGATTTGAGAGCAGGTTTTGTCATTTATTTGAGTAAGCCTTGTGAGTAGACTTGGTGTATATTGGAGCAGTGAGTTGAGTAGATCTTGTTGTAGATTTGAGCAAGCCTTGTGTGAAGGCTTGGAGCAGTTTTTGAGCAAAATATTGAGTTGGATTTGGAGTGAACCAGAGCAGAGGGGAGAGGTGTCTCTTGTGGATAGATATCCACAGACTAGAGTAGAGAGGAGAGGTGTCTCCTATGGATAGAGATCCATAAACCAAAATAGTGGAGATAGAGGTCTCCTAAAGAGAGAGATCCATGAACTAGAATAGTGGGGATAGAGGTACCTTGTGGATAGAGCTCCACAAACTAGAATAGTGGGGACAAATGTCTCCCATGGATAGAGGTCCACAAACCAGAGTGGTTGGGACAGAGGTCTCCTATGGATAGAGGTCCACAAACTAGAGTAGTGGGGACAAAGGTCTCCTGTGGATAGAGGTCCACAAACCAAAATAGTGGGGACAAAGGTCTCCTATGGATAGAGGTCCACAAACCAGAGTAGTGGGGACAAAGGTCTCATGTGGATAGAGGTCCACAAACTTGAGCATAGGGGATTGAGATATCCTTTGGGTAGAGGTCCAAAAATTGTAATAGGGAATTGGTTCCCAAGAGATTTATTGAGAAAAATTATAAGAAATATTTTCTCCATGGACATAACCCACATTGGATGAACCATGTTAAATCTGTGTTTCTCATGTGTGTGATGATTTATGTATTACCTTGATACTATTATTGATTATATTTAATATTACTTTCAAGAATTATTACAATTGATAACATTGGAAAATATTATTTTCGAAAGAAAAGCAAAATTTTATCTTATACTATTCACCCCCTCTATCAGTATAAGCTTATGTTCTTGAATTATATATTGTTGAGTCAGTCTACCAAGCATTGAATCTTAGTTTGAGGGGCTTGACATGCCCATGAAGGATCAACATGCACAATAGAATGGGATGGATCATGATGATAAGGATATAGATAGGAGTAAGAAAATGGTAGAAGGAGGATAGGATGAGTGTGGATATTGGGGGAAATAGGCTGCATGGGATATGTGAGAAGAGGAAGGGGATGGTTGATGAGATGGAGGATACATGGATTGGATATTGTGATCATGGGGAGGGGTTGATAAGGTGGTGGCATAACTATAAAATTTATTTGTATAGGTGGGGGTTGGTGTTGGAGGGATATGGTGTGACATGGGATGTGCATCTACAAGGGTGGCCACTGATAAGGAGTGGGTGAAGGAGGTGGTAATGAGGGATTTTTAGGTGGAGTGGGAGTCCATAAAGGAGGTTGAGGTGAAGAATTAAGGTAGAGTAGAATAAGGATTATTAAGAGGTGGAATAGTTAAGGATCATTGATAAAGTGGTTGAGAGGTAATGTTGAAGGTTAGACAAGGAGGTTGTTGAGAAGTGTTGGCTCGTGCGTGCTATGAAGAAGCATCAACATAAGGGTGTTAAATATGAGAAATATCTTTAAGAGGAGGATAAGGTAAGGATAATAAAGTTGGAGAAAAGGAGTATGAGGAGGAGGAGGAGGAGGAGGAGGTTGAGGAACAATAGATAAATAACATGCACACTCGTAGAGGAAGATAGGTGTACGTAAAAAAGTTGCAAAAGAAGTTGTGTTAGGGCATGTGGACTCATGAGGTGAAGTAGGGAGATGGAAACATATTTGAGAAATGGATGAAGTAGAATTAGAAATAACATTTGTGTGCAGATTGATAAAGGGATTAGAATAAGAAAATGCATATGAATATGGGGTCAAAAGAGAAGGATTTAATGAAGAGGAAGCGATATTAGATGAATAAGGATGATTGGGATCAATGGTGATCAACATAGTACCCATAGTTTGGGTAACAATAAGAGGATTGGATATAAATGAGATATGAGGGTGGGAGAGTAGGTTTTCGCTTGGGAGAACAAGAGAAAAGAGCATTTAGAACACAAAGTGATGGTAGGGATACTTGAGGTGATTCAGATGGAGGATGTAAGGTTAAAATAAGATATCACAAACTAGGGAAAGAAAGAGGTGAATAATGAACAAGATAAGTATAATAAGAATGAAAGGCATTGGGATCATAGTGTGGGATATTGAGGTTTAAGGAAGATGAAGTTGTCCCATCGCTAGGGGTCTTAGGAAAAGTGATGTGGGTGGCCTAATATATTAGGCCTTGGTCATAATATGAGTGGCTAGTATGGTTTGGATCAAGTAGATAGGGGATGTGATGGATGGTGGAAAATATACCAAGTGGAGTGAGGGGTCTCTCCTTCGAATGAGTTGGAAGATTTTTCGAAGTATGAAGGATCATATAAAAATGTTCCATGGAAGGACACTTCTATGTTGTAGCTTGAATTTTGGTTAAGACCATAAGTGGTTAAAGATAAAATAGGTGGGGAGGTAGATGGTGTAGTAGGAGGATGCTATAACCTAACTCTAGAGATAACTATCCTTGCCTAGGAAGTCTTGACTATGAATCATTCGAGCCTAGACGGTCCTAACCTTGAATAATTCAAGCCTAGATAGTTGCTTCCAAAAAGAGTTTACATGGATTATGATGATAGAAATAGATAACAAGAAGATGGTTTATTTTTATTTTTGGTCTTTTTTATATTTTTATGAATGCTTTTAGTATTTTTATTAAATAATGTTTTATCTACACAAACAAAAAATCATGCAACAAATAGTTAAGATGAAGGTGTTTGATTAAGATCTATTTTGATGTTTGTGTTGCTTAGGTTTTTTATTTTTTTATTATTGATTTTTAGGTAAATTTATTTTTCTTGTTTTTTTTTGTTTTTGTGTGTTTTGATGTTACCTATCCTTGAAATCTACAAAATGTGGATAAGGGATATCTACAAGGTGTGTCTATGCATACTCCTTGATATACCTGAGAGTATGTGGGGAGAAGCTATGCATAAATGGTAAAAATATTCCTAAGGCAAGAGTGGCTTAGGGTACCTAAAAAGGCAAAGCAATGTCCACTATCCTTTTTAGGGGATAAAATAAGTGATACTATCTAAAACCTAAATCAACCTAGTCGACTTCTACTTCACCCTCGGGTGGGCTCAATAAAAAATGATAGTTGCACACTTAGTAATTATTTAGCCCTATGAGTAAGGGCATCTAACCTCAAACTACCATAAGCTAAACCCAAGGGTAGTCAACTTCCCAACTATGAAATCTAGGAAACTATGCATACTAACTATGGTGGCTAAAGGGAATAACCAATGGTTGGGGATGAAGTTCAACATCATCAATTGGTTTACAATGTGTTGTGCAAGTGATGTGAATTTATTTTTGGATTTTATTTTAGGTATGCCTAACTATGATGCACAAACAAGACTATCCTAAGGATGTAAAATGCAAATATTTCCTAAACTAAATGCAAATAAAGGGAATACTAATCTAAGAATACTTTTTCTTATAATCCTATCTATGAAAGCAAAATACAAGGATAAAAGCAAATGATATTTTAAAATCAAATCCTATGCTAAAGAGAATAATATGTAAGACTTGAAAGCAATTAACTTTTTGGAAGAAAATCCTATGATAAGGAAAGCATATGACAAAACAAGAAAGGGAAACCTATGCTATGGAAAGCAAATAACAATGCAACAAAGGAAAACTACTTTAATGAAAACAAGGGGATTACAATAAATGAAAAATAACCTAATAAAACACGAAAATGCATGAAATAAAATATGATTTAAAAAACAATAAATTGCATGAAAGAGAGTTTAATATAAGAAAGCATGTAAATACAAGAAATAAAATCTAAGTTAAGAAATCAGGTAAATGTGTGAAATAAAACCTAAGTAATGAAAGCAAGTAAATGCAAGAAACATAATCTAACCTATGAAAGCAAGTAAATGTGAGAAGTAAAAAAATCTAATCTAAGAAAGGAAGTGTCGGAGATTTTTCTTGTATCCTTAGGATTTGTCATATTACAAGAAAATATTGCTTCCAGGTAGTATTATAGGCTCTGGTAGACCTACCTCTTTAACCTAGGAATAGAGTTTATTATATTTTATATAGACTAGGTAGGGTAAGGATACTCCTAAGGTAAACTTAAAGATTTAATAGTATAAGTTCATGCTCTTCCATATTTATAAAATGATAGTAAAAGTTTTGTTATTGTGACCAAGCTTTAAAGCAACTCCCAACCTTAAGCTTCAAGAGAGTGGATTGGTGCCTTATTTATTGGGTAATTATAGTAAAATTAAGATTGTTTTTAGATAGAGTGAAAAATAAAGAAAGAACTAGTTCATTTATGTTCATTAAAATTATGTAATAAGGATAAGTGAATTAACCAATGAACTAAGACACCATTCATACATTCAAATAATGTAATACATAAATGGGTAAAAAACACCACATAAGACAATGAATTGCAAGAAGGAAGAAATTGAATCTTTGTAGTAAATTTCTTAATATTTTACAATTTGAGTCTGGTAGAATGCCAAGATCTCATAGAAATTTCAATACAATGATTCACTCTATTCAAATAATGTAATAGAGGAATTCTAACTCTTCATCCTAATTGTAGTGATAAAGAGCCTTCATTATCTAACTCAATTTTTAGAAATGATCTCAGCTAACTAAATGCATCCTTTGTAATTCTTGCACAAATGGAGGGAAAGAATGAGAATGGGACAGAGAAAAAATACACTAGGAAATACAACTATCCAAAAATATAGGGCACTCAAGTATACCTCTTGTAGAATTTTGCTATGCAATACTTTATGGTGATCTTGGTTGTAGTAGCTCCTTATATAACCTTAAATATCTTAGATCTATTATAAATGCTTGAATTTAAGCCTTACACTTGTTACCCTGTCTTGCCCCTGATCAGTTGAATACACGACAAGTGTCTTGGGATGTTTATTTATTTGTAAAATCTATATTTTGTTCTCTATTGAGTTTTTAGATTTTTCAAAAAGTGGTTTACAACTATCAATCACTTTATCATGGGTTGGTCCCTTGGTCAACGGTCCCCTTTTCTATCCCTTCTTCTCCTTCTATGGTGGGCTATTCAGTACCTAAGATAGCATCTAGTGTCATATATTTCCCTGAAATTTACCCCACCTTTGTAGTTCTTATCTTAGGACCTTGAAATTTTTAAAATATCATTTCAAGGCTATTAGCTTTGATTTCTTTCTTTTTACTGACTTCTTATTTTTGAATATCCTTGATCATGGTGATTATAATTTCCCATGCTTCTTCATAAAATGACAAGGCAAAACTTATAATGTTTCATTCTTGAAGAGTACTTTTCTTTTGGTGCCTTATCCAAGCCTTATTCTTCTCACACATAGAACAAAAGAAGTTGACTACCTCAGCCAAAAATACAGTTTGTCTGGCTAGCTCTGCTTCATTATCCTGATCACATTCATACTCCTGAATTCTATTTATGATAAGATCTTCTACATTGGATACTTCTAAAAACTCTTAGAGGTAAAGGTCTACCCCTACCATGTCATCCCTTACTCTTTGTTGTAATACATCCATTTTCTCAACCCAATTATACCACCATGTTATGCTTATCATGAACATGCACACTTTGAGGAACTCTATCACACATTCTATTTTAGTACTATCTTCCATGGTCACCACTTCTCTTGCAATCTCTTGATAATATACTTCAAATTGTTAAAAAAATAGGGAGTATGATGTTCACCCTATTCTCACCATGTATTAGGATATTCCTTATGACTTCTACAGTGGCTCTGATAGTGTTTTTTTCTTTGAACATTATTATTATATTTTCTATTTTGTTTTGCACATTGTGAGTCATCTCTCTCTTGAACTTCGAGAGGAAATCAAAACAATAAATGCTCTTAATTATCACATAAGGATTTTCTTGTGGGATGCTGATCTGTGATGTTTACCCCCTTAGGTTATCTATTTCATCCTATAAATTTTCCCTCTATTTGGGTGGCCCTTAACGTTGTCTTTAATTCTTTGTTTTCCTTTAGGAGGATTTGTGATTCTTGTGCATGTATGATCTCTCATATCTACAATAAATCTTTTGTATCTCCAAATATTTGCACCTCACCTATCTCCTGATCCACCTATATGGTAGTAGATTTTTTTGGTGCTAGGATGTTTATGGCTATCCCTTGTGAAAATGAAGTATCTTCTTCTATAATCTAGATTATCCTTGGATCTTGTCCTCTTCCTATGACCTATAGTTATTTTTCTCCAATACTTCTAACTAGGATGTCCTCTTCAGTTCTCACTAAGGTCACTCTTGTATGAGTTTTCTTTGTAGACAAGAGGGAGAGCTTGGATTTTTTATGTTTAGGGATGAAGTTGTACTAGCCAATATTATTTGGTGTCATCTCAAAACCTCATCAAATCCTCCTACTTCCAATATTCTTTTTTATTTGTATGACTGTAGATATTTTGATTTCTTTATTATTGATGACTAATACCTTGGGTACCACTTTTTTTTCTAGATTGGGCATATACATTGCTAAATTTAGTTGGATTTTCAAACAGTTAGTCACCTAACCTTGTTTATATCCAACGGGCACTACCTCTCTTCCAATGGGGGCCTGAGAAATGAGTTGAGGATTAGTGTCTATTTCTTTCCCCTTTTCAATGTTTGTGCTTTTTATTGCTAATTGAGCCATATTAGGGGCATCAACTACAACTTCGATGATATCCTTAGAATTAACCAAAATCTCAACTTGATCCACTTCTTGGTTAACAATATCTAAAATAGGGTCATGGAGATTTGCTGGAGTGATCACATAGATGAGAGAAGCTACCGACTCAACAAAGTTTCTTCTCAACATTACCAATGTAGGAGGATAGTTGCCTACATGGTCAATTTCATTGCTTCCTCTTTTGTTATATGGAAATTCTAACCAAACCTTTTCCATGTCTTGGCAGATTTGGATGGCTTTCTAAAGCTCATATTCAAACTTATCCTACCTGCAATGCACCCAAGCATACTACCATTTCTACACCACTTTACCATAAAATCCCTTCGAGTCATAAGACCTCCATGTCACCTCTACAAAGCAATAGTCATTCATGTACCAAATGGCTTAAACATAGCCAAATAGCCCTTTAAAACATAGTGACTAAACCTACAGGGAACTATCAAATAGGAAAATTTTCCAATCTTCTTTTCGAAGCACATTTTTGCTTCCTCTATAGTTTGCCTAGCTATTTAGAGTGTTGCCACAAACATTGGGTAATATTTTGGTAAAGCCTTTGGAAATATTTTTACACCATAATTATATATGAGAAATATTCTATCAAGAAGTAATCCCCTACTTGTTCTTCTTGCAAAAAGGATGAAATTATTGAACATATTTGTGTTGGAAGGCAACCACATAGAGACTTATGAATCACTATCAAAAAGTTGTCAAAGAATCAACCATAGTGGGAGCATCCTTCATGCATTAATGGAAGCCTTTCCTATATATCTTAGGCATTGATCTATCCTAATTTATCCAAAGTTTGGTTGTCCATATACCCTGCTATGAGGTGCATGAAAATTGAATAATGGGAAAATGGGGTATTTCCTCATCTTGTTCTATGATGCCCTTTTTAAGCTCAATTAACTGGACATGTATTTTATTACTTAGTTCATCTTACCTCGAATATATTATAGGGGGAAAATTTTGGTTACACTACATGTCTAAATGCATCACCTTTCTCCCAAATACACTCAAGTCTTTCATCCCCAGTACTATGTTGATCATGTCTATGTCATCCCTAACTCAAGGTCTCAATGCACTCTTCAGGATCAGGAATATGTATGATAAAGTCTCATACAGTTCAAATAGAGAAGCATAATAATGAGTAAAAATATTTTGTCAGGATTGGCAGTCGATTACCTCTTCAAATAATTTGGTGTCGGCTTTGTTAAGTTGAAACACCCTTCGTATGCTCTCTAGCATAATTCTAAGTGTTAATAGATAGATTTTTAAGGCTTCAAAGGCTTTCTAGAACTCATTATATCAATCAAATTTAGTTCTTTATTTGACTTAGAAAAGGGTTCACATTTATCAGCTAATTGTAAAATGAATCTTCAAATAGCTTGTAGTTTTCCTTGAAGACTATGAAATTTGGTAAGATTTGTTGCTAGTGGTATATTTGTTATTACTACAATTTTAGTGGGATCTATGTCAATTCCATGATGGGACATGATAAATCCTAATAATTTTCTTAATATTATCCCAAAGATACATTTTTGGGGTTTCAACCAAACCTTATATTCTCACAATATCTCCAAGATGCATCTTAAGTATCAGATATGATCTTCCCACTTTTGGAATTATTCTAAAACTTTATCTACATAATCTTCTACAATGCCATCCATTAGATCATAAAATATGTATGTCATAGATTTTTGATATGTGGCTCCAACATTCTTTAGGCCAAAGGGGATGAGTTGATAACAAAATATATCCCAAGGGGTTGTGAAGGCCATCTTGGATTGGTCTTTAAGAGAAATTTTTATTTGGTTTTATCCTAAAAATCCATCCATTAGAGTTAAAATTTTAGATCCTATGGTAAAGTCTCCTATTATGTCCATATTTGGTAATGGAAAGTCATCCTTGGGGTATGCTTTGTTTATATCTCTAAAAATTGTGCAAATTCAAATGAATCATTCTTTTTGGTGATAGGTATAATATTAGAGATCCAATATAAGTAATCTATAGCTTTGATGAAACCAACATCTAAAAGCTTCTAGAGTTCATCCTTAACTAGAAGGGTGATATTACGGTGTATTTTTCTTAATTTTTATTTAATTGGTTTAGAATTTGGATGTGCACCAAGGTTATGTACAACTAAAGAGGGATCAATTCCATGCTTGTTTGCATAAGTCCAAGAAAATATGACATTGGATTCCTTTAGAAGTAGTGTATTCTATTTTTTCATCTTATGTTAAGAAATTTTCTAATTTTAGGATTAAAAGGTTCTCCTCAATACCAATAATAATGCCTAAAAAATATTTGCTTAAAATTTGTGATTCATCCTTGAATTGAGGGAAGCATGTAACACTCCTAAATATTCAAATTATTTGGGATCTAATATCATTTGTTCTAGACCAATTGATTGTGTTGAATCTAAATTATATATTTGGTTGAGTTATTCTGCAATGTGATCTTAAATACAAGACTTGTTAAAGTCTTCTACTTCCTTGTTTGATATAACTTCTAGGTGGATAATTGTTAACATTTTAATATTGACAAAAGGTAAGGTTATGAAATGTACTATATTGATAAGGGACCGTAATTACTTCTCATCTTCATCACCCCATTGTGAGTCATGCAAATAATATATGTAATTTTCTTCATCATCTTCTTCTAGTAAAGCAATGGCTCATTCTTATTGGGGATATATCTTATTCCATCATGGCCTGGCCAAGGTCCAACTTCTAAAGGATATTTGATACCTTGTTCAAATCAACCTAAGCATTTTCCTTGATAGCCCATTTTAACTAAAATTTATTTAGAAATAAAATATGCAGCTAACATATAACATGATGCATATTTTTGTTCATTTAACATGGTTTTACCACCACAACTCTATTCATTGAAATTGGTATCGACATAAATAAATGAATAGGTCCTTATTTAAACTTCTAAGACTTTTCTATTACATTGTTTTTATCTACAAAGGGATATTTGTTTTGATGGATTATATTAGATTATTCTTTTGTTAAAGATTGACTATTGCCTACCATGTTTATGAGAGGTTTTTTCAATATTTCTTTACCTTTGATTTAGATAAAGTTAATGGAAACGTTAGTTGCAGTGAGGGAGAAATATTAAATTCTTTTTTTGGATGTCTAATAACTAGCAACATGTAAAAGGTTATAGATATCCAAGAATATGAACAATTCTTTCTTGATATTCATATTTCAAACATTGGTGTAAGGTAGATTGTATTGCTTTCATGGCATGTATCCAAGGTCTTTCAAGCAACATATTATAAGTTACATCCTATGATATGACATAAAAGAGGATGTTAAGGATATGTGGTCCTACCTTAAGGGGTAATTTTATGGTGCCTATGACTTTTTATTCTTTATTATAAAAGGCTATAATAATGAGGTCAAATTTTGAAAAATATTTTGTACTCAAATCAAAATTTTATAAAAATTGAACATTGCAAACATTGAGAGTTTACCCATTGTCAACTAAAACTCTCTTAATATATTTATATCCAATTTGAGCTATTGTGTAAAGAGGTGAATCTCTTTATATGGTTTCAAGAGGTGTGTCTATATCATGGAATGCTAATATTGTACTATTAGTTCTAGTGAAACCTACTATGTTGGCAATGTCATTATAAGATATGTCTTGAGAGACTTTTTGTTCACTCAAAAGTTTAAGCAATATTTCCCTATAAGCAGGTGATATTTTTAAAAACTCCAAGAGATAAGTCTTGATTGGTATGATTTCTAGCTACTATCAAAGATAAAAAGTATGTAGGGTATTTTTAGGAATTGAAATGACTAAATTTGGTTTATTAGAAACACCCACCTTAGTATTATGAGAAAGGACTAATGTTGGTTGTGTATATGGTTTAGAGGATTGAAATTTATCTTGTTGTTTGGTTACTATGTAGGATGGTTTTGATAAATTAATTTTACTTATAAATTTAGTAGCTTTCTAATTATGGGATAGTAAAGGGTTTTGAAAAATTTCTAATTTTTTATTAGGAGTATCTTTTTGATTGAAAAATATTTTCCTTCTATAAGGTCTTGAATAAGATGTCAAAAAGTGATACATCTATTAGTTTTATGACCATCTATGTGATGATAGTCATTATGTTCATATTATTTATACCAATTGGGTAACTCTTTTGAAGTATCCCATGGGCTAATGTGTGGGAGATCTATCATTTTCTAATTAAGAAGCATTCTTAGCATAATGGTTTGTGTTTTTCTAGTATTTGTAAATTGTTGCTTAGATTTATCTTATTTTGATAATACTAGCTTTTGAGGAGCATTTTGGGTTGTATTTATATTATTGATTTGGTAGGAATTAGTTACACTATCCCTTATAACATGTTTGTTTTGGTATTTTATTTTACTAGAAAATTTGTCTTCTTCATTCTTATAATTAAGTTACCTCCATCTTATAAGGACAACTTATACCCTTTTGGCTATGTTTATGGATTCTTCAAAAGAGATAATATTGGTCATTTATAAGGGATAAGAAAATTGTTCATAAGGGTTTCATATGAAGATATGCAATAGTTCTTTAGGGGGGTGAATATATTTGAGTCTTCCTACCAAGGTCCTCCATTTAGATAGGAAATATAAAAATATATTCATTTTTAGCTTACTTAAGTTGGTATAAATCATCTATGGTGGTATTTTCTTCTATGTAGACTAAAACTTGTTTGAAAAAAAATTCCATAAGCTCTTTAAAAACTTTTATGGAATGACGAGGTATATGGAAATACCATTCTAGGGCTAGGTCACTAAGTATATTAGGGAATAATATAAGGAACAACCTTTCATTGTGAGTTATTTCACTATATGTGATTTGAAACAATATTTAGTGATTGATGGGGTCTTGTTTACCATTATACATCTAAAACTTAAGTGTTTAAAAATTTGGTGGATAAGCATGATTAACAATTATAAGTTCTAGAGGTTCACTATAGAACTCATCAAAAGAACACTTTTGTCTAGATGATCCTTGAAGATAGGCAATTTGGTACTCTAATTATTCAAATTTTAGAGTCTCTCTTTTCAAGGTGTTCAAGTTTAGCATTTATGTTTTGAAATTCCTCATTTGACTCACTTGAAGGTGCAAGTAAAATTAGCAGGGTTTGAGGTATAGGAGGTAAAGTCACAAAATGTTGGGTAACTTGATTAGGTGTAGTGGGTGTAGTGATATAATTAATCCCTAAGTCGTGTGACAAAAAGGGATTGGTAGAGTTAGGGTTTGGAATCGGAAGTGTAATACTAGGAGATGATGTTGAGATTGGTATGCCTATAATAGACACACCTATGGATATAGTTTGGGGAGTTGTAGAATTGGTTGGATGTGGCATAGCCACATTAAGACTAGCAATATCATTTCAATTTTAATGTATTTGTGCAATAGTAGATTGTCTATTGGAGTGTTCAATATTTTCATTAGTAGGAGGTTCCCTCCCATTTTTTGTTCTTTAAGTTCCTCTCTAAGAACATCTAAGAAAATATTTTTATTCCTTTTAACACATTCTCTAATGTGATCCATAGAATTAAATGATACATTTTCACCATTTTCTTCTTCTCTAAGTTCATAGTTTTCCCAAGGATTTTCCTTAGGTTCTCCTTCCTAAGGATAAAAAAGGCTTCATAAGTTGATATTGATAAACCCTTACTATGGGTGTTATAGGGATGTCAAGCGATAGGTTAAAAGTTTTGGAGAAGGGAGATTAATTTATTTACCTTATGACTCCCCTTAGCCCACTATAATATACTAGCTAATAACCCTCAAGGTTTGTATGTTAGTTTACTCAAGGGGTCATTATCCTTCCTCTAGTAGGACTAACAATTTGGTTATGTTCTTGTTAACTTTGATGAATGTGATTTACACTATGCAAACAAATTAAGTGATCTTATTTAAGTTTAAATAATTTTTAACTTGTATGGCAAAGGTGTGTGTTAATGTTGGGTTTACTAAAATATAGATTCAAAACCTTGAATATGTGAGGGAGATCCATTGGGACATCTTCTAGAGGTATCTTACAAAGGATATCTTGAAGATTAGCTTCATGTGAGTAGGATCTACCTCCAAATCTATGTTTATGTTACTATATTTATGTTCAAGTGCATGTGGTGATTTATGATTTAATTCAACAAACACCTAAATTTTTGTCTCTAACAAGTTTTTTCAAGATAAAATTTACTAAACTTAAGGAAAATGAACACTTAAACTTGTAAGCTAAATGCAATCACACAATAATGCAAGAAAAAAATATTTTTAACCTAGGATGCTCTTTAGAATTTGAATGATGATCCATGCTAAAGGGAGTTTTTATCTTCAATGGAAAAAAAAGGGATTATGCAACTATATGATTTTAATTTCTTGCTTAATTTTGTTTGGAAGTAAAAAATTTGAAACTATTCTAAGAGTTCCTTGATTTCCCAAAATAAGTGTGTATCAAGTAGAAATTATGGAAAGAGAGAAGCAAAACATAGTGGACTGAGAAATAATAGTAAACAAAAGTATAACAAGAGTAGAATTACCTATTTTTTATGATAAAAAAAATACCATTGAGAGGTAGAAGCACCATTGGCAAATTTGAACTGATTGGCAATTTTGAAACCTACAAAACTTGAAGGGAAAAAGTTAAGTAGGTCTATTTTTTGGGGCTTGTCTAAGTGCAAATAAAAGATATTTTATATTCCTAATTTATCAAACCCCATTTATATGTACTAAAAGGAGATTACCTTGGATTCAAAAGCTGAAATTGAACTATCAAAATCACCATAGTAGAGCAAAATATCCACTAGTGCTTTTGATAGTGGTTGGAAAATTTAGACTATGTAAAAATAAAGATTCAAAATTTCTAGTTGCTAGCTTGAGTGGTGATTTTAACCTGCAACTAAGATGTGGGGGAGGCGATTGGGTGAAAAAAGGGTTAAACATCCCTAGGGTCTTTTTTTTTTTTTTTTATTTTTCTTTTTTTTAATTATCCAAAATTTATAGGATTATTTTTGATATGGTGAGGAAAAATGTGAAATATTATGGTTTTTTTTTTGGAAATTAATTAGATTTGAAAATTTTTTTTTTTAAAGTTTTTAATTAGGAGAGAAATTTTTTTTTTTTATTTTAGGAAAGTTAAGGGTTATTAGGGATTAAGAGGTAAATTTTTAGTATGTATGGTATTTATAATTAAAAAGGAAGTGAAATGATGTTATTTCTATAGAAATGTTAGTATGAGAGTAAAACAAGTGCATAAAGCCTAGAAATAAAAGGTAATGTAGAATCACACGAAATATTAATGACATAAACATGAAAGCATGAAGCTAGATAACACAAATAAACATATAAGCCTACAAATAAAATGATAATGAGAATGCAAAATGATTATAACATAAAATAGACATGAAAATGAGATAATATTAGATGAAATAAACACAAATTCCTACAAATAACAAATATTAGAGATCAAATAGCTATAAATTAAGTAATGAAGATATAAAACCACTTGCTATGGGCTCATAAATAGAGATTATATATAATAAATAACAAGAGATATGGCTACAAATATAATAAATTCTTAGTCGTAAGTAATTTTGTTGCTCAGGCTTTGCACATGGAGCCTTTGACTGTCTATGGAAATGGAAAATAAACTCGTAGTTTCTAGTATGTCTCTGATCTGGTTGAAGGTCTTATGAGACTCATGGAGGGTGAGCATGTTGATCCATTCAATCTTGGGAATCCTGGTGAATTTACAATGTTGGAATTAGCACAGGTTGTTAAGGACACAATAGATCCTAATGCAAAGATTGAGTTCAAAGCAAACACAGAAGATGACCCCAATAAGAGGAAACCTGACATCACTAAGGCTAAGGATCTTCTTGGCTGGGAACCCAAGGTGTCACTAAGAAAGGGCCTTCCTCTCATGGTGGAAGATTTTTGTCGTCCCATATTTGGAGATAATAAGGAAGAGCATATAAAGATGCTAAATAAACATGCATCTACGAATGGCGAGTGATATGTTCATCTTCGGTGATATCACACATCAGCATGACTCATTGTTTACATGTCATGCCCTACATGACAAATCTTGTAGGTTGTAGTGAAAGGCCTTGCTATATTGTCTATGCACGTTTGAATGATTTCATTCATTTTTGGCATTATCTATCTTTCTCTGGTGTCCAGAGAAGTTATTTTTTATCCTTTCTATTTGCTATTTGATCTACTTCCCTAGGTTAATGAAATAACATTTAGCTATCAAATTTATTTCATTTGGGTCTCTCTTCCTACATAAGTAATTGTTGTTGTCTAGATGCCTTCTTATTAAAGGCATAAGAGGCAAATGGTTGATTATAAAAAATAGAAATTCAGTTTTGAGTCTGAGCATGTATGGGCAGATGTTTTGATTCATAGGAACATGATTTGCCTGCTGACTTGAATTCCAGAACTAGTTCTGGACAATAATTGAGATATATAACCTCCCTTTTAATCTTGTGCCAAAAAAAAAAAAATCATACAACTTATTTAAATCCAGAATAATTGAGATATATAACCTCATTTTTAACCTTGCATAAAAAAATTCATACAACTTATTTAAAAATAAAAAAATTCAAATATTCAAGATAATTAATTAGATATAATAAATAACAAGAAACCGTGAAAATGTGTTAAGTGAACTTATGTAATATATATATATTTTGTGTGCCAAATAATTTGAAAAACTAAAATCATTAATAAAATTATTTTTTCAAACTATTCATGTATAAATTGCATAAACAACCGTGACAGTACCTATATTTTCAGACAAAGTCCGCCTCCGACTCTGCATACATACACTACCTAAATCAAATTGCAGACATACACTACCTACATTTTCCTGAGACAAGTCCGCCTCGTCCGCCTTTCGGTATATCTTTGTTCGCTGTACCAAATTTATCGATGAAAATTTATTTTCAGGTTATTTATTATCGGGATTGTTTGCACTTTGCAGGTTTTTGACAATTAAATCATCAAACAATGTCGTCCGACTGGATATCTTTAGGGGGGGGGGGGGGGGGGGGGGGGGGGGGGGGGGGGGGGGGGGGGGGGGGGGGGGGGGGGGGGTTTTTGTTTTTTTTTTTTTTTTGTTTTTTTTTTTTTTTTTTTTTTTTTTTTTTTTTTTTTTTGGTGTTTTGTTTTGTTTTTTTTTTTTTTTTTTTTTTTTTTTTTTTTTTTTTTTTTTTTTTTTTTTTTTTGTTTTTTTGTAGTTTTTTTTTAGAGTTTGTTTTTTGTTTTTTTTTTTTTTTTTTTTTTTTTTTTTTTTTTTTTTTTTTTTTTTTTTTTTTTTTTTTTTTTTTTGGTGGTGTGGGGGGGGTTTTTGTTTTTTTTTTTTTTTTTTTTTTTTTTTTTTTTTTTTTTTTTTTTTTTTTTTGTTTTATGTTGTATTGATTATTTATTTTGTTTTTTTTTTGGTTTTTTTTTTTTTTTTTTTTTTTTTTTTTTTTTTTTTTTTTTTTTTTTTTTTTTTTGTTTTTTGTTTTGTTTTGTTTGGGTGGGGGTTGTTTTTTTTTTTTTTTTTTTTTTTTTTTTTTTTTTTTTTTTTTTTTTTTTTTTTTTTTTTATAAAAAAAAAAATAAATTTTTTTGTTTTTTTTTTTTTTTTTTTTTTTTAAATATTTTTTTTTTTTTTTTTTTTTTTTTTTTTTTTTTAATAATTGGGGATTTTGTGGGGGGTGTGGTATTTTATAGTATTGAATTTTTTTGTTTCATGTTTTGAAGATATTATAGTACTGATTTGACCAAAAGATTGAAGAAATCATAAGGAGTGTCGAGATTCACATTTACTAGTACTATTTCACCAAAACATTGAATAAATCATAAATATTGTCTTGCGCTTTGCGATTGTTTATGTTTTTTATTATAAAATTTGGAGAAAAATTCAGCAAATTCAGTAACCTTCTTGCTTGCAGTAGTGCTAAATTCTAAAACTCAGGACTCGAAATCCCTTTCGCATAGCATTTCTAAAACTCAGGACTCGAAATCCCCTATTTTTTATTCAAACCCTTATATCACTTCAAAGTGAGCTTTACCGCGCGAGCAAAGGAGCCGCAAATTGTTAATTTGTAAGAATGCATCTGTGTATTCACATTGAGATGTTTTTTTAGGCTTTCTTTTGCTGTTATCTCTGAACTGCCAGTTTCAGTCTCTTTCTTTTTACTGTTCTCTTTTCTTTGGAGATCATCTATTTTTGCTCTGATAAGTTCCCAAGCTTCTTCATCAAATGACATGGCAAATTTGATTGTATTTATATCTTGGAGAGTTTTATTCTTTTATTGTCTTATTGCGGTTTTATTCCTTTCACACATCGCACATAAAAAGTTAACCTGTTCCCCTAAAAAGCAGTCTGTTTCGCCAATGCTTTGTCATCTTCAGGATCACATTCAAAGTCTTTAATCTTGTTTAGGATGAGATCTTGTACATTTGGCACTTCTAAAAAAATTTCTAGAGAGAAACCAACTGCTGCCATGTCTTCATCTATTCTCTCCTGCAGTCTATCCATCCCTTCAACCCAACTGTACCATCCAGCTGTGTTCTGCAAAAACAGAGAAACTTTGAGAAATTCATTTGAGCACTCCATTGCAGTGCCATCCTTCAGAGTGACTTTGTCTTTTTCAATCTCTTGGTAATATTCCTCAAATTCCTGGAAGATGGGGAATATGCTATCTATTCTGTTCTCGCCATGTTCTAAGAGTCTCTTCATTTCTTCCACAGTGATCCTGATGGTATGGATTTCTTTGAACATCTTGGCTATATCTCCCATTTTGTTCTGTATTTTCCCTATCATCTCCTTTTTGAATTCAGACAGAAAGTAAGAGCAATCTATGCTTCTGAATATTATCAAAGGATCTGTTCGTGGGGCTTGGGCTTGAGCTACCTGTGTTGTATGTGCTTTCAGATTCTCCACTTCATTTTTTAGGTTCTCTTTTTCTGTTTCGGAAGCTGTCAATTTATCTTTCAATTCTTTAATTTCATTCAACATGAGCTGTGATGTCTGTGCTTGTATCATTTGACCCACGTGCACCAAGTCTTCAACTCCTTTTGTCATTAGTGAGACATCACCAGTCTCTGCATCCACTTGAATGGCAGTTGGATTGTTGGGAGCAGGGAAAGTTATCTTAGCTATTGAAAGCGCTTCTTGGGTATCGTCTCTTTGTTTGAAAAATTAACCCAGATTTCATTCCTGTGCCCAACTGCGCTCCGAACCTTGGGCGAAACTGGATTGCGCTCCAAACATGGGCGAAGTCGGACTACGCTGTCGCAGTTCGAGATCCTGAAAAAAGTGTGACATGACGTTGCACCTACCTTCTGATAGATTTGACACCTGACAAATCCAATCTCCGCAGGAGTTAATGCCAAGTCGACGTTTGTCAGAAACCCTAGATGAGGGTTGGTCCGAGGATAACCCTTATCCAAAGCTGTAAGAGTATAAATCTTATCCTCCTCTCCCCATGGCTATAAAAGGGTAGTTCGTGTCTTCAGACAAAATGAGAAGCAGAGCGGGTGTGAGAGAAGTTCGTGAAAGTGAGCAGAGAAAGAAAGCAGAGTGATTCAGTGAGCAGTGTGGCTCAGCTGAGTAATGTCCAAGCTGCAGACTCGACATTTCCCCTGTTTAGTTTATCCTGCAGTGTAGCCTGCAGATGTTGTTATTTCATTGATTGAGGAATACTGTAACCCTAGTTTCAGATAAATAAACTTTGCTATTGTTTGTGGCATCTTTAGGGTTTGCAGTTGTTTATTTTCTAATGTTTGTTGTTCTCTGTTTCGGCATTTCTCTCCTCTCATTCGAGTCTTGCCAAGCCGGGAAAAACCCAGCGGCAGTCGCAAAAGACAAAGAAGTCAAAGGCCAAAGTTGGCCAAGTCTGAAGCTGGTTAGTTTACACTGAGTGAAGTTCATCAGCCAGCAAAGTTCGCACTTCGCTGCCAACTTCCCTCCTGTGTTCGGCCAAGTTTGTGATCCGCGTGAAGTTTGCACTTCGCCAGTTTAGCCAGCGTAGTCCACACTGCGCGTAAAGTTTGCACTTCGCCAGTTTGGCTAGTGCAGTCTGCACTTCACCTATTTGGCCCGTGTAGTCCACACTATGCGCAAAGTTCGCACTTTGGTAGCCTTCAAAGCACAGTCCACACTACGCTCGTGAGTGACAGACTTCACCCATGGGTCGGCACCGTTCGCACTTCGCTGTCGAAGCTGGGAGCTGGTCATGCGTGCTGCGCAGTCTGAGTTGTTGGACTTCGATGGTTGAAAGAAAAAATTGTTCCTTCAAATTAGTATCAAAGCCAATAGTGCCATGACACGGAGATAGAAGCATGGCTTTTGAGAGAAACTCGCTGTAGTTGTAGATCCCATGATTTAATGGTAAGAACTACGATTACTAGAGCATCCAGATGAAGATCCTATTTGGATCTCAGGAGCTATGGGAGTTAGTCAAGAACGGCTACCCAGATGCGGCAGATGCAGCAGCACTGGCCGCCCTCTCTCAAGTAGACAAGGATCTATTGAAAGAGCACAAGAAAAAGGACCAGAAGGCCCTCTTCTACATCATGCAAGCGGTTGAGGAGACCATCTTCGCATGGATTGCATCAGCCACCAAGGCCAAGTAGGCCTGGGAAACCCTGGCAAGTTTGTATCAGGGCACCGACAAAGTGAAGTTGGTGAAGCTGCAGATGCTTAGGAGGGAGTTTGAAAATCTACAAATGAGCGAGTCTGAGTCGATGAGCGATTTCTTCACCCGGACAACGAACATTATCAACCAGATGCGGTTGAATGGAGAAAATGTCCAGAGCCAGAGAATCATGGAGAAGATTCTCAGAAGTCTTCCTGCGAAGTTTGACTCGGTTGTGATAGCAATCAAAGAGTCAAGGGATTTGACAACCCTCTCGACAGACGAACTCATGGGTTCCCTACAGACCCATGAATAGAGACTGAGCCACTCAACTCAGTCTTCTTTGGAGCAAGCCTTCAAAGCACAAGTCTCAGTCCAAGACAGCGACAGACAAGACTTCCACAATAGCGCTTCTAGTTCTCAAGGAGGAAGAGGTAGAAGCAGACGTGGGAGAAGGAACAAGAAAGGAGGGAACTCAAACCCTTAGGACGCTGAGCCAAGTTGCAACTTTCATCAGCAAGGAGGAAGAGGCACTGGAAAAAATTAGTAAGGTGGCTCTCAGCAGAATAAGGACATGTCAAAGGTCCAATGCTACTACTGCAACAAGTTCGACCATTATGCCACATAGTGCAAAAAGAATATGGCAAACGAGAATCAACAACAAGCCCATTATACGGAGGAACCCAAAAATGCGGTAGGAGGAAATGTGCTGCTGACTTACAGTATTGAAGAGGAGAGCAAGAAAAACATCTGGTATCTTGACAGTGGTTGCAACAACCATATGACTGGAAACAGGGAGATGTTCTCATAACTGGATGAAATAGTCTAGTCCGAAGTCAAGATGGGGAACAACATCAAAGTTCCTGTGATGGGGAAAGGAAAGATCCTCATCCAAACCCGACACGGTGAAAGAAAAACAATTCAAGATGTTTTTTATGTTCCTGGGTTGAAGCACAATCTGCTAAGTGTTGGACAGCTTGTGTATAAGGGGCACACTGTACTGTTCAAAGATGGTGTCTATTCCATTAGATACAAAGTCCATGGACAAATCGCAACTATGTCCATGACAAAAAATAAAATGTTTCTATTGTAGATTCAGAATGAATCTTTGATGTCTCTGAGTGTAGTTAAGAAGGATGCTACCTGGCTGTGGCATCTCAGATTCGATCACCTGAGTTTCAATGGCCTGAATCTGCTGCACAAGAAGCAAATGGTGAAGGGTTTACCCCTTATATAGCAACCAAATCAAGTTTGTGAAGGTTTCCTGGTCGGAAAGCAGCACAGGGATGCATTCCCTGTAGGACAGTCTTGGAGAGCATCACGGCCTTTGGAGCTGGTGCACTCAGACATCTGTGGTCCCATGCAAACCACCTCATATGTCGGCAATAAGTATTTCCTGACCTTCATTGATGACTTCAACTGAAAGACATGGATTTATCCAATCAAGTTGAAGTCAGAGGCATTTGCAAGGTTTAAGGAATTCAAGGCTCTGGTTGAGAAATAGAGTGGTCATTATGTGAAGACTCTCAAAACTAATGGAGGTGGAGAGTACATCTCCAATGAATTCCACAACTTCTGCAAGCAGCATGGAATTCGAAGGCAGTTCACTATCAGATATACACCGCAGTAGAATGGTGTAGTTGAGAGGAAGAACAGAACAATCATGGAGATGGCACGGAGCATGCTGAAGGAAAAAAGTTTGCCACATGAGTTTTGGGCAGAAGCTATAAGTTGTGCAGTTTATCTGCTGAACCGGTGTCCCACCAAGAGTGTGAGGGACAAAATTCCAGAGGAATCCTGGAGCAAGTTGAAGCCAAGTGTGGCTCATTTGCGAGTTTTTGGGTGCATAGCATATGCACATGTTCCAGATGAGAAAATGCAGAAGCTAGATGACAAAGCTAAAAAGTGCATCTTCATTGGGTACAGCGAACCAACAAAGGCATACAGGCTATATAATCCTGTGACAAAGAAACTTGTCATCAGCCGAGACGTGAAGTTCCTGGAGGATGAAGTCTGGAATGGGAAGTCAAAGACTGGTCAGTCTGAACCAGCAACTGTTGAATCTATAGACTTGGAGGAAGACAGTGTCCAACCACCTATGCCTTCAAGCAGCAATAGTGGTGCCAGCAGTAGCACACCCTCATCATCCCGATCACCTCCACTTGCAAGCAAAATTCAAAACCTGAGGACTCCTACAAAGACTCGGAGCTTGCAAGACATCTATGAGGTAACCCGTAATCAGTTAGATGAATATTATTCTAATTTTTCTCTCTTTACTGAATGTGATACAGTGGAGTTTGAAGAGGCAAGTCAAAATCACAAATGGGTGAATGCGATGGATGAGGAGATAACAACCATTGAAAATAATGAGACATGGCAGCTAACAGATCTTTCAGCACAAAAGAAGACCATTGGGGTCAAGTGGGTATATAAAACGAAGTTTAATGCCCAAGGAGAAGTTGACAGGCATAAGGCCAGATTAGTGGCGAAAGGCTACAAGCAGAAGTCAGGTGTTGACTATCATGAGGTGTATGCACCTGTGGCCCAACTTGACACAATCAAAATGATTCTAGCACTGGCAACTCAGAAAGGATGGAGCATGTACCAGATGGATGTCAAGACTGCCTTCCTCAACGGAGTGTTGGAAGAAGAGGTCTACATAGACCAGCCGCCCAGTTATGAAATACAAGGGCAAGAGGGCAAAGTCTTGAAACTGAAGAAGGCCCTGTATGGGTTGAAGAAAGCACCCAGGGCATGGTACAGCCATATTGATGACTATTTTTAGGAGAATGGGTTTCAAAAATGCCTATATGAGCACTCCTTGTACATGAAGACAAATGCAATAGGTGAGCTCATCATCATTTGCCTGTACGTAGACGGTCTGATATTTACTAGCAATAGCAGCAACCTATTTGCACAATTTAGAACAACCATGAATTATGAGTTTGAAATGACTGACATGGGACTGATGAAATATTTTCTCGGCATTGAAGTTGACCAATCAACATATGTCTTCTTCATTTCTCATGGAAAGTATGTGAAGGATGTCCTGAAGCACTTCAATATGGAG
The DNA here is from genome assembly GCA_028583015.1 of Wollemia nobilis. Classification (NCBI taxonomy): domain Eukaryota; kingdom Viridiplantae; phylum Streptophyta; class Pinopsida; order Araucariales; family Araucariaceae; genus Wollemia; species Wollemia nobilis. The sequence continues at coordinate 4,901 of JAQPPZ010016583.1, read as the reverse complement.
GACAACAAACCTGCCATCACACCTGTAGCCACAGGTTTGAAGCTAAGCAAGTTGGATACAGGGAGGTCTGTAGATCCAACCTTGTTCAAGAGGCTAGTTGGTAGTCTAATGTACTTGACTATAACTCGGCCAGATTTGATGTTCAGAGTCATTCTGATCAGTCATTTCATGGAGACTCCGAAGGACACGCATTGGCAAGCAGGCAAGAGGATCTTGCGCTATGTCAGCGAGACGCGAAACCATGGCCTATTTTATGCCAGACGAGACCAGTTGGAACTGGTGGGCTACACAAATAGTGACTGGGCTAGCAGTATCGATGATCGAAAGAGCACCTCTAGGTATGCTTTCCATATTGGATCAGGGGTAGTCTCATGGGCGTCCAAGAAGCAAGAAATCTCATGGGCATCCAAGAAGCAACCCATCATTGCGTTGTCCATAGCCGAAGCAGAATATGTCATCGCCACGACAGTCGCATGCCAGGCAGTATGGCTGCAAAGAGTTCTGAGTGAGCTATACAATCCTCCGGAAGGTGCGACAACAATTTTTTGTGATAACAATTCGGCCATTGCACTGTCAAAGGATCTTGTGTTCCATGGCCGGACGAAGCACATTGATATTCGTTATCACTTCATCAGAGAGTTGGTGAAGTTCGAAGAAATTCATTTACAGTTTTGCAGATCCAAGGAGCAGTTGGTAGATATCTTCACGAAGCCTTTGAAGGAGGAAGACTTCAGTAGATTGCGAGATTAGCTTGGAGTCAAAGCACTCATGAAATCTGGATTAAAGGAGGGTGTTAGAAAAATTAACCCAGATTTCACGCTTGTGCCCAACTACGCTCCAAACCTTGGGCAAAACTGGATTGCGCTCCAGACATGGGCGAAGTCGGAGTACGCTGCCACAGTTTGAGATCCCGACAAAAGTGTGACATGACGTCGCACCTACCTTCTGACAGATTTGACACCTGACAAATCCAATCTTCGTAGGAGTTAATGCCAAGTCGACGTTTGTCAGAAACCCTAGATGAGGGTCGATCCGAGGATAACCCTTATCCGAAGCTATCAGAGGATAAACCTTATCCTCCTCTCCCCACGGCTATAAAAGGGCAGTTCATGTCTTCAGACAAAATGAGAAGTAGAGCGGGTGTGAGAGAAGTTCATGAAAGTGAGCAAAGAAAGAAAGCAGAGTGATTCAGTGAGCAGTGTGGCTCAGCTGAGTAATGTCCGAGCTGTAGACTCGAAATTTCCCCTATTTAGTTTATCCTACAGTGTAGCCTATAGATGTTGTTATTTCCTCGGTTGAGGAATACTGTAACCCTAGTTTTAGATAAATAAACTTTGCTATTGTTTGTGGCATATTTAGGGTTTGCAGTTGTTTATTTGCTAACGTTTGTTGTTCTCTATTTCAGCATTTCTCTCCTCTCATTCGGGTCTTGCCAAGCTAGGAAAAACCTAGCAGCAGCCACGGAAGACGAAGAAGTCGAAGGCCAAAGTTGGCCAAGTTTGAAGTTGGTTAGTTTGCACTGAGCGAAGTTCGTCAGCCAACGAAGTTCGCACTTCGCTACCGACTTCCCTCCTGCGTTCGGCCAAGTTCGTGATCCGCGCGAAGTTTGCACTTCACCAGTTTAGCCAACATAGTCCGCACTGCGAGCAAAGTTTGCACTTCGCCAGTTTAGCCAGTGCAGTCTGCACTGCACGCGAAGTTCGCACTTCGGCAGCATTCAAACCACAGTCCACACCGTGCTCACGAGTGATGGACTTCGCCCATGGGTCGACGCCATTTGCACTTCGCTCTCGAAGCTAGGAGCTGGACGTGCCCACTACGCAGTCCGAGTTGTTGGACTTCGATGGTTGAAAGAAAAAATTGCTCCTTCACTCTTGTAGTATGAACTTTCATGGGATCTTCACCTCCGGCTATAGCCTGCAGTTCTCTTTCACCGATATCACTAATTGACGTGTCCTCTTCCACCCTTTCTAATGTTACTCTGTTTTGAGTTGCTTCAGTTGATGGGTGAATAAGTTTGGCCTTCTTGTGTTTTGGAGAGGCAGTGGGGCTTCCAGCTTTTCTCTTTTAAGTCCTCTGAAAACTTCATTAATAGGTTTGAAATAAGTGATGGAAAGAAAAGGAAAAAAATTATAATAACTAAGTTGAATTTATAAATAGTTAGAAAAAAAATTATATATATTTTTTGATATGGTAGTTGAATGGTTTAAATTTTGGCAAATATAAGTATTTGATTTTTGAAAATATATTTTATAATTTTTTATCTGATCTGTTAAGATTTTAAAACATCAATTTTATTTATATGTTTAGTTAATTGTTCATATATATTTATATGTAAATTAATTTTTTCTAATTACATATTATCTTATAGTTGTAATAACTATTAATATAAATTATATAAATCCAATGAATGGATGTTCTATTTGTATTATAATAACTAAGTTGAATTTATAAATAGTTAGAATATATATATATATATATATATATATATATATATATATATATATATATATATATATATATATATATATATATATATATATATATATATATATATATATATATATAGATAGTTAATATAAATTATATAAATCCAATGAATGGATGTTCTATTTGTATTATAATAACTAAGTTGAATTTATAAATAGTTAGAAGATATATATATATATATATATATATATGAGTTGAATGGTTTAAAATTTGGTATCTAAATATAAGTATTTGATTTTTGAAAATATATTTTATAATTTTTTTAACTCAAAGTTTTATCTTTTAAGATTTTAAAACATCTTATTTATATGTTTAGTTAATTGTTCATTTAAATATATATTTATATGTATATTAATTTTGTCTAATTGCATATTATCTTATATTTGTAATAACTATTAATATAAATTATATAAATCCAATGAATGGTTATTCCATGAATAGTATGGTGCTCAAATAATATTTTATAATATATTAAGAAATGTAAGATGGTGCACAACTTTATGATAGGATGGAAGCATTGGGATCCACAAGAAGCATGGTTTATTTTTGGGATCCCTCAAAAATCAGAGTACATTCCTCAACAGGGGGATCTTAGGTTGATAGTACAAAGCAAACAATCAAATCACAAGATGCTATGTATAAATGTCTACTCACCCATGACCTTAGAGGAAAAGAGGTATCAATGGAAAATAAATTCTTGCTTCTCAAAGCATCACCCTGATGCAATGCCTATAGTAGGAGGGACTTCAACACTATTACCTCTTTGGCAAAGAAGATAGGGGGAAATTGAATCTTGGATGGTAGTTCAAATGTTATGCTAGAGCACATCTCTCATCTCTACCTAATAGATATTATTCCTATTGTGGCTGATCCACAACACACCCCAAAATTGGGGACCCACATTTTTTGCATACTTTCAAATAAGATCTCAGTGACCCAGATGCTAAAAATCAAGAAAAAGGCAAAATTGTGCAAAAATGAAAAAGTGTCGCGATATCGCGACATGTCGCTCCGTCGCGGCCAAAAATGAAAAAACATCGTGATATCGCGACATGTTGCTCCATCGCGGCCAAAAATGAAAAAACATCGCGATATCGCGACATGTCGCTTCGTCGCGGTCCAGAGAGGAGAGAGAAATATAGAATGGAAAATTGTTACGAAATCGCGACATGTCACAAAATCACGGTCAACACAGTCAAACAGGACAAGGCATGAAAAGTGTCACGATTTTGCGACAAAAAGCAGCAAAGGGGCACGAAGCAGAAAAGCGTCGAGATTTTGCGACAAAAAAGCAACAAAGGGGCCCGAAATAGAAAAGCATCACGATTTCACGATCGAAAGCTGGCAAAGTGGTACGAAACGAAAAAGTGTCGTGATTTTGCGACAGAAAGCCGCAAGATAGCTCCAAATGAAAAAGCATCGAAATTTCGTGACAGGAAGCAGTCGAGGCGTACAGAGATGAAAAATGTCACGATTTCACGACAGGAAGCAGCCGAGGCATACGGAGATGAAAAACGTCACGATTTCACGACAGGAAGCAGCCGAGGCATACGAAGATGAAAAGCGTCATGATTTCACGACAGGAAGCAGCCAAGGCGTGCGGATATGAAAAGCATCATGATTTCACGATAGGTTGCATCCTCACAGCTCAAAAAAAAAACGTCACGATTTCATGATAGGTTGCATTGGCAAGGCTGCTGGCAGGAAAATGTCGCGATATCGCGACATGTCGCATTTTCGCGATGAAAGTAAAGGAGCAAATTTGCATGCATAAAAACGTCGCAATATCACAACATGCTATTTTTTGTCACGATTTACATGGGGCCATTACAGAACATGCAGAAAGGTGTGGAACGCGTGGCGTACATGTGTAAGGGCTACATAGGCGTTACAGTTCACAAAGAAGATCAAGCATCTCAATGTCGAGCATAAATTCAAAAGTAATGGAAATGTGGGGAAGGTGAAACGAGGCAATCTGGAAGATGAAATGAACCGTCATGGAAGGAGAAGCAATTTACCAAAAATTTAAAAGCAGAAGCACAAGACAGGTATGAGGGGTCAGAAACCGTTGTGGGCAGAGTTGCAGTGCTGAAGGCGAGAAGCCATTTTGGGCCTGCTTGGAAGTGTTTTTCTTCCCCTTTTTTTGGTTTTGGGAAAACCAGAGATTCTGCTATTGTAACATGATTTATTTTTAATGCAGGAGTGTTTAGAAATTTGCATATTGTGGGCAAGAAATAAGGAGATCCTCTGTGCATGCTATAGATTTAATGTTTATTCTTTCATTTTTTAGATTTTGGATTTATAGATAATGTTAAATGCCACTTTTGTGGGTTGCATTAGGCAAATATTCGAAATTTGAATTTTATTTCAAAACCCTTTGAATCAGCACTTAGCTTATCAGGATTGTGCAT
>JAQPPZ010016582.1:0-376546 GCA_028583015.1 Wollemia nobilis | reverse complement strand
AAACTATTTTAAGGATCATATTGTCACATCATTTGTAGCCATGTACAATTCAACACATAACATACATAAATACTCTACTTAGTCTTTCATGAAAATCAAAGTGCAAAATACTTTTCAAACACACAACCATCATCTAGTTCAAACAATATAAGGCATCCTTCTTCTAAACTCACTATCAAATATACTTTGAAAATGTTAGATTTAATGGTCGAATGAGATTTGAAAACCCCTTAATTCATTAGATTATCACTATTTATATAGGTCAAACCAATACAAGTGTTATCCTATAATACCTACAATAAGGATCACTAATAGATTTTCAAGTGCCATCTTGTTAAAATTTATAAGTATTTTGTGACTAAAGTTATTTCCTATAGAAAAATACCCAATGTTTATGCTCATATCAACACTCAAATCCTTTTATACATATAATAATTACAAGTGAATATATAAAAAGTACAAAATAGACTCCATATATATGTATGTGCACTTCATTGAATGAACTATAAGAGGCCCTTCAATATATGACACATACTTTATCAAGACATATAATAAATTCAATTGATTCACTTGAATACAAGTAATTAAAGATCTAGTAGTCTATGCCATTTAGCACTTTTGCAAAATACAAGCAATAATAAACAAAATCACCCTCCAAAATAACCATAAAAATCCTGTTTACTCTATCAATTATTAAAGTACAATAAACATATGAAATTTTCTACATATAAATGGTGAGATGAACCCTCAAATGAGTAGGTTTCTTGATCAATTGTTTTCCTTTTTCATGTGTATAATTTATATTCCTAGATGAAAGGAAATTGTTAGTTATATATAAATGCCATAAGAGCTTGCTTCTTGAAGATCATGTCTGAATCCACGATCATTCGTAATTGTTCACAAAACTGTGAAAATAAGAGATAAATGATAAAATACAACCATATTTTGGGTTCTTGCCCTCCAATTATGGCTTCTAGATTACCTTTTACCTTTTTTATTTTTATGTTTCAATTCATATTTAAGTGGTGTTTAACATCCATAGGGTCCATGTAATAGGATAGAGTTACTTCACCATGAGATGATTTATTTTCAATTGAGTGGCAATATGTATTTTCTTGCCATCCATTGAAGATCTCAGTCAAACTAAAATTTTGTTTATAACATTGTCAATTTAATAAATAACTAATGGAAATATTTTCTTATAAGAATGAGGAGATATCATCCATTACCATAGTCCTACTAAATATGGGTTGATAACATGCATACATAAAATCAATTTTAAATTAAAAAAATTATAATTAAAAATATATTTGGTATGATCAGAAGGATCTTAAGCACCAAAGCCACAAACATTGAACAAATAATCCAGTTGTACTTCATTAGTCCAGTTGTACTTCATTAGCACAAGCGAAGAAGGTCAAATATATATATAAAAAATAATGATAAATTAGCACAAATTACTATTTTAACTAATACATAACAATTATTATTTTTTTAAATATAATCAGCTAATAAATTTACCACACATATTTATTACTTTGAGCCAATATTAAAATTAAATAATAATTCTCATTAACATTTTTATGATAGGAGGTTAACTAATCAATTGGAAAATATTTTATTACATCAATCCAACATCCAAGTAGTTATTGTGAGGTAGTTCTTACTTTAATTATGTACTACAAATTAAATTTATATTAACTTATGATTATTTTCTTTAAATTAAACATTAAATAACTATTTCTACAAAGATGATTTTTTTTTAACAAACTAGATATAATATTTTTTCTTTTATAATAGAGATTATGGAAAAAGTCAAACTTTACATAAATTTCTTCTCTACAAAGGAAACTTTCCTAAATCACTATGTTTTTCTACTTTTCCCCTATACATAATTTCCTTTTCTAAAAAATAAATTTTCTAAATTCTTTAGCTTTCCTAAAAAGCAAATTTTCTAACCAATCCACTAATACATGCATTTTTTATTTTTTATATGCATGCATCCTTGTTTTTTTAGTGCATGCATTCATTTTACAATGTGTGCATGCTTTTTCTATAGTGCATGCATGATGTATCTATATAATTTCAAACATTGAAATTAATCTAAAATCCAGTGCAAGGATTTTTTTGAGGTAAACTTCTTGAAGCCATTTTATGCCTTGGATTATGATTATTATTTGAATACTATAGAGAAAGATCCAATGTAAGAGTAGTTCTATAATGAAAATTTATTTTCATACTATTAATAATTTTTTTTTCTAGAAGTGCATATTACGTTTCTAACTTGATTCTAATTGGGGCTGCTTGTTCCTTTATGCTTTCATTCCTTTATGGAATAACATGGTTGATGTTCATTAAATGTCACTTTCTCTTTTCTATGTGGATAAACACAATATTCTTCCTTTGAAGCACATTTACACCAAGTAGGCTTTTGTTTCCTTTTATCTTCCACATAGAAGTCCTTATCTAAAGAAATAACATTATGCCCAACCATCTACTAGAGTTTATTTTTCAATTAAGGATAGACATTGGCTAAGTTACTATTGTATATAAAAAAAACACTAGCAATTGGCTTTGTAGATGGTCGAGAGTCTCGTCCTCCTATATATAGGACAGGGGTGGACTAACATTGTTAGTCCTTGGGGAGGATGGTGGTGAGCCAATTGGCCAAATATTTTTATTTCCTTCTAAATTTTTTGTTTGTCACTTTCCACCATCTTCTTCTACCTTCCATGGATTTTTACCCCTTTTATGTTGAAATCCTTTAAATATTTTAAAATAAATATTTAAATAAGAGTTTAGAAGATTAACCTTTTAAATTTGAAGTATAAAACTTAAAATAAATGGAGGAAAGTTATTTTTCATCCATTACAAATACCCATTCCATTTTCTTGTTTAACCATCATTCATTCTTTCGCTCATTATTGCTAACATTACTCTCATATCTCCATATTTATTGCTACTAGAACATGCGACAAAATTTTAATCTCTTTCTCTCTTCCTTTCCTTGTAGGCACAACCAAATTTATTGACCATTGGTTCATTGCCTTCCATAGAGAAGGTGAAGACACTCTACTAGTATTTGTAGCCAAATGTTAAGAATTCTTTCTTGATGACTAGTTTCTAAGGCATGGTATACCTTCTACATATAATCTAGTTGTGATCTCTCCTATCTTTCTATGGTGATGATGCAAGCAATGTAGAGTAGAAGTTAATATTTGATGAATATTTTATGATTGCAATGGTCCTTGATGCACTAGGTATCAAGTAATTTATTATTATTACATTAGGGTTAGTTCTAGCTTTTGTATTTTATGGATAATCTTAATGTAGTACACTCCTAAATACATTACTTCATTTTTTTCTTGAATTAGGATAGTTTTAGTCTTGGTTTATTTAATTCCTACTTTAATATATAGATTTAATCATTTTATTTTATCCTATATTAATTTTTTTGATTGTAAGAGAATCCTATTTTTTACAAATATTTTGGTGAACTTGATGTGAAATATACCTTTTAGGGCTATTTACTTTTGTTTTTGTCCCATAGGGGTTAGTGAGTTTGTTATCATAGGTTTTGTTTTTGTGACTCTTGTTAGCTAAAAGGTCAATAATCTCATTATAGTGTTCCTCTTTTTTTTTTTATTAGGGTAAAAATAGAATTTTGAAAGGGTTTCAACCCTTTTACAACACAGTCAACTCATCAATTGCACAACTACCAAGGCCAAGTAGCCAAAAATACCCTAGACATAAGATAAATAGAATCCATATTGTGCCATAATTAGTTTTAGTCCTCCCTTGTGAAGTTTTCTAAGTCCTCATGGACCACATTTGAGGGGATCCATCTCCTATCATCTTCTTTAATGTCACCAAATTTCACCAACCAGTCTGCTAGTTTGTTATATTCTCTAAAGACATGAATGTAACCAAAATAAATGAGCACAAAATAGATATAACACAGAGAAATATAAATTATCAAAATTGCTTTTCTTTAAATATTTTTGATATAATGTTTACAAATAAATTTTGAATTGCCCCAAGTGAAATGAGAGAAATGTTAAAATGCTCTATTTGTATTGATACAATGCTTATAATAATGGAACGAGGGTCTTCCAAATATTCATAGGAATACTTGCTCTTTGTTCTCTAGCTATAGCTCCAAGGGGTGAGTGAGCTTTTGATATTCAATGCAGGACCACTCCAGCTTTAGTAGCTTTTCCATAATACCTGTCTCCTACAAATACAAAAACCAAATAAGGGTTAGTAGCACCTATAAATCAAGGTACAAACATAATGCTACATAATCCTAACTAGATTGATCATGCAATCATAGAAAACAAAAGAAAATAAAACATAAAGCCTTGCAAAACAAGATGTTACTGATCGTGTTCTTCATCGTGATCTTGGTTCTATGAAACTACAAACGCATGATGGTGAATAGGAAACCATGCACGGGCAGTCGGGAAACCATACGACTATGGTTTAGACTATGAATTCATGGACTAGAGATTTGGTATATATGAAAAAATGCTTCAAAGAAGGTTTTTCGGACTCGAGACTTGGTTTCTCCTCGGGATTCGTGGAGTCTGATCCTATTATGGAAGCCTAGAAGTGTCAATGTTTAGCTCCATTAATTTTGTGGGGTGAAGGTGCATTTATAGGATTATTAGGATTTTGGAGGGAATAAGAGGTGGAAAGCCTAGATTTCCAAGTGATAATCCTGGGCTGCCAAATGGAGGAGGTAGTTACAGTGAGTCACCCAATGTGCCTCACTTAACTAGGGTGATGTGGCTACAAGTGGAGTGGTGTGTGGTATTTTACCTCATATGAAGGGAAAAAGGGGACAAGGGTGGATGAGATGTGGCAAGTATGTTGGGTGAGGTGGCTAGGAAACATGTCTAGTGGGTAGGCATGGTATCCTAGGCTAATTTTTTAAATTTATTAAATTTGGAAAATAGGATAATGGTGCATGATTTATATGCCCAAGTCTAAACTTAGTCATATAACTTTATTATGTTGGATTTGAGGTGGGGTGGCAAATGCGATGTTGCAGGTGATCAAATTTTTGGTGTCTATAGATGCCCCTTTTTGTATTTCTCTATGTGAAATATGATGCAGTGTAAAAACCAATGATACATGTCTTTATTGAATGGATGAACTCAACTCTTCTCGATGCACAAGAATGAATAATGTTGATTTTTTTTGCTTACCCCCTCAATTGGTGAATGGGTAAAGAATGAATCCCATGAGACAATTGATTGAATTTAGATGATTAGGTGAGTGATTTGATGTTGATGTGGTTGTGATTAAGATGTATGACATTATCAAATTTATGCCTCAGGTTCAAGATTGATTATTTTGTTGCAAATTTGCTTTTGTTTTCGATAAGGTACAAAATTATGTGGTAAAATATTTGGCCATTTTTTGCATTCTTTTTCCACTGACTTTCATGAATTCCTTTCAAATGTTTGGTTCAAGGAATGAGTCATTCAAGAATTTTATACTCCAATGATTTCTGATTACACCATGATTTGATTTATTTTTCGCTTTTGACCTAATGGAATGGGTAAGCATATCCTCTTGTAATTTTACGTGATTCAACTATCAACCCCGACTTAGGTTTTAGCTGATGTAATGCCATAGTGATTATGCTGAATTACTATTCTTATTGTGGTTTTTCCATCCTATCGGATTGTGTGGGTTGCTAGTTGCTACAACCGCCAAGTTTCTAGGGTAAACGACTTAATACTAGGTTCACTAAATTATTTGTGCTGGTGTTTTTTATGGTGATGGTTGTTAAAATGATTTGTGTTTGAGGTATTTATTTTATTTTATTGTTTTTTTTCTAACCACAATTTTACGGTTTGGTTTCTTTTGAACCGTGGGCCTGCATTTTGTGTCGCAAACTATGGATTCACATTTTTCATGCTTTGCAAAACACAAATGCATATTTTTCCTTGCAAACCATGGGTTGGCGGTTTGATGTGCTCTACTAAATATGGGCACGTGGTTTTCACCATGAAAAATGACTATGTAAAGGTTGTGGGTCACTTTCATTTCATTATTTTCTCTACCAACTGTAAATTCTTCTCTAGTGCTCTAGAGATTAGTGAGATGGAGGTCGGTGATGGGAGTGGCAGTGGTGTGGATGTGGGTGTGGGAGGTGGTGGCTTGATTGAAGTGGAAATCGGTGTCCACTATGCAAAGGTAGATGTCCTAAACACTTAGTTTAGGGTTTATTTATGTTATTGCTTGGTTGTTTTTTTTCAAAAAGAAGGGCTAGAAATACAATTTTTTTTTTACTTATCATGCATAATGTAGGTTCAAAGTTTTTTTTTAGAATTGCTTTGAATTGTGACATGCTTGAATTTTATATGTAATTGCTGTAAAATGCAATGTATGTGTTTTTATTTTTATTTTTAACTACCATGAATGGGGTAGGTTGAATTTTTTTTTTTTGAAATGTTTTTAATTGTGACATGCTAGTTTTTGAGTGTTTCTTTTTGTTTTTGATATGTATTTTGCTCTAAAATGCAATGTGTTATATTTTTTTTTACTACCATGAATGGGGTAGGTTCAAAGATTTTTTTGTTTTTGTTTTTGTGGTGTGTTGTGAAATGCAATGTAGTCTAAAATGAATTTTTTTTTGGATGCACTAATTTTTCTTTCTTTGTTTGTGCTATAGGTTAAGCTTCTTACTACTAGGTATTGATGGCCTTGCACTATTTCTAAAGTGTGAAAGGCTCTCATAGTAGATTATTGAAAGTTTCTTGAAACTGTGGAATTGGATGGGTGCAGGTTGATTGAGACAGTCCAAGCACATGAGTCGCTTCTATCTGCACTCATTGAGAGGTGGGACCTAGATAGTGGTTCTTTTTAGCTACCAAAAGGGGAGTTTACTATTACTTTGGAGGATGTATACCGTATATTTCAAATGCTTATAGAGGGTCCACTGGTGAGGGTGGGCTACAAAAATCAGGAGCTCTTTGACCCATCTATGGTGACCTTTGGGATGTATACTGTAGTAGGGAAGGTATCCATTACCTTACCTTATTCACGAGGAATAATTTGGTGGTGGTTTCGATATTTTTGATGTACATTTTTAGTAACATGGTTTTGCCCAATAGCATAGGATCAAGGATCCCATGGAACCAGGTTCCTATTGTGTTACAGATGATGTATTATTTGTAGATATTGGCATGGGCTCACACTCTTTTGTACCATTTGTATAGTGATGTTTATGAGGTTAAGAGGTGGGAGTAGAAGGGGCTCAACTGTAGTATGTTACTTCAGATTTGATCTTGGGAGCACATTAGAGTGGGTTGTCCTGATGGATTACCTTGCGCATGTGATCCTATACTCCCTTGTGTTTTTCACTAGTAGGTTAGCGAGGAGGCTTCTCCTACACACCCTTCTATTGAGGTTGCCACATACATGGATAACTTTAGTGGTTTGACTAGGGATGTTTTTTTATGGAATTTGTGGAGGGGTATGGCTTAGGAGAGGGATATTGTAGAGCTTTGATGGGTTAGATGGAGGAGATGGTTTATGGGATTCCATATGCGAGAGATGGAGTATATCTAATTCTAATGGGTTTAGAGGCAATTTGACTTGGTTTAGGGAGTTCCAAATGCTCCCATAATAAATAGGCAATGGAGCGACAAGCTAGGCCTACCTTTGGATTCAGATTTTTGGATTGTAGATGACACTAGTGATGATGCAGCTATCAAGGTGTTTTATGTAGATGATGTAGGTACCACTGCATATTATGATGCTTGGTTTTCAACTCAGCCTCCTTGGAGATCAATCCAGGTAATGTATGATGTAGTTAGTGGTGATGAGCCAACTTAGGTGAGCTAAGCACTGCTAAGGTAGTGGTGGCAGGAAGTAGTATGTTATAGATATACAATAGTTATAGGTGGATTTTAGACATGATGGGAGTGTTGGAGATGAGGGTGATGGAGGCAATGGTGGCCATGGAGATGAGGGTGATTGAGGTGATGGTGGACACGGAGATGAGGGTGATGGAGATAATGGTGGCCAGGGAGATGAAGGTGCTTCTCCTCACCATACGAAGGATGAGTGGGACATACTCTAGGCAGAGCGGGACAATATCAATTTGGAGGTGATTCGGGTGAAGGATGAGTTGTCTTAGCATCAATGTGAGGTGAACCTAACTCTCTCTTTTCATAAAAATTAAAACATGCTCACTTTGTTTTTATAATAAAGAATGTTAGACTTACAATGGCACTGAGAGGGGGGGTGAATCAATGTAGGTATTTAAATTCAAATCTACAACTCTTAAAGCTTAAGCAAAGAGAACTTAAAATAGATAAAGCAAATATAACAAGAGAGCATTCCACAACACACGATTTAATGAGGTTCACCAGTTTTGGCTACTCCTCAAAAATAGACTACTTGGACTTCCATCCAAATCTAGCCTTTGCAAAGCACCAACTTTACAAATAGTTTACCAGAATCCACTAGAAGGAGCACCAACCCCTAATTTATCTACACCAATAGAAAGGTGCACCAACCCCTAATTTACTAGCAAAAACTGGAAGGAGCACCAACCCCTAATTTATCTGCACCAACAGAAAGGAGCACCAACCCCTGATTCCAAGCACCAACTTGGATTTCTATTTTGAATCTTAGATTGACATAAATATGCCTTCACTTCTACAAGACCCTTACTGGTCTATTGCTCATCCAACCTCTCTTTCAATTCAGGAAACACATATTCATTCTGCACACTTGCTGTTGCATTCTCTCAATCACACTTTCTTAGATGCTCTCTCTTAGCTTTTTATCTCTTTGGATTTTCTCATATATATCTACCCACATAGAGCTCAACCTAACGGTTCACTCTTACCAGTCTGCTTACTGCGCTCTGATAGTCTTCTTTGCGCTTTGATAGCCTTCTCTGCGCTCTAATGGCCTTATCTGCTTATTTCGGCTCTGATAGCCTTATCTGCTTATTTCGGCTCTAACAACCTTATCTACTCATTAGCAGCTCTTCTTTCTACAAAACATTTACTCTTTTAGCAATGACACTTTATCTCTTTATGGCGATACTCTTTTCAATTCTAAGAAACCTTTTCTTCTACACGCAACTGCCCTTTTATAACAATATTTTCATCTTGAAACCCTAAGTTTTCTATAACTTCCATAATCTCGCATGTAGCCTATTAATAGCCACTCCTGTAAGTAACTCCTTTCTAACACAATATTCTTACATGCAACCTATTAATAGGTTTGTCTCTTTATTTGGGACTCTCAATATGGTCACTACTCTGATAGTTTCATAGCGTCACGGCCCTGTAACAGCCGTTCTATCATTAATTCACTATTCTAACTTTAGCTGCATAACTTTATTCTATAACTGCCCCCTGTAACTATAGTTCTGACTCCAGTTAACTCTTCTTATTTTATCTGCCTAAATTTTCTTCTACAACTGTAGTTTTGTCTCTAGTTAACTCTTCTTATTCTAGCTGCATGAGTTCTTTCTGTAACTGCCTCTGTTACTATCATACTATCTGTAGTTCTATAACTGCCGCATTCTTTTTCACATTTCTTATTATAGCTTACATGATCTCACTATAACTCCACCTGTAACAGTTCTTATTTTGCTGCATGAACTTATTCAACAACTGTCCCTATGTATGCTTCTCGAATTTTACCTACAAAACTATGACATGTCACGATATCGCTACATTTCTACCTCTTTGACTTTTTCTTGGCAGTTGACCGTGAAAATAGAACATGTCATGAAATCGTGACACTTTCACTGCCTTGAGCTCTTCTTTGTCTCTTGCTCGTGAAAATGGAACATGTCACGAAATCGTGACACTTTCGCTTCCTTGCACTTTTCTCTGCTTGCACTAGCGAAACCATGACATGTCACAAAATCGTGACACCTTTCGCTTTCGTACACTCTTCTCTACAAGCACTAGCGAAACCATGACATGTCATGAAATCATGACACCTTTTGCTTATGTACACTCTTCTCTGCAAGCACTAGCGAAACCATGACATGTAACAAAATCACGACACCTTTTGCTTCCGTACACTCTTCTCTGCAAGCACTAGCGAAACCATGACATGTCACAAAATCGTGACACCTTTCGCTTCTATACACTCTTCTCTGCAAGCACTAGCAAAAATAGTACATGTCACAAAATCATGACGCTTTCACCTTTGAGCTCTTCCTCCTTGAATTTGTCATGAAATCGTGAAACTTCTGCTTCCATGCTCTTTCATTTTGCTTCTGTTGTGAAATCGTGACACTTCACCCTTTGGAGTCTTCCTCTCTGCTGTTGTCGCAATATCATGACATTTCTATCTTCGTACAGTCTCTCTCCTCTCTTAGTCATGAAAATGCGACAGGTCGCGATATCGTGACATATTTTCTCCTTATCTCTTCTCTTCTCTTCAGGTCGCAAAACACTTTTTCTCTCGAGCTTTTCCTCTTGCAATATGTCGCAAAATCATGATACTTTTTATCTTGCCTTCTCTCTCCTGCAATATGTCACAAAATCGTGACACTTTTTCTCCTTAGCGCTTCCTCTT
The DNA here is from genome assembly GCA_028583015.1 of Wollemia nobilis. Taxonomy (NCBI): domain Eukaryota; kingdom Viridiplantae; phylum Streptophyta; class Pinopsida; order Araucariales; family Araucariaceae; genus Wollemia; species Wollemia nobilis. Next base: position 365,977 of record JAQPPZ010016582.1, on the reverse strand, counting down.
GTCATCGGATCGCGAAAACCTGACATGTCGCAAAATCGTGACATTTTTTCTCCTTAGCGCTTCCTCTTGCAAATTGTCATGAAATCGTGACACTTTTCCTTGCAAGCTCTTTCTCTCAAACATGTCACAAAATCGTGACACATTTTCGTCTGTACTGCGTCTCTTGCAGATTGTCACGAAATCGTGACACTTTTCCTTGCAAGCTTCTTTTCCCCGAACATGTCGCGAAATCGTGACAATTTTCTTGCATGCGCCTTTTCTCCGAACATGTCATGAAATCACAACAATTTTATTTTCCTACACCTTCTCTCCAAACATGTCACGAAATCATGACAGTTTTCTTTGCCTGCGCCTTCTCTCCAAACATGTCATGAAATCACGACAGTTTTCTTTGCCTGCACCTTCTCTCCAAACATGTCACGAAATCGCAATAATTTTCCCTGCTTGCGCTTCTTCTTCGAACATGTCACGAAATCGTGACATTTTTTCCACTTGGCTTTTTCTCTGCCAACATGTCATGAAATCACGATAGTTTTTCCACTAGGCCTTTTCTCTGCCAACATGTCGCGAAATCGCGACAGTTTTTTCACTTGGCTTTTTCTCTGCCAACATGTCACGAAATCGCGACAGTTTTTCAACTTGGATTTTTTGCTTTCAACATGTCACGAAATCATGACAATTTTGCCAACATTTTCTCTCTCCTCCGATATGTCACGAAATCACGACAGTTTCTCTTGTGCTTTCTCTCTCTTCCAACATGTCGCGATATCGCGACACTTTTCTTACTTGTCTTTTTCTTTGAGATTTTGCATATGGGCCACTATGTTCTTCTTGGAGAATCATTATACATGCTCTATATGATCACTGAACTCCTGTCCATTGCATCAACTGATTTATTGTCCATTGCATCAACCGATCTTCTGTCTGTGTTGACAACAATGACAATACTTTGGATGCACCTTGCTTATCACTGAACTCATGTCCATTGCATCAACTGATCAACCTGACTGTGTTGACAACAATGACAATACTTTGGTTGCACCTTGCACATCAATCTCCCCATTTGGAATTGTTGGCAACACACATAATTGTGTGCAATTACTTGTAATTCTTCTCCCCCTTTGACAATAATACCAAAGGGTGGCTCCAAAACTCCCCCTGAGTCCATGCACAACATTCTCAGGAAAAAATTATTACAGTTTAGCAAAAAGCATAAACATGAGCAATATGATAAAGAGATGCATAAATGCTCCCCCTAAGAATTTGAACCCGATGGCTTGTCAATTCTTAATTGTTAGTCTATTCTGGGAATATGTGACCACTTCATTTCACTGTTTGACAACATCATGATAAGCATAATAGGCATCAACAATATCAATAATGTGAATAGCAGCAATAACCAGTGAATGACACCATCACTATCAACTTCACCAATATAACATGTGTAAGAAGATGACTGGACCACTGTCTTCTGTGCAACTACCCTCTATTGCTTTGCAAACTCAAACTAGTCCACTATTAGTGAAGGCATACAATAATCTTATATAGCCAACTTTTTGTTCTGCAATGCCAGTAGCATCTGCATACATCTCCACCATGCATCTTGGATATTCTCAACAAGCTTGAACCCAATGATAGCTGTTTGTCTCTCTCTACAATGAGAATCCAGCAGACTACCTCAATCCACCCAGCCTTGTCCTCAAAATAGCTCACAAGTTCATCAAGAAAAACTTGCTTAGCATGAACCCACAAAGAGAATTGTTAGAGACCCAATGTGATTCATCAACCTCATAGAAGCATAAAGAGAATTGTTAGAGACTCAATATGTTCTATACTTAACTCCCAATCTCAATTCAATCTCAATCTCAAAAGAATAAGATAGATGTAGTATGCTTTTCTCAAGAACATGAAACACAACCCAACAATTGCCAACCATGCAATAACTCATATAACAATGATACTCATGTTCTTTCCATAGCCAAAATCTTCTCTCATCCAATTAGGGCTTTAACAACAATGCTTACAGACAAGGTTTAACCAACATCATTCAACTCAAGATTAACCTTGAAGAATTCAACCAAACACTACAAGAAAAAGAAACTAGTAGACATCCTTTTCCTTCCAAAGGTATTTGAACAAAATAGCCACCAACATAAATCACCAATGCAAAGAATAACTTGCTTAAATCAACCTCAATGGAGTAAGCCCAATCATGTATCAAGTAAAGCATTAACTTGATCAACACAACCTCTATGAAAGCAACTCAACCATTCATCACCAGGCTGGAAATCATCTGGCTGCTCATTAAAAACTTCTTCTTCAACCTTCCCATTCAACACATTGATTTCACATCTATCCACAAAATTGACAAGTGACTCACACTTGTACCAACTTTTGTCCAACACAGTACCAACACTGCAATATTACTGCCAACTCTATGCAAGCATCAAACACAGTACCTTAAAACCAACCAAGTCATCTGAACTGTCATAATCCTTAACTTTAGACAGTGGCAGTAAGAACCATCACCAGTACAACAATGACATACAACAATACTACCAATAATGACAACTCTCAAATTAATCACCACACTTCACGACACTACCTCAAAAAACTGTATGAATAGAAAACACACTTTGACAACTATTCAACAATATCCCGACTACTTGCCTTTCATCCTCAGATAACCAAACAAATACATAGGAGCATTAAAATAAAACTTTAACATTGCTCCCCCTGAGGATGTGCTACCTAGAGCTACTTAGTGCAAAAGAGGAGTAATCTCCTTCTATCCAAGGAGACACGATTCCCTTTCTTCTGTCTTTCTCTAGACTTTCTTGAACTTGGGCTTGAGTTTTTCAACTACATCCCCGTTTTGCACCTTTTCAAGAACTTGAACATTCTTCTTGCATAGTTGTTTCTTGTGCATCCTTGATGGATGATTATTTTCCTTTCTGTTATGCACATGATATGTTCTCTGCCTGTGTTGCATTCTTTGCATCTGATGAAATCTACGGTCTTGCCTTAGATTAGATACAAAAGTGCTTGGACAAAACCTTGCTATGTGCCCATGGCCATTACAATTAAAACATTGCACATGGTGTTCACTCAAAGAAGCAGATGTATTTCTATCAGCATAACTCTTTGATCTATTATTCTATCCACAATAAAATGCCTTGTGACCATAGCAGTTGCATTTAGAACAATAGCCATTAAAAGCATTATTATTAAAAGAGTGAGAGTGAGAGAACCTCTTTTGTTGTGGTTGCTTTGCTGTAGATCTTCTTTGATATTTTCTTCCTTTTGAAGATTCAGCTTCAGACTTTTCTTGCTTCGATCCTTCAGTAGTGTGTTTCTTCTTCTCTATATTTTTTGAAGATGAAGGTTGTTCAGCTTCATACCCAAGACCATGCTTATCCATGGAACTTCTTTGTTGGCTTATCATTTTTCCTAGCAACTCTGTGCTATTCTCAAATTTGAGATTTATGTTGGCCACTTCTAGTTGTTTCTTCAATAAAACAATATCTTCTTCTTGTTTGCAGCACACAGTCTCTTTCTCATTGATCTGAGACCTGAGGATTTCTTCAACCCTTTTGGACTCTTCTACTTGCAGCTTTAGATTACTAACAGCTTTGTTAGATTCTTCTTCACGTTTGCTATAAGCATCGACCTTATCATCCAGTTGTGTCTTCAAGGCTTCTTCTGTTTTCTTAGCCTTTTGAAATTGTAAAAAAAGATCTTCAATATCATCCCCATATTCTTCCAATTTCTTGGACAGTATTTTGTTATTTTTCTTTTCAATATTCAACACTTCAAGTGCAGAGATCAACTCTCCTTCAAGATCTACTTCAGCCTCATAGATTTCATCACAAACTTCAGGATTCACTTCTTCTACCTTTTTTGGTTCAAATTTCTCTTCTACAGAAACTGAAACTGACTGGGATGCCTTTTTGGAGGAGGATATATTCTTCTTACCCATTGTGTACTAATCCAAGATCAACTTAGCTGATTTAGCCTATTCAAGAACTTGGCTATGATACCAATTGTTAGACTTACAATGGCACTGAGAGGGGGAGGTGAATCAGTGTAGCTATTTAAATTCAAATCTACAACTCTTAAAGCTAAAGCAAGGAGAACTTAAAATAGATAAAGAAAATATAACAAGAGAGCATTCCACAACACACGATTTAATGAGGTTCACCAATTTTGGCTACTCCTCAAAAATAGACTGCTTGGACTTCCATCCAAATCCAGCCTTTGCAAAGCACCAACTTTACAAACAGTTTACCAGCATCCACTGGAAGGAGCACCAACCCCTAATTTATCTACACCAATAGAAAGGAGCACCAACCCCTGATTTACCAACAACAACTCGAAGAAGCACCAACCCCTAATTTATCTGCAACAACAGAAAGGAGCACCAACCCTTGATTCCAAGCACCAACTTGGATTTCTATTTTGAATATTAGATTGACATAAATATGCCTTCACTTCTACAAGACCCTTATTGGTCTATTGCTCATCCAACCTCTCTTTCAATTTAGGAAACACATATTCCTTCTGCGCACTTGCTACTGCACTCTCTCAGTCGCTCTTTCTTAGCTGCTCTCTCTCAACTTTTTATCTCTTTGGCTTTTCTCATATATATCTACCCACACAAAGCTCAACCTAACGGTTCACTCTTACCAGTCTGCTTACTGTGCTTTGAAAGTCTTCTCTGTGCTCTGACAACCTTCTCTACGCTCTGATAGCCTTATCTGCTTATTTCGGATCTAACAACCTTATCTGCTCATTAACGACTCTTCTTTCTATAGCACATTTACTCTTTTAGCAGTGACACTTTAACTCTTTATGGAAACACTCTTTTCTATTTTGAGCAACCTTTTCTTCTGCATGTAACTGCCCTTTTATAACAATATTTTCATCTTGAAACCCTAAGTTTTCTATAACTTCCATAATCCCGCATGTAGCCTATTAATAGCCACTCCTATAAGTAACTCTTTTCTAACACAATATTCTTACATGCAACCTATTAATAGGTTTGTCTCTTTATTTGGGACTCTCAGTATGGCCACCGCTCTAACAGTTTCACGTCACGGCCCTGTAACAGCCATTCTATCATTAATGCACTATTCTAACTTTAGCTGCATAACTTTATTCTATAACTGCCCCATGTAACTGTAGTTCTGACTCTAGTTAACTCTTCTTATTTTATCTGCCTAAATTTTCTTCTACAACTATAGTTATGTCTCTAGTTAACTCTTCTTATTCTGGCTACATGAGTTCTTTCTGTAACTACCTTTGTTACTATCGTACTGTCTGTAGTTCTGTAACAGCCACATTCTTTTTCACATTTCTTATTATAGCTTACATGATCTCACTATAACTCCACCTATAACAGTTCTTATTTTGCTGCATGAACTTATTCAACAACTGTCCCTGTGTATGCTTCTCAGATTTTACCTACGAAACTATGGCATGTCGCGATATCGTGACATTTCTACCCCTTTGACTTTTTCTTGGTAGTTGACCATGAAAATAGAACATGTCACAAAATCGTGACACTTTCGTTGCCTTGAGCTCTTCTCTGTCTCTTGCTCACAAAAACGAAACATGTCACAAAATCACGACACTTTCGCTTCCTTGCACTCTTCTCTGCTTGCACTAACGAAACCATGACATGTCACGAAATCACGACACCTTTCACTTCCATACACTCTTCTCTGCAAGCACTAGCGAAACCATGACATGTCACAAAATTGTGACACCTTTCGCTTCCGTACACTCTTCTCTGCAAGCACTAGCAAAACCATGACATGTCACAAAATCGTGACACCTTTTGCTTTCGTACACTCTTCTCTACAAGCACTAGCGAAACCATGACATGTCGCAAAATCGTGACACCTTTCGCTTTCGTACACTCTTCTCTGTAAGAACTAGCAAAAAAAGTACATGTCATGAAATCATGACACTTTTGCCTTTGAGCTCTTCCTCCTTGAATTTTTTGTGAAATCGTGACACTTCTGCTTCCATGCTCTTTCGTTTTGCTTTTGTCATGAAATTGCGACACTTCACCCTTCGGAGTCTTCCTCTCTGCTGTTGTCGCGATATCATGACATTTCTATCTCCGTACAGTCTCTCTCCTCTCTTAGTCATGAAAATGAGACATGTCATGATATCACGACATATTTTCTCCTTAGCTCTTCTCTTCTCTTCAGGTCGCGAAAATGTGACATGTCGCAATATCACGACACTTTTTCTCTTGAGATTCTTCCTCTTGCAATATGTCATGAAATCGTGACACTTTTTATCTTGCCTTCTCTCTTTTGCAATATGTCACGAAATCGTGACACTTTTTCTCCTTAGCGCTTCCTCTTGTCATCGGATCGTGAAAACTCGACATGTCATGAAATCATGACACTTTTTCTCCTTAGCGCTTCCTCTTGCAAATTGTCGCGAAATCACGACACTTTTCCTTGCAAGCTCTTTCTCTCAAACATGTCACGAAATCGTGACACATTTTCCTCCGTACTGCCTCTCTTGTAGATTATCGCGAAATCGTGACACTTTTCCTTGCAAGCTTCTTTTCCCCGAACATGTTGTGAAATCGCGACAGTTTTCTTGCATGCGCATTTTCTCCGAACATGTCATGAAATCACAATAGTTTTCTTTGCCTGCGCCTTCTCTCCAAACATGTCGCAAAATCATGATAGTTTCTCTTGCGCTTTCTCTCTCTTCCAACATGTCGCGATATCGCGACAGTTTCTCATGCTTGCTCAACATGTCACGATATCGCGACACTTTTCTTACTTGTCTTTTTCTTTGAGCTTTTGCATATGGGCCACTACGTTCTTCTTGGAGAATCATTATACATGCTCTGTATGATCATTGAACTCCTATCCATTGCATCAACCGATCTATTATCCACTGCATCAACCGATCTTCTGTCTGTGTTGACAACAATGACAATACTTTGGATGCACCTTGCTTATCAATGAACTCCTATCCATTGCATCAACTGATCAACCTGATTGTGTTGACAACAATGACAATACTTTGGTTGCACCTTGCACATCAAAGAAAATTAAAACATTCTAAATTCTTGTTATTGAAACCATTAAACATCTTAATTAAAGTATATTATTTTAGTAAGCAAGAACATATTTGTAAACTAATTTAAAAACACTTTCCATTCATTTTAACAAAACACCTATTCACCACTATGGGGTTTATAATAAGAATAACTATAATTTAATTATTACAAATTGAACTAGAAAGAACAATAATGAATACTTATAATATCAATTATTCAAGCCTTCTCATAATTAATAAACTTATTACAAAGTCCTCATTAACAATATATCTCAATATATATTTAATCAAAATATGAGTAGTCATTATAAGCTCTTCTTGCAAGACATTATTAATCAGATATTTGAATTACATTATATTCTTAAACAATATGAAACCATGGTAAATCCAAGATAAACTACCATCCATCCATATTATTATCTGTTTATTTTCCTTATGGTCCATTGCAAGGTAGTTGGAGTAGGGGATCACGACAACCCCTTAGTATGATAATGCACCTTAAAGGCTCTTTCACATACAATGCATCAAATAAAATCATATAGAAATCAAAATAAACCTTTTTACATTTCTACATTCTTTATCCATTATATCAAGTACCTACACAGAAATGATCCTTTACATTTTTTTTTTAATTTAAACCATTCACATGAAGAAACCCCATAAATTTCTTCACTCAAAAACTACTTTCCACCCAATTTAATTAATTTTCCATATCTTAATACTAATAAGAAAACCTCATAATTTCACTATTTTATTTAAAAGTATTCCTTGTGTATTAAATATTTCAATATCGTAAACAATGCAAAGTGAAACTCAGTAGTTCATCCAAAAATCTAATATGTTTTCCATATAAATTTGGATTCTCTTTTTGCCCAAAATAACTAGTCTAAATTTTATTTAAATCCCCAAACTTAAAATAACAACATTTAGTATTTACCTTACCCGATTCGGAGTGCACAACACATAGTATATGTACTCATTGAAAACATGAGATTTAATCTATGTTTTGAACAAAAAACTACTACTTAGTTAATAGTAAATGTAAAAAGTATTTCATTATAAACCTAAAGATATTTCCAAATAAAAAGCAAAAACATCTTAGCCTCTTATGAAAATAGGTTCAGGTTTTACACCTTATTGCTTAGTGAAACTAATTAAGGTTTACTTATCCAAGGTTCTGGAATGCTATGAACTTAGGCATTTATGAACTTAGTTGAAAAACTTGAACCAAAGTTCACTCAAAAATATACTTAATATGATGACAGAAAACAACAAGTACAACATATTCAATTATAATAATTTAAAACTAATAAGCTTAAGCCGTATAGAATAGAATGGTGCATCGAGCTTGGATAACCAACTACAATTAAACTACCATGGTTTTAATTTATCAGGTACAATAGATATTGAAAGAAGCAAGCTCAAAAAGACCTAAAATGCATGATTTAATCTAAGCCTCCATTAATATGGTAGAGGACTTCCAACCATTCACCAGGTATATTTTATTTTAAGAAGCATTACAAGGTGTGACTAGGTTGGGTACATCTACACTAAAATTATAGCATAACTCTACCTTAAGCACAAGGTACAAAAGCTCTAAATAAATTGGAGATCTTTATTTGATTAAAAAATTGCAAAGGAAACAAAGGAATTCCAGATACAAGGAATTAGAATTAACATAGATTGATTTTAAACAAAGGATGCAAAGACTCTCGTCTAGCGTCTAACTAGGCACAAATTAATAAAAATATAACACTCATTCCTTTACTATTTTATTAATAAAATAATAAGTAGTATTACCTCTACTTACAATCTAATGTGGAATACACAAAGTGAGAATTTTACTCTCTTAATCAATTGTCCCAAGTAATCTTAACTCCTTTCTTATGCTTTCACCCGCTTTGTCCCCCTCTACCTTTCTTCTTCTCTCTATCTTGCATGCCCTAAAGATCAAGAAGATGATTTCCACACCCCAAACCAATCTTAACTACCCATCATTAATTTTCTCCCCACTTCACCAAAGAAAAGTGCTCATGTATTTACTTTTTAATGATACAATATCCATAAAAAAACCCTCATTGCTGCTATGGTAAATATATATAACTCAACATTAACTTTTAGCAATCACTTTTCCAATGTTCTCATTAACATCAAAGCAACTAATTACATTTATTTCTTCCAAATAATTTTCATCAATATCACAAGCTAATATGAATTATGAGCCATGATATTGTCATATAGGAATTATTACATATTTTAACTAGTAATGCCTTTAATGGTGGGTTATTTTACTAGATTCACTACAAACCATAAATCAAATGTTTATAAACAAAACATTTCAATATGGTATACCACCTCTTGTTCTTATTTAGCAAGTTTTCAATGACTTGTCCTCACTTGCTACTAAAAAATGCTCCCTTGCTCCAACATGTTCTCAGCCTATGATATCACCATTATTCAAAAATGTAATGTGATATGCAACTAAATGCAAGTAAGTCCTACCCTTGAGCTATCTTCAGTAAAACTAACCATCATCTCCTATATTTTGGTCTCTCATTCTTGGTGGGCAAGTTCCTCATCCACCTACGAGAGCACTTGGTCCTACAACACACAAAATATCAATAGTACCATATCCTTATATAATATAACCAAAACAACAATTGCAATTAATCATCCATAAAACAATAAAGAATAAGGATTTCATCTTCATATTCTAAACATAATCCTTATTATCAAAAATCCTCACCAAGGTGGATCATTACAAATAGGCTAACCATGTTCTATAGGTGCTCAATCAAATTTGTTATATCTTCCCTAATAAAGTGAGTGATTTTAGAACAAACATCAGTATTATTGGAGATACTAGACTATTTGGTAACATGGAAGTACCATGGGTACTATTGTAAATATTAGTTTAGGAGAGTGTGCTAAATAGTTATCTAATGTATGTGTCAAAGTGTGCAAGGTATTTAATGTTATGTAATATCTCAAGATTTAAAGTGAGAGGTTATGTAATTATGATAGTTTTGTCATAATGTGAGGCATGTAAAAGGATGCATATCTTGGGTGTTTGAGGAGAGCAAGAGACATGCAAACTTATATATTAGAGATAAAGATCCATACAATGTAATCAATTAAAATTATTTAAAACTTTATGATTTATGAATATAATAGTGTGATTTATTATTATGAAATACTTGTGTTATTTATGAATGTGATTTATGTCATTAATATTTCGTTACGTGTTGGAAAAGTGTTGTGATTTCGTGACATGTCATCTTATCGCGGTCTAAGAAGACTAAGGGCAAGAAGGGAAAGTGGCGTGATATCGCGACATGCAGCTGTGTCGCGACCAAAAAAGAAGTGAAAGAGAAGGAAGGAAAAAGAGTCATGATTTCATGACATGTTAGAAAATGGGTCACGATATCACGACATGGAAAATGTGTCGTGATATTGCGACATGTCTCTTTATCGTGTCCAAAAAAGAAGAGAAAGAGCAAGTGGAAAAAGTGTCACGATATCGCGACATGTTGTTTTTTTGTGACTAAAAGAGAAGAGAAAGAGCAAGTTAGGAAAAGTGTCGTGATATCGCTACATGTCGTATTATCATGGTCAAAAGATAAGACTAAGGGCAAGAAGGGAAAGTGGCGCGATATCACGATATGTCGTATTCTCGCGACCAGTAGGAGGGTAAAAGTGTCACAATTTCGTGACATGTCGTATTTTTGTGACCAAAAGAGAAGAGAAAGTATGGGAAGGAAAAGTGTCACGATTTCATGACATGTTAGAAAAAGGGTCACAATATCGTGACATGGAAAATGTGTCACGATTTCGTGACATGTCTCTTTATCGCGACCAAAAAATAAGAGAAAGAGCAAGTGGAAAAAGTGTCACGATATCGCGACATGGTGGTTTTTCATGACTAAAAGAGAAGAGAAAGAGCAAGATAGGAAAAGTGTCGCAATTTCGTGACATGTCGTCTTATCGTGGTCAAAAGAGAAGACTAAGGGCAAGAAGGGAAAATGGCGCGATATCGCGACATGCAGTTGTGTCGCAACCAAAAAATAAGGGAAAGAGAAGGAAGGAAAATGGGTCACGATTTTGCGACATGTTAGAAAAAGTGTTGTGATATCATGACATGGAAAATGTGTCGCGATATCGTGACATGTCTCTTTATCCTGACCAAAAAAGAAGAGAAAGAGCAAGTGGAAAAAGTGTCACGATTTCACGACGTGTTGTTTTTTCGTGACTAAAAGAAAAGAGAAAGAGCATGTTAGGAAAAGTGTCGTGATATCGTGACATGTAGTCTTATCACGGTCAAAAGAGAAGACTAAGGGCAAGAAGGGAAAGTGGCGTGATATCGCAACATGCAGCTGTGTCGCGACCAAAAAATAAGTGAAAGAGAAGGAAGGAAAAAGTGTCGTGATTTTGCGACATGTTAGAAAAAGTGTCACGATATCGCGACATGGAAAATGTGTCATGATATCGTGACATGTCTCTTTATCGTGACCAAAAAAGAAGAGAAAGAGCAAGTGGAAAAAGTGTCGCGATATCACGACGTGTTGTTTTTTTGTGACTAAAAGAGAAGAGAAAGAGCAATATAGGAAAAGTGTCACGATTTCGTGACATGTCATCTTATCACGGTCAAAAGAGAAGACTAAGGGCAAGAAGGGAAAGTGGTGCGATATCGCGACATGTCGTATACTCACGACCAGCAAGAGGAAAAAGTGTCACGATATTGTGACATGTCGTATTTTCGCGACCAAAAGAGAAGAGAAAGTACGGGAAGGAAAAGTGTCATGATTTTGCAACATGTCATTTTTTTGCGATGAAAAGAGAAAAGAAAGAGGAGGAAGGAGAAGTGTCATGATATCGCGACATGTCGCAGTTTCACGACCAAAAGAAAAGAGAAAGTGTTAGAAGGCGGAGTTGTCGACCGCCTTTGTTCCAAGGTGTGGGTAAATTTTTGTAAGGGTATTACTCTTTGTTGGCTTTGTGTCCTTAGCAGAGGGCTAAACAGACTATCCATTTTGAGTTATTGTCCTGTTTTAGCGTTGTGCTATTGTTGTAATAGGTTTTGGGTCAACCTGTAAAACTCGGTTGTAATGTTTATGTCCCTTAATTACCAAAAAAAAAATATTTGATCCTAGAGAAATTAACATGTAAGATAATTTGACATAATTTCCATTAGTAGTATTAGAGACATATTTAGAAGATTCTACTAGAAGAATTTGGAGTGAAGATATTGTAGAAGATAAGGAGTTATTAGAAAAGATTAATTTAAGAAAATATTGTAGATTGAAGAAAATTGAAGAGAATGAGGGGAAAGAAGTGTTAGCTTTTGAAGCTAAATACTTAAGATAAAATAACCACAAGATCTAAAATAAAGTTGCAATATGAAATATATGATAATGGAAAATACTAAACATATAACACTCATAAATAAATTCAAAAATAACCTATAGAAATACCATTAACAAATGCTCATGAAAATTGTATCTCAATTGAATAAAGATCTCAAATACACCATACTTCTTCACACTCTCACTCTACAATTGTGTCTATTACACACACACACACTCATAGACACATATATAATGGAATGTGACTCTTCATATGGATCACTCTTGGCATTCACTCTTCTAGAGACTCTTCATCTTCCTACTCTATGGACTCATGTGCACATGGACTATTATGCACATTTACATTACCAAAATACTTTGTACACTTTAATAATACTTGTGCATTTATTACATTGCATAAAGTAAATAATCACACTCTAATTTGAACATGTACCCAAGGTGGTACATTAGCATGTACCAAATAATATAATATATTCCAACAAGAATACTTCTAGAAGAATTAGAAAAGTTGATGAAATTTAAAGAAAATTAGAATGTGGAAGGAGTTGCTAGACTGTGAAGAGTTGATTGCTAAAAAGAGATGTTTGAATGTCAAAGCTATGAATGTATGCAAAGGAGAGTGATGCTTTAAATATGAAGATAAACATGGAAGTTGAACAGTATGTTGTAACCTAAATTGGAGGTTTGTGGAGAAGAATGAATGCTATGTTGGAGCCAGACCTAGAGGATTGTGTAGACACTAAAATCATGTCATATTGAAGAGACTACCTAATTGGATTCTTCTATACCACATGATCCACTTTGGGTAGCCTCAAGGCTAAATGAGTGGTTCTTACCACTCAAAAAAAGCACATTTACCTATGTATTTGAGATCATCCTACCTTGAGATGGCCTCCAATTTGAGGTCATCCTACCTTAAGATGACATCTATGACCATCTTACCTCGAGATGGTCATGAGGACTTTTGGTCAAAAATCCAAGCAGCAACTAGTTGGCACCCAAAACTACCAGTTAGATCCCATGCATGATTCCATGCTATGATTTAGTGCCTTTCATGAGCCAAAATATAAAAATCATATGTAATTATGAATAGCATGAGATTTCAAAAATAAGCATTCACTTTTTTTTTTATGTGAAATACCTCTTCGCTTTTTCATATAGGGTGTTTTGCTATTTTAGGGCTTCCATTCAAATAGTCTTTAAAATAGCACTCACCCCTTAATTTTAAAGGTCCTCAATATTTGAATTTACGCAATGAAGTGCTGGTGGATTCAATACATAAAGTTCAACCAAAAAAATGTTGCCATTCCCAATCCCCACAAGCTCTCCTATCATTGGAAGCCATGTCGATGGTTTACTCCAAGGATTTAAGACCATGCTTACAATTTCAAATGACAATAAAACATTATGCTTCAATGATCGATCAGACTCACTAAGCCATTCCCACAAATGTACCAATCCACCAAAAAACCATAGATTAAACCTAGACATCACCCTCAACTTGGCATCAAAACTACAGTCATATAATAATGGATGTCTCAACTTGAGATGGCCTACAAGCAAGGTCGTCCTACCCTGATATGATCTCTATAAAAAGATCAGTTTATTTGTTTCTTTCTTTCAATAAGGTTAGCACAACACATTTCTTACCTTTTACAATAGTTTATATTGTTTTCATGCATTTGATTTGGTTTTATTTCAATAGGTATTAGCATTACATCGAGCCCTATCTCAAGGGGCTTTGAAGGTGTTATTGATTACTTTGTTTTTCCTTGTGTGTAGATTACAATTTTTTACGACAACCAAGCAATGCAATATACAAGCATCAAGCTCTAAGCAGTGGTTATGAAAACCCACTCCTACACTTGTGATTGTGAGAGGATCTTACAAAGTGCACCAAAAATCTATTAAAAGGGGAACAAATCCTTGGTTTATTTTAATGATTGTATCAAAAAATTGAACTCCCTAGAGGAGACGTATTTGTAATACAATTTGAGATTCATTAATATAAAGGACTTGACCTGCTTGTTCTCATTCATTATCATTGTGTATTGGTTATATATGTTCATGTTCACCTAGGTGTTGTAGGTGAGTTGGAGAGGAGAGGGCAATCCTCCAAGGGAGGTCCTAGGCTCGAATATCAAACCTACCAAAAAGCTGAATTGGGTACTCAAAATCCAATTGATAATGTTGGTACGGGCAGGGCTGGGTGCGATCCCCAGGTGACTTTGACGATGGAGAACCCCCTGTTTGTGGTCTCTTAGACCCAGGCAGCCCCTCAAGGGGTTTTTCACTTTATATATATATATATATATATATATGTTCATGTTCATTACTATGGTGATCATGGTGGGACCACCTAGTCCCTTTTTAATCCTTTTGGTGGATTACTCACAAGTTTTTGCTTCTTACAGGTACCCAAAAATAATTTTTTTATATCAAAGCAAAAGCAAGATAAAAACAAATTCAGATATCTACATCGAACATAGGCTATCAAAGTAAGTTGTTTTGTCTTTATTTTTCTATTTTCCAATAAATAAAAATAAAATTTTCCAAATTACAAAAAGGGATTGTATAAGACTTTAAGTTTTAATTCTTTTTCTATGACCATATCTACGTTAGATGACCTCTATTTGTGGTCATTTTTATTCCAAATGACCCCTATTTATGGTTGTCTCTTGGTCAAAAAATCTCTGTTTGCAATTGTCTCTATACGAGATGGTCTATATATGCTACTGCTTTGGTTTACTTACTTGGATCCTTCTTAAATTCTAGTTATTCATATAGGATTTTTGAACATTAAATTTTTTTTGGCATTAATGAAGAATCATCAGATGCTCTTTGGTTTATTTACTTTTGCAAATATTAAAAGGAACCCAACACACTACACAATCTATTATAAATATCAAGTTGGATTTCATCATCAACCATCTATCGATACTAGTGATTGTGGGCTTCATATCCATCCATTGGCTCACACCATAGCAACCTTAGTGGCCCCAAGCAAGTGGATTTTTGGATTGCATCACCAAAAAATCCCCTACTTTTGGGTGCACCCAAAGTAAGAAGGATTAGCAAGACCCTTTACCATAGGGCTTTTCAAATAATTAGTGGATGTAGTTATCGTTATTTTTTATACCCTAAATGCATGGGTTAAGTGAAAGCATGTGTATTCCAATAGCAGAACATTAGATATCATAGCCCCTTCTAGGGTTCTTTATTTCCATAGGTTTAACTTGAGCCATATCTAGTGTAGAAAGTCAAATTTTGCTATTTGAGTTATATCCCTTGATAAGGGGGTGTTATCAAACTACCTTTAGTAGATTTTTATTTTGCTTACCCTTATATTTCACAAGAATAAGAGTTTCAACATCAAACTGATGCAGGAGCATCCGGTGGCAGCAGAGCAATCTTGCATCAACAAAAAAAAAAAATTCCAAGTGCTTGCTTTGATGTCGCGATATCGCGACATCAGAAAGTCATGAAAACGTGACATGTCGCGATATCGCGACATGTCATGATATCGCGACAAAGAAAGGAGAGAAGAGGCACGGTGCAAAAACGTCATGATTTCGTGACATGTCATAAAATCGTGACCGAAGGAGGGGAAGGTGAGGTGCCCGAAGAAAACATCGCGATATCGTGACATGTCGTGAAATCGCGACCGAAATATAAGAGAGAGGGCATCCCAAGAAATTTGTCACGAAATTGTGACATGTCACAAAATCGTGACCAAAAGGAAGCAAGAAGGACCAAAGGATAAAATGTCACGATTGTGCGACATGTCGCGAAATCATGATCGAAAGCAAACAAGGAAGGCCAGAGAAGAAAAATGTCACGATTTCGTGACATGTCATGAAATCGCGACCGAAGGAGCAGAAAGAAGCCAAGGAAGGAAACTATCGCGATATCGTGACATGTCACGATTTCGCGACCCGAAATAGAGAGAGGAAGTAGAAGGGAAGAATTTCACGATATCGTAACATGTCATGATATCACGACCTAAAGAAGAAGAAAACAACGAGAGAGAAAACTGTCGTGATATCACGACCCGAAGGAAAGGAAAGACAGTGAGAAGGAGAACTGTCACGATATCACGACATGTCACGATTTCACGACCCAAAGGAAAGGAAAGGCAACGAGGAGGAAAATGTCATGATATCGTGGCTCGAAGGAAAGGAAAGGCAGCAAGGAGGAAACTGTCACGATATCACAACATGTTGCAAAATCATGACCCGAAGGAAAGGAAATGCAGCGAGGAGGAAAATGTCATGATATCGTGACATGTCATGATATTGTGACCCAAAGGAAAGGAAAGACAGTGAGGAGGAAAATGTCACGATATCATGACATGTCATGAAATCACGACCCAAAGGAAAGGAGAGGCAGCGAGGAGGAAAATGTCACGATATCATGACCCGACTAAGAGGAAAGGCAGCAGGGAGGAAAATGTCACGATATTGCAACCTGAAGAAAAATAAGGCAACAAGGAAGAGAAATGTCGTGATATCGCGACATGTCATGATATTGCGACATAGTGCTGGTTCTCTGTTCAAAAAATCCCGCATTCCTAGACTATTTTTCGAGGTGGTCACGGCCTCATTAGTGCATGATTTCTTGCCCGATAAGCTTTCTGAGCATGGTGGCCATTCGAAGACTATGCCCAGAGGTCAGACGGCTCATCAATGCATGTTTCTATGGCTAACTCGATGGTAGTTTCTAGATAGGTAAATATGTAAAGGCTTAGTGAGACTGGATGTATTTTGGCAGGTGGGTCATTAATGGCCTAGAGGGTCGGGACCTCGAAGGAGGTCCAGACATGGTTATAGAAATAGGTGGTGCATGAAGGAAAAGGGTGGAGGAAAGAAAGAAAGAAACTACGCCTGTTGGCTAGTATTGTAATTTTTTTTGAAAGTTTAATGAAATGAAAGCTTGAGTGATTCTCTATGAGATCGTGTTTCCATCAAGTGGTATCAGAGTGGGAGTTCCTGAGTGTGTAAGCAGATCATTGAAA
The DNA here is from genome assembly GCA_028583015.1 of Wollemia nobilis. NCBI lineage: Eukaryota > Viridiplantae > Streptophyta > Pinopsida > Araucariales > Araucariaceae > Wollemia > Wollemia nobilis. The sequence continues at coordinate 348,508 of JAQPPZ010016582.1, read as the reverse complement.
GTGAGGCAGCTTGCACCAGGATCTGTGGAAGGGTTGTGAGAAGGGAGTGAAGCAAAATGCCTCCATGAAAGAACTGTGGTGGTGGGAGAAATATGGTGCCAGCAAAAGATTCCAAGGCTCTACAGAGGCAAGTTCAGGCCCTGTAAGAGGAGCTACGTAGAGGACTTGAACCCAGAGGAGAAGAAGGAAGTGAAGATGAAGTTGATGAAGAAGAGGACCAGTTTGAGGAGGAAGAAGAGGTTGTAGATCCTACACAAGCCAGGTTATACAGAGCCATCTCTCAGATTGGAAAGAGACCGAAGATGGAGGTTTCTACGTATTCTAGAAATCTTGATCCAGAAGAGCTGATTGACTAGATCAATGATTTGGAAGAATACTTTGAGTATGAAGAAGTTGAAGATCCTGATAGGGTCAGGTTTGCCAACACCAAGCTGAAGGGTCATGCCAGCATATGGTGGAAGGGAGTATAGTTGGAAAGAAACAGAAGAGGAAAGGAGAGAATAACTAGATGGGATAGAATGGTAGAGAAGTTGAAGAGACAGTTCATCCCAGCTGACTATGAGATGGATCTGCTAAATAAAATGCAAGGTTTGAAGTAGGTAAACAAGTCTGTTAAGGAATACACAAAGGATTTTTATAAGATTGTAATCAAAACATGCCATTCAGAGGCCAACGAGAAGAAGGTGGCCCATTATATTAATGGGTTACGAGCCAGTATTCAAGAGGAGTTAAGCCTAGTTAGGATGACCACCATAGAGGATGCTTACCAGTTTGCTCTGAGGGTTGAAGAGAAACTAAATAGAAGGTTTAAAAGCAAGCAAATAGGAAGAGGTCATGGTGGAAGGACTGGTGGAAGGACCAGTGGAGAAAATTATAAAGGACAAAAGAAGGTTGGTGAGACCAGTAATACCCAAGAGCAGAAGAAAGGAAGCACCTACCAACCCTGTAATCAAAACAATGGTTATCCAAGAGGGAGAGGAATATTGGGACATGGATTTGGAAAAGGAGGATTCCATGGAACCTATTTCCACTGTGGTGAAGAAGGGCATCGAGCATTTGAGTGTCCACAACACCAAGAAAGGATGAATAAGAGACCTGAGGGTCCTGCCAGAGCTGCTGTAGCAGATGAAGATGCTGAATCAAAATATTCTAAGGAGGCAAAAATAGGAGAAGTTATGGTCACTAGGAGGACCTTGTTGAATGAGGAGAAAGGATCAGACTAGAGAAGGAGCCTATTTCACACAAGGTGCAGAAGTTCGGGTAAGGTCTGCAATATTATCATAGATAATGGTAGTACTAATAACTTGGTTTCAGAAGAAATGGTTTCCAAGTTACAGTTAAAAAGGAGAAGACACCTGCATCCATACTAGATTGCGTGGTTGCAAAAGGACCATAGGTCTTTGGTCAGTGAGCAATGCTCAGTAAAATTCAATATTGGGAGTTACTATGATGAGGTCTTGTGTGACATCCTGCCTATGGATGCTTGCCATTTGTTGTTGGGAAGGCCATGGCAATTTGATCGATGTGCAGTGCATGATGGTCATGCCAACACCTACTCAGTGACGAAGAATGGAGTGCACCATAAGCTGAAGCCCTTGAAGGAGGCAGAAGAAAAGGTATGTAGCAATGCTAGAATCTGTTTAGTTGAAGGAGGAAAATTTTTGAATAGTTTAAAGCATGAGCATATGTGCTATGCATTAGTTCCTAGAGTTAGGAAGGAAGAATGCAAGGATACCCCTGTAGAAGTCTTAGGACTGTTAGAAGAATTTCTAGACATTATCTCTGATAATGTGCCTGAGGGTTTACCACCAGTGAGAAAGATCAATCACCACATAGATTTGGTACCAGGATCTAGTTTACCCAATAAGGCAACACATAGAATGACTCCTACAGAAACTAAAGAACTGAACAGACAAGTCCAAGAGTTTCTGGAGAAGGGACTAATTTGGGAGAGTTTGAGTCCATGTGTAGTACCTATAGTACTAGCACCAAAGAAATATGGAGAGTGGAGAATGTGTACAGACTCTCGAGCCATTAACAAGATCACCATAAAGTATAGATTTCCATTGCCAAGGATGGATGACATTATGGACTATTTGAGTGGAGCCAAGTACTTCACCAAGATTGACTTGAAGAGTGGTTATCATTAGATTCATGTCAGAGAAGGAGATGAGTGGAAGACAACCTTCAAGACCAGAGAAGGTTTGTATGAATGGTTAGTCATGCCATTTGGGCTGACCAATGCACCAAGCACCTTCATGTGATTGATGAATGAGGTATTGAAAGAGTTCTTAGGCAAGTTTGTCATTGTCTATCTGGATGATATTATAATATTTAACAGAACCCTGGAAGAGCATTTGATGCATATTAGAAAGGTTTTTGAGAAGCTGTAGGAGGAGCAGTTGTTGATTAATCTGAAGAAATGTAATTTTGTGAAGGAGTTAGTGTACCTGGGATTTTTCATCTCAGCCGAAGGTCTAAAAATGGACCCAAAAAAGGTAAGAGCTATCATTGAATGGCCTCCTCCGAGAAGCACGACTGAGGTAAGATCATTTCATGGTCTAGAAAGTTTTTATAGGAAATTCATTAGGAATTTCAGCAGTATTTGTGCACCCCTTATAGAAACATTGAGAGGGGATAAGAAAGAATTTAAGTGGACCTTAGGAGCAAATAAGAGCTTTGACATGTTGAAAAATAAGGTTATAGAGCAACCTGTTTTGGCACTTCCAAATTTTAATAAGGTATTTTAGGTAGATTGTGATGCTAGTGGTAGTGCCATAGGAGCTGTTTTGAGTCAAGAAGGTAAACCTGTTGCCTACTTTAGTGAGAAACTCAATGATGCTAGAAAGAAGTATTCAGTTTATGATCAAGAATTTTATGCTATAGTTCAGGCTCTAAAGAAGTGGTGACATTACTTGTTGCCAAAAGAGTTTGTTCTATTCATTGATCATCAGGCCTTATAGTATATTAATAGTCAAGGGAAGCTAAATTAGAGGCACCTGAAGTGGGTTGAGTTTCTACAGAGTTATACCTTTGTGTTGAAGCACAGGAGTGGAAGGTCAAACAGAGTTGCAAATGCCTTAAGTAGAAGGTAGTGTTTGTTGACAAATATGAGGGTGGAAGTGGTAGGATTTGATGAACTGAAGGGTTTGTACCCTGAAGATCCTGATTTTGCAGAAGCCTGGAAGGCTTTCTTAGCATCTGTTACTTTGGACAGGACCAAGTTGCTGGATTTTTAGATTCAAGATGGAATGTTGTTCAAAGGAGGTCAATTATGCATTCCACGGAGTTCAATGAGGGAGAATATGATAAAGGAGAAGCATAGTGGGGGACTAGCTGGACATTTTGGTCGAGATAAGACCATTGCCCTTGTTAGTGAAAACTACCATTGGCCACAGCTGTCACAAGATGTGACTAAATTTGTGTAGGGTTGTAGATTATGTTAGATGGCTAAGGGAGTAAGACAGAATACAAGAATGTATCAGCCATTACCTATACTAGAGAGACCATGGGAGGACATTAGTATGGATTTTGTTCTTGGCCTACCAAGGACACAACGAGGGAGTGACTCCATTTTTGTTGTGGTTGACAGGTTTTCGAAGATGGCTCATTTTATTCCATGTCAAAAAATGAGTGATGCAGTTCATGTTGTAGGCTTGTTTTTCAAGGAGGTGGTACGCCTTCATGGTCTACCCAAGAGTATAGTATCTGACAGAGATACCAAATTTGTGGGTTATTTCTGGAAGACATTGTGGAAGCAGCTGAAAATGGATTTAAAGTTTAGTTATGCATACCATCCGTAGACTGATGGGCAAACAGAGGTGGTGAACAGAAGTTTGGGTAATCTTCTAAGATGCCTGGTGGGAGATAAGCCCAAAGGATGGGATTTGATTTTGCCATAGGCAAAATTTTCTTACAAAAATTCCATCAATAGAAGTACTGGTAAATCCCCATTCCATATTGTGTATGGGAACAACCCAAGGAATGCTTCTGAGTTGAGAATGATGGGTACAGGGGAAAAGAGTAGTGCTGAGGTTGAAATTTTGTAGAACACATAAAGAGTTTACATGAAGAGGTCAAACAACATGTCGGTAAGATGAATGCTCAGTACAAATCCAAAGCTGATTAGAAGTGGCATTTTAAGGAGTTCCAAGTGGGATATGAGGTCATGGTTCACCTGATAAAGGAAATGTTTCCTAGCAAAACCTACAACAAGCTAAAGATGAAGAGGTTTGGACCATGCAAGATCATAGGTAAAAGGGATTCAGGAAATGCCTATGAAGTAGAACTGCCAAGTGAATTAAGTATCTCACCTATTTTTAATATTTTAGACTTGGTAGAATACCATGAAGGAGGTGATGGTTAGACACCAAGAATAGATTTGTGGGATATTCCAACATCTACTCTAGCAACAAATGATATTGATGAAATACTAGACACGTGAGCTGGCAGAAGTACTAGGCACAAGTAGTATTCTAAATATCTGGTCAAGTGGAAAGGTAGGCCTATCAAAGATGCAACTTGGTTGTCAAAAGTAGAGATTGATCGTCTAGGTCTTCCTCCAACAGTATAGAAGTGAAGAACACTTCTCAATCCACCACGGGTTTCTGATGCAGGAGCATCCGGTGGCAGTAGAGCAATCTTACATCAACAAAAAAAAAAAAATTCCAAGTGCTTGCTTTGATGTCATGACATGTCACGAAATCATGATCGAAGCATGGGAAAACAAGGTGCCCAAAGAAAACATCGTGATATCATGACATCTCATGAAATCGTGACCATAATAAGAGAGAGGGCATCCCAAGAAAGTTGCAAAATCGTGACATGTCACAAAATTGTGACCAAAAGGAAGCAGGAAGGATCGAAGGAGAAAATGTCACGATTTCACATGTCATGAAATTGCGACCAAAAGCAAACAAGGAAGTCCAGAGAAGAAAAATATCATGATTTCGTGACATGTCGTGAAATCACGACCGAAGGAGCAGAAAGAAGCCAAGGAAGGAAATTGTCGTGATATCATGACATGTCACGATTTTGTGACTCGAAGCAGAGAGAGGAAGCAAAAGGGAAGAATGTCGTGATATCACATGTCGCGATATCATGACCCAAAGAAGAAGAAAACTGTGAGAGAGAAAACTATCATGATATCGCGACCCAAAGGAAAGGAAATACAGCGAGAAGGAGAACTGTCATGATTTCATGACCCGAAGGAAAGGAAAGGCAACGAGGAGGAAAATGTCATGATATCATGACATGTTGTGATATCACAACCCGAAGGAAAGGAAATGCAGCAAGGAGGAAAATATTGCAATATCGTGACATGTCACAAAATCGTAACCCGAAGGAAAGGAAAGGTAGTGAGGAGGAAAATGTCATGATATCACGACATGTCGTGATATCGCGACCCAAAGGAAAGGAAAGAAAACGAGGAGGAAAATGTCACGATATTGTGACATGTCGTGAAATTGTGACCCAAAGGAAAGGAGAGGCAGCGAGGAGGAAAATGTCACAATATCATGACCCGACTAAGAGGAAAGGCAGCAGGGAGGAAAATGTCGTGATATCGCGACATGTCATGATTTCGCAACCCAAAGAAAAAGAAGGCAACAAGGAAGAGAAATGTCGCGATATCATGACATGTTGCGATATCATGACATACTGCTGGTTCTCTATTCAAAAAATCCTGCATTCCTAGATGGTGTTTTTCGAGGCGGTCAGGGCCTCATTAGTGCATGATTTCTTGCCCGATAAGCTTGCTAAGCATAGCAACCATTCAAAGACTATTCCCAAAGGTCAAACGGCTCATCAATGCATGTTTTTGTGGCTAACCCGGTGGCAGTTGCTAGATAGGGAAATATGTAAAGGCTCAGTGAGACTGGATGTATTTGGGCAGGTGGGTCATTAATGGCCTAGAGGGTCGAGACCTCAAAGGAGGTCTAGACATGGTTATAGAAATAGGTGGTGCATGAAGGAAAAGGGGGGAGGAAAGATAGAAAGAAACTATGCCTATTGGCTAGTATTGTAATTTTTTTTGAAAGTTTAATGAAATGAAAGCTTGAGTGATTCTCTGTGAGACCGTGTTTCCATCACAAACACATTGAAAATAGTAATAGGAATCACAAGAAAAATTTAAAAGAGATAAACACATTATTTGCTTAATTGTTTCTTTATTATTGTTGGATTAATTCAAACCATGGTAATAACACGCAATCAAGAGCTCATACTATTGAAAACTTGTAGGGAGACATGCAACATCTCCAAATAAACCCAAAGGATATGGCCATTCCTGAATGGCATCCTAGTTTTTATAAGTAATCTGACCTCTAGGATATCCCTATTTAGGATGCATTTTTATGTCCTCAATATGATCAGAATGATGAACTTCTTGGTCAAGACACTCTGCATGCTTTTTAGATAAAATCCTCAGCATATAGGAGGTCCCAGATGATCAATTCCACGAGTTCGCATTTTAGCTCACTCTATCCATCAATCAGATCATGAAAAAGAGTATACACCATGGTCCAATTTGGATGATCAATACACTCTACATGATCACCTATGGATGAGGTGAAAATATTCTCATCTATATAGGTATGACACATGTAATCCTTGTAATATAGCCATATCAACCCATGCCTTTTTGGTAGATGTGGAAGAGGAAGTCCTAGATCATCATCCTACTCGATATGAATAGTACTCCACACAAGTGCGTTGTGCCTCTACACCAACCAAGTATGTAGATATTACTTTTAAGCTTGAGTACAATGTCAATGTAGATTCCCTTGATATTTGGAAGTAGGTGGCCAACCCTTCTAAGATTGAGAAGCAATCTAAACCCATTCATATCAATAGAAGAGCCAATCAACCCCACACAAATAATCATATGGACCAAGTACCTAAGAAAAACATAAAGAGACAAGAGTAGCTACACCAACTATAATTGGATTAGAGGCAACTAATAAAAATTAATTAGATCAGCAAAGGTTGCACCAACATAGGTTGCATCAACAACAATTGTATCAGGAATAATTGTAAAATTATTACATGAGGAGGTTCCTACCCCTAGTACCTATAGGTAACAAATCAATCAAAGGTAGCTTGTGTAGTATCATAAACTTCTACCTAGGCCAAATAAGAACCATCCTCCTTGTGTGCCTATCCATCACCATAAGTCTCAATAACATCAACCGAATAATCATCAATGGGATTATGATGCCTTTGAGGAATTAGAGTCAAATTATCAGGAACAAAGGTACCCTGAGTCAATCCATGAGGACATGGTTGATGACCACATTTGACCACCTCATCCCAATATATATATTTCGCCTACCCCTCCTCAAGGACAAATGTGGGTAGATGATATCATATCACATGAAGCTTACAAACTGCTTATAGTTCGTATCAATTTATTGGAAAATCAATCTTTAGGAGTAGGTTGTTAGAAACCCACATTGCATCAACTATGCAACTAGCTACTTCACCCTTCTATGCCATGTCCTCCATATCCTAAGAATTTTAAAATACCAAAATTGGATAAGTTCAAAGGAGATGAAGATTCTTAAGATCATATCACTAGCTTCATGAATGCATGCTTTCATCTCTAGGATGATGATACCATTATTCTTAGGATGTTTCTCATAACCCTAGTTGGGCTATCTCTAGAGTGATATAATAATTTACCATGACACAACATACACTCTTTTGAGCAATTAGAAAATATATTTTTGGAATGCTTCTTATTCAATGTTAGAAAGAAAGCAACATTGAATGACCTGTACAACCTTAGGTAATTTGACAAAGAGCCAGTCATGGATTATGGTGAGAGGTGGAGATCCATCATTACAAAATTACCATTTACCTTACCTATCATAGAGCTCACTTATTATTTTACTAAGATTTTTTCAAAATAAATCTCACTTTACTACAACTCCAATAATATCACATTTTAGGAAGCCCCAACTTAGGAAAATGTTATTGAGGACATCAAGGTCCAAGAAAGTGATATCAAGACCCAAAATAAGGATTAGAACAAAAATACTAAAGGTAACTACACACAAAAAAATCTAAATTTGGTAAATCAAGTTTTCTTAAGCATCATAGGGCCTTCACAACAAACTGCACCTCAATAGCCTAATTATCAAGCCTAATTCCTACCTACATAGTACAATGCCAACCTCAGTAGTTTCAATAGATGAATCAAAAACATCCTCATCCTAACTAGTACATGCCATTTCATGGATCATTGGCATCACTCTTTTATCGACTATGTGAGGCAAAGCCCATCAATATACTTGAGGTACGACAACCAGATCCAAATATGCCAAAAGAAAAAATTATAAGGAGGATTTACATTATCTCTATCAACATCAAAATGGTCATGACATTAAAACTTGATACTCATTTAAGAATATTTTATAAGACATGATAGAGCAGAACAAGCTTCAAATTGATAATCCTCTCACTACCAAAAACCAACAAATTGGCATATTCCAATATCTACTACCTGCGCATGTGAACCAAGCCAAAAAAACTAGGTAGATCAATGAGCTACACATAGTCCCACAACATCAAGGCTTTGTTGGGATGATTAACATAGTGAAAATAAACTAAAGATATACAAATAAACCTACATAACCTGTAGATCCATCCACTATTCCTTCATCGTTGTAGCAGTTATCGTAATCAAATCCAATCCAAGTTCCACCACCTCATCTAATGCTCACAATAAGAAATAGACTTACTCAAAGTCTAAATATGATATCGACAAAGCTCTCCATATATGATCTAATACAATAATTGACTCCACATTAGGAGGCTCTAATGGAGATTCTAAAGTCAATTGAACTATAGCCACATGACCTAAACTCTTTCAATAATTTTGTGGGGCATGTTCAAAAATGCAAGGAGCCTGTTATAACATTCCATGATCATGAAATCAAGCCAATACCCATTGTAATAGTCGATCCCCCACTGCATATCATTGCTTGTGTGAACATGATCCTCTATAAATGGGTGCTTGTTAATACAGGTTCCTCCATTAACATTATCACCACTATTTCACTTTAATATCTTAGTCTTCAATCATCACACATTGTATTATCTACATTTACCCTTTGATATTTTAATGATGCTCTATGCTCTAACATCAGCATAATAGTCCTTCCTATCTAGGTTGGTCTAAAGAGTATTCCTATGTTGTGCCATGTCTTTGAGGGTGCAATGTAGTACAACATACTACTTGATAGACTTTGGATCTGTGATATGAATTACATCCCTTCCATATTGTACCAATTCATCAAATACATCCATGAAGTGTAGGTTCATGTAGTTCTTGTAGATTTAGATCCCTTCAAATTTTACAATATGGTCAACTATTCACAAGAGTCTACCTTACCTTAAGTGCATCTAGACATCCAACCTAATGATCCTATCAAAGGTCTAGATCCCTCACCACAACCATCCACCAATGCATCACCATAACTCCCATCCCATCCATCACCATTGGTATCTTTTGATATTTCTTCTTCATCATCAGATCCTATGAGTATGAATCCATCAAAGGCACCAATCGACAAAGCCCCATCATCCATCTACACCATTTTTAAAGCAACCCTTCCAAATTTGATGGATGAGGAATAATCCTCATGGAGATGGCTGAGTCATCCCAACCTACATCCCCATCATCATCATTCATCTTCTCACAGGTTATAGTATACATGATAAATCCTAGACTTGTTGAGTATTTGTTATTGAATGTTACATTAATTCCCTCATCCAGTCAGTACAAGACATGGATAGACCTTACAAACCATCGTTACTCATTAGTACCATTGTCCCTCTAGGGTGTCCTTTGAATAAGATGAAATTTTTCTATTAGGATTTTGACACTACCACAAAGTCATCTTCTATGATAGAAGGCAACAAGATATTCTTATCAAACATCAGTTACATGTCAAACCCAAGATTCATCCTACTATACTTCTATCACTTCCATTGGCATGAAAATGGTCTTGGTCGGTATGAACAAGACCTCCAAACCCCTTACAAACCATAGCATCAACTGCCTATAGATAGGTTTAGCTTAGGGTATTTCATGCGTATGTTGGATGAGATCCTTTTAGACTCACTCTAGTACCTTACAATAGACTTTGGAGATAATATTGATGAGAATAAATATGCTAATCCTGGCTATATTCATCAACTGAGTGACCATATTCCCATCATGATGATAACTATGTATACATCCAACTCTTCTAGTGAGGCATATGAAGAAAATGAGAATAAGATAAGTTTAGACTATATTGATCCTAGCCACATTCAATGGCTTAGTGAGTAGGTTCACATTAACCCTCTTTCATCCTCTAATCAAGAGCATACAAGTGGGTGGATATTTGATGACGAGTCTAACCTAGGCAACGATCCTAAAAATGATTGGATAGAAGAAGAGGATGAATTTGATCAAGATTGTGATAGTTTATCTGATGATTCATCTTATCAAGAGTACGAAGCAATATCCATTACTTCAAATAGATTGGAGGATGAATTAGCTGCTATCAAGCCCCTCAATGATCTTGATGAATTTTACCTTCATCTATTCCCTAGGTGGATGCCCATTTTATGATAGTTTCTTCAACCTAAAGATCCAGTCACTGCTATCCCATATAGGCCACATCCTGTCATTCACCACCTTTGTAACCACCCTCAATGTATCTTCATTCCATCATTTTTTATAGGCTCTTCCTACCAGAGAGTGGATATCATTCACCCTCCATGAATATGATCTCCATTAATATCACTACACTACTTCGTAATTCGAGTGACCCTTCAAAACCTTTGCATCTCAATCATGAGGCCATTAATTTTGATCATGTCTCTGCCATCGCCCTCAGAGTTCTCACCCTGTGAAGAAATGTTACAACCATTTCATTTCTTCCAAGAGCTATCTGAGGATGTTTTTCAAGTTGAGATCGAACCTGATGACATGCTCAATTATTTGAATCTAGCTGATGATATTTATTTGATCCTTATGCCTCATAAAATTGAGGAGGGATATTATATGTCAATTGAGGAAATAATTGACGTAGATATCGACATCGACCTCATAGTTCCTAAAAAATTCTAGTTGGTACAAATTCTATCCCTTATGGAACAAGCTAATTACATAACTCTCTTGATAGAGAAGGAGGCTTTTGCTTGGTATTACAAAGACATGTCAGGTCTTGACCCAAGTTTAGTTGTGTACAACTTAACGCTCTACCCAAAAATTAAACCAATCAAGCAAAAGCTCTACAAGATGTATCCAACAATAGCCTTAATGGTTAAAATGAACTTCAATTTTTTTTGGATGCAGGGTCCATTAAACCTATCGACTATATTTATTGTATGTCTAACATGGTCCTTATCAGGAAACTAGATGGGAAGATTTGCATATGCATTGATTTTAAAGATCTTAATAAAGTGAATTCAAAGGATGAATTCTCACTATTGAACATTGATGCACTCATTGACGTGACTACTGGTCATAAAATATTGTCCCTCATGGATTGGTTTTTGGGTTACAATCAAAATTGAGTCAACCTAGAAGACTAGCCCAACATGGATTTCACAACACCTTGGGGGATATTTTCCTATAAATTCATGCTATTTGGTCTTAAAAATGCTAGTGTCGCCTATCAGCGGGCCATGGCATACATATTCCATGATGACATGCATAAAATCTTGGAAGATTACATGGATGACTTATTGGTCATTGTTATATCATGAACACATTGAGGTTCTAAGAAAAGTCTTCAATTACCTCATAAAGAATAACATAGACCTAAACCCCAAAAAGTGTGTTTTTGAGGTAACATCTAGAAAAATTTTAGGTTTCATATAGGGTTATGCGTAAGGGGTCAACCCGAAAATGTATTTATAAAAAATTGGTAAATCAATTTCGAAATCCAGGCGAATTGTATTTAAACCCATGTAGAAGGTTCACTATCATTAGGGGTAATGTTGGAAATTTAAACTTAAAATGGTCAAATTATTATAAAATTGGGGCAAATCGACCCAAAAAAATTTGCACCCAAAATTTTTTGGCTAATGGGCCCTGGTCAAGGGTCCCAAATATTAGCCAATTCCAAATTTTGAAAATCCTAATTTTAGCCAATTTGGCGATAAATAGCCGCTATGCATAACCCTGGTTTCATAGTCTCTAAATGAGGAATGAAGGTTGATCCAACTAAATTCAAGGTAATATTAGAAATGCTTCCCCCTACCAACCTTAAGCAACTTTGTAGCTTATAAGGAAAGGCCACATCTATTTGATGTTTCATAGTGCAATTTTCAAATAAATGTCGACCAATGAATCGATTAATGCAAAAGGGGGTCACCTTTAATTGGGATGAAGAGTGCCAAAAGGCCTTTGATGAAATTAAGTAATACTTGGCATCTTTGCTAGTGCTAGCTTACCTCAACTAGGCATATTATTCTTATTATACATATTAGCTACCAAATTTGCCTTAGGGACCATGTTGACCTAGAAGAATGAGGTAAATAAATAACAAGATATTTATTACATTAGTTGCATCTTAGTCAGCTACGAGCTCAAGTATGCATATATTGAGAAGCTCTACTTAGCAATAGTCTTTACCATAAAGAAGCTTCGCCATTACATGCTAAATCATTCGATGTATATCATTTCCAAAGAAACCCTTTGTGGTATATGATGAGTCAGACATATCATAATAGTTGTACCACAAAGTGGATAATTCTGTTGATAGAATTTGACCTCGATATCATAAGTCAAAAATCTATTAAAGGTCAATTTATCATTGATCAATTAGTAGAGGCTCCTCTCTAGGATGATAAACCTCTTAAAATTGAGTTACTTGTTGATGTCTAAAAATGTACACTTACACTGCACCCATGCACGTCACCAACATGGGAATATCCCTCTTGTGTGGGATTACCTGAGAGGAAAATATCTCTAGAAAGAGCCAACTCTCGTTAAAATAAAAAAACTAAACTAAACGACGATTAAACTTGTTGGAAAATAGGAGAAGTGAAAATAGAAAACTGCAATAGAAAAATAAACTACAAATAAAAACTACAACATGGACTTGGAAATAATATTAAAAAGTACACTCAATTGCACTAGGAAAAGAGAGAGGGATAACATAAAAATAAAAAAACTATAACAATAGAGAAAGACAATAAAAATAAAATAAAAAGAGGCAATATGCCAAAATAAAAATTGGGATGATTAATCTACCTAAATCTCCATAAAATACATAGTACAACAAATATGAGATACAAAACAAACATGAATCAACTGCAAGAGGTAAGGTTGGCATAAACTAAGGGCCAATGCCACATACAATCCAACCAAATTAAAGATACACTAAATGTAGCTCAAACAATTTTTTGTATTATTTTCCATAGTGTTACAGAGGTTAGCAAGTGATAGAATAAACCACCTTCTGAAGATTTAAAAAAATCTCTTTCATAGACAAGATATATTTTTTCAGCCTTCTATTTTCTACCTATATAATTATTTTCCCATTTTTTGATTTTTTATCCGCCCATTTTTTCATTTGCAGGGTTGTGAATAGATTTTCCCTTACTGGCATTTAAACCTGCAAAATTATTGTAATAATTCTCATTTAAAACTGCACAATACTTTCCACCCGAATGTCTAGAAATAAATTTTATTTTCAGGTTTACAACACTAAACTACATTAATTTTCACCCACTTTACACATTTATAGGATTGCCAAAATATATTTTATTGTTTGACCTCTAAAATTGCAGATCTTCTACATAAATGCCTGTATATTTTTAGATACCAAGGACAGTTACATATTTTTCTATTATTGATGTTTAAAAACTATGAAATTGCTAAAAATTAACTATCACACATTTTCCAGATTCACAAAACTGCAAATATATTTTTACCTAGTTTCTAAATTTGTAAAACTATAAATATTTCCTATTTGTTGACGTTAAATCTATAGATCTGCAAAATATACTTTCACTTGCTTCAGAATTGCAAACATATTTCTTGCCTAGATGTCTAAGAGTGTAGACATATCACGGATGGAAAAATTTTAAATAATTTTTACATAATAATTGCATTACTTCTCCAAGTGTAGGCATCGACTAAACCAAGAATACGTGCAATCAAACCATGCAATGTGAAATCAAACTAGATATTGTACAGTCAAACTGGTCAATGTGCAGTCAAATAGGAAACTATGTAGTCAAACTAGAAATTGTGCATTCAAACTAGAAATTATGCAGTCAAATTGGTCATTATGTAGTCAAAATACAAACTGTGCAGTCAAACTGATCACTGTGCAGTTAAAGTGGTTAATGTACAATCAAATTTGATAACCAGAAGATATGCACCTATATACAAGAGACAAGAACCTGCAATTGAAGATAGGTGCTTGTATATATATTTGAACAGGAGACAAGCACCAGATTTTGAATAGGATATAGGCATCAAATTTTGAATAGGAGTTAGGAACTAGATTTTGAGTGGGATTTAGGCACTAGATTTTGAATGGGATTCAGACACCATATTTTGAACAGGAGTTAGGCACCATATAAACTAAAGGTTCAAACACCATCTGCATGTACCGATCAACTCCATCAGTTGAAAACATGAACTCGTCCACCATATATCACCAAATTTTTGCAATTGGTGCAACCATTAATAAATTAGTGTAGGAGGCTCAAAATCTATTAATATTTTGGCAATTCATAGGGGACACATACCTACAATGTGCAAAGAACCCAGAAGACCATGTAGCCTTAGCATCCATTGGGCACAAATTCATTGATCATATTTATATTTTCACAAAGAATTGAATTCTATATTTGCTTTATTAGTTAGAACTGCTAGAAACAATCCTTTCAATAGAAAAAAAAACTACACAAAACTGAACAGAATAAAAAATTGCACAAAACTAAACAATATCAAAAATTGTACACAACTGAACAAAATAAAAAACTGCACAAAACTGAACACAACCAACATAAAACAAAGTAAAATAAAACGTTCTTCATAATAAGCAAGAGGTGTCTTGAAACACTTAGGGAACACAACAAAATAAAGGAAACTAAAACTACAACCTATGGCTAAAACATTCAAGGATAAGCTTTGAGATAAATCCCATTTACTAGGATCTATAATGTTTCTCCATTGATACTTGAGAGCTCAAAAGCATTGCTACCTCTAAAGTCTATAACAATGTATGGCCCACTCCATATAGGGTCAATTTTTATTTTTTTTTCTGGCTTCACTCTATCTTCATCCCATCTCAAGACCATATCCCATTTTGCAAATCTTTGTGAGGTATCCCTCTTATCAAAGTACTTCTTTGTTACTAGCTATTTTTCTTAAAGCTTTTTTCTAGCTTGGTCTCTAGTGTCTTCCAACTGCATCAACTTTGTAAACCTAAGCTCCATAGGATCATAATGCTCTAAATTCATTTGATGAACCAGCTCCAAGGCAGGAAGCTCTAGTGAAATAGGGATCTTGGCTTCCTTGCCATACATAATTATGAATGGGGACTAGCCTGTGGTCTGCTTTGGTGTAATTCTATCTGCCCATAAGGCAACTTTCAGTTTGGTATGCCATGTTCGTTGATTCTCCTCCACTATTCTCTTAATGATCCTAATCAAATTTTTATTTATGGACTCATCTATTCCATTCCCTTGAGTGTAATAGTTGGAATATGTCTTCATGTAGATATCATATTTGATACCAAACTCTGTGACTATAACACCTATGAATGCTTTAGAATTATCAGCAATAACTATCTCAGGGTCTCTAAACCTTGTAACAATACTTTCAAAAAACTCAACAATGGCTCCTCTAGTGGCTTCTTTTAATGCAACAACCTCAGTCCATATTGTGAAATAATTTGTGGCTGTCAATATAAACTTGTGTCCAACACTTAAAGGTGGATTAATCACACCTATGAAGTCTAATCCCCATTGTATGAATGGTTGATCTACAACAATTTGTTGTAAGGTAAATGGAGCCCTATTCTTCCTTCCTAAGAAAAATAAATATTCCTTACATTTTTGGACCCACTGAACTACATTAAAAAATAGAGTTGGCAAAAAATAACCAACTCTCATTATTTTATCTGTTGTGACTGATGATGAGAAACAACCTCCTGAATATCCTTGGTGAAATTTCTCCAATAGATTTCTAGTATTTTCTGGTTCAAAACACCTTAGGAGGATACCTTCCTAACTTCTTTTGAAAATAATATCATCAATCAATTCAAAATATAATGCTTTTAATCTCATGTTTCTTCTTTGGTTTCTATTTTATAACAACATGTAAGTTTCAAATTTTAAATAATCCATCATAACATGGAACTAATTTAACTCTTCTTCTGTTGGTTGGGGATTAAAGAATTTTTTCTTAGTATTTAAATCTTCTGCAAGGTGTTGACATAGGGCTCTTCCCCATACTAATTTTTTCACTTTAATCTCAACATCAAAATTCATAATTTTTATCACCTAGTTGGCCCTTTTATCAGGAACATCATGGCCTTACAAAAATTCTTTAATGTTGGGATGAACTACAAAGACTGTTATTCTATTCTAAGCCACAAAATCCTTGAAAGTTGTTTTAGCTCTAAGGAGTGCAAAAACCTACTTTTCCACAAAATGATACCTCTCTTCATACTCCTTAATGTTTTGGCTCATGAAAGCAATGGGTTGCTCTATTTTCTCATTATTTTCTTGTGTAACAATGACAACAATACTATATTCTCCCCTCAAAGCATACAAAATAAAATCTCTTTCAAAATTGGGGTTAATTAAAATAGGGATTTCGGAAATAGCATCCTTGATTTTTTAAAAACTTTGCTTACCTTCCTCGGTCCATCTAAAGAACTGATCCTTCTTCAACATTGTGGTAATTAACTTTATTATATCATCAAAGTTGGAAATAAACTTCCTCACAAAATTTATCTTACCTAGGAATGACTAAAAAGTCTTCTTGGTGAGTAGGTAAGGATAAGGTCTGAATAGCTTCAACATGTTCTGGATCAACGGAAAGACCCTCCTTGGACACAACATGTCCTAATAGTTTACCCTCTTCTATAGAAAAAATACATTTCTTTGGGTTTAAAGAAACTTCAAACTCTCTGCATATCTAAAAAATTACTTCCATATGTTGCATATGATCATCATCATTCCTGGAGAATACTGTAATGTCATATAAATAAACCAAAACTGATTTATTTTTCAATACTTTGAAATCCAGGTACATAGCCCTTTGAATAGTGGCACCTACATTAGAAAAGCCAAAAGGCATTCTATGATATGCAAATGTTCCCCATTTGGTGGTAAATGCAGTTTTATACTAGTCTTCTTCCTTAATCACTACCTAATTAACCTTAAAAACGATCCAACATAGAAAATATTTTAGCTTCTACCACATTTTACAAAATCTGATCCATTGAGGGTAATGGATAATGGTATTTAAGGGAGACATGATTCAAATCCCAAAAGTCCACACACAGACTGATTTCTCCATTTTTCTTTTTGACTTGTACCAAGTTGGTTATGCAAGTTGAGTGCTTTATGGGATATATGATACATGCCTTAATAAATTTCAGCAATTATTTTCTCATCAAAGGTTCAAATTTGGGATTGATAGGTCTCTCCTTCTAGCACACTAGTTTAGCATCAAGAAGGATCTCTATAGTGTGTTGTATAACATCTGGAGCATACTCCTTCAACTAGTCATAATCCCATGCTATAATATAATTATATTCTTTGCATTTATAAATGAATATAGCTTCATGATTAGGAGAATTACATTTACCAAGCATAAGGACATTACCTGGAGCAATTTGGACATCTTGTCAAGCATTAATTTTTGTTGTTATTCTTTTTTGTTTACCTTTGTATTGATCATTAGGAGTGAACAAAATTTCCAAATTAATAAGTCCCTTTAGAATCTTGTTGCTACTAAGTTGAATGATATCACTATCATCATATGTCTTCTACAACTTAGCTTGAATATCCTCAAAAAATTTAGCTTCTCGTAAAATAAAGTTTGTTATCTACTGATTGGATTTAAACACTTGCCCATGTTTATCATTATTAGGAATTGAGGACCTAATAATTGATTTTACATGGTATTCCTCCTTCTTGTATAAGTCAATAGGTAACTCATATTGTGCCCCCATAGCTTCCATCCTATCATCTTCTTGATTGCTCTTTCTAGGGACTATTTGGATATTCAAGGCATCAAATACTTCAAGTAGGTTCAACACTCTGCATTTATATGATTTTATAAGTTTATTATGAACAACACACTGACCCTTCACTTGGTGCACTACCAATTTTGAATCACCAAAAATCTGCAATAGTTTCATACATATTTTCTCTACTTGTAGAAGTTCAAGAATTAGAGCTTCATACTCTGCCATGTTGTTAGTGCAGCTGAAATGGAGGTTTAAGGAATGAATAAATTTCTCTTCATAAGGAGAGGTGATCACTACACCAATACATGCAACTTTCTTACACTTAGCTCTATAAAAATGTAGCTTCCACACACCTTCTATTTTCTATTATATTTTCATGACCTCTGTCATCATGCTCTTCTTCTCCAAGATATAGTAGGTTCCCATGCCAACCTCCTAAAAATTATCATATGGAGAAGATCCATATTATCCATTTGCCTACTCATCAATTTGAGTATCAAGAATAGGAGTCTTTTGGATTTGCTCAGAAGAACTATCTAACTCCATGGTTGCATAATTAATTTCAGGTTTAGGATCATGGAGTTCTACATAGAAGTGAGAGATAGGCTCAGCTGATATGAAAAATTTGGTACCATATCTTGTGGTTAAGGAAATGTTGGATCAATATAGAGAAATATAACCCCCAAATTTTGCTGTGAATTCCTTGGACATGCATAAAGCAAACATAGGTGGAAGGTCTATGATTTATATGTCATGTGTTATGATAAGGTTGGGGTAGGCATGTAAATTAAGGTCCAAATTTCTAACCACACCTAATGTCCTAACAATGGTGCCATCTAGTTGCATAATACCAATATTCATAGGCTCAATTGATAGTCCTAAAACATCAGCTATTCTCTTTGGTATTACACAACTACTAACTCCTGAATCAATCATTCAATTATGGACCAATTGCTTTCCTATGATGAGGGTCATATAGAAAGGACAAGATTTAGTAGGTGGTTGTACCTCATTAGGATCTATTTTTATAAGACTTGTAGCTTCTACAATAGAATATTTACTCTTTTTAGGTCCTGAAGATACATGACTTAGAGCTTCTTTGAGGAGGTCCATATGTCCTAGAAATGCAAGAGCATCCCACATAGAAACTTGCAAGTTGATCTTCTTCATTTTCTCCACCAAGTTGATAGGCTGATTTTTCTATGTTTTTTGGCAGTCCAATAATTTCTTAGCCTCTCAAAAATTGGGTAAGTAGGCCTATTTTTCCATGTTCTATTAGGCTACTACATTTGAGTCTACTAATTTCTCCAATATGGAACATCCTTGAATGTGATTGTAGGTTGTTATTTGACATTGGTACTTGGAGATTGAGGGGATATGGTTGCTTGTGATATAGAAGGACGATTAGTTACAAATTTTCTTTTAGACCTTGTATTATAGTTAGACTGTACTTGCTTCTTAGGCTATCCACAATTTTGTTCACTACACAATGCTCATTTTCTTGCTAGTACATCAAAATTCTATTAGGAGTTGATGCATGAGGATGCTGATATTGTTGTTGTTCCACTATCTGATAGTTAGGATCTCGTGCCACTAAAGCACTGATACTATTTCCATATACACAACCATTTAGATCATGAGGTAACTGATAAGAAGGGTACAACCTTTTTTTCTTAGCTAAGTTATTTTACAAAAGTACCATGGCTTGATTTAGATTGGTAATAGTAGGGAATTATGCTTGTAAAGGCCTTACTTCGATGAGCATGATTTTGATATGAAGGCTTATGCTGATAAGGAGGGTATGTTGCTAGAAATACCTTTGTTGAGGTTGGTTTTGCTACTTCTCTATACTATTAAGCTTGTTGCCCATTATTCTAAATAAATTCAACAGATCATTCATTTGGTCATTTTATTGACCAAAAGTGCTAGGTACATTCTCATTAATTGGAAATGGATTAAATGTTGGAATATTAATAGAATCTTGAGAGGATAATTGGTTGGGTATAGTCACATATGAAAAAATAGGAATAGGAGGTCTAGGGGCAATCCTACCACATTGCACTAAATAATTTTCAGCTTCAATAGCTTTCTTGTATGCATCAAGCAATGTGTTAACTCCTCTATTTTGGATGTTCATACCTATATTAGAACTCAAATATCTCAAAAAATACAAAAAAGTATATTGTGCACTTGGCCTTACCTCCATGGGTACTCTATCCCATGTCCTTTGGAATTTGAAATTGAAATATGTTATCTTCTCATTAGGAGCTATTTTGATGGTAGTCATTTGCTCCATATGTGACAAGCTATCTAATTTATCTTTGAATTTCTTGATCAACTTACTAGACAAGTCATCCTAACTTACAATGGTATGAACATGAAGGCTTATAAACCATTGAAGTAATTTACCCTTTAAAGAAGATGCCAATAATCTAATTGCCACATTGTATTGAGTCACATTATGCATTGAGCATATATTTACCATGTCTTGGAGATGTTCCATAGGAGTGATTGAGTTCTCTCCAGTATAATAAGGTAGAGCCTTAAGGGCTGATATTGGAATATCATCATGTGCTGTCAGGGCCAATGGACTACCCTAATTGAAATAAGGATAGACTCTAGGTGATAATTGAGCCATTAATATGAATTTCCAATTCACTATATTATTTGCAAAACATCGATTACAATTTATAGGATGGGAAAGAACAAATTTGGGCTCAACAAAATATGGAGTTCCATTATTATCTCGACCCAAATCAACTAATACGAGCTCATTTCCTAACATATACAAAGTAAAAATAAAGACCTATATGCTCTCAACAATGATAATAATAAACCTAAAAACTACATAGGATTAATTTCAATTTTCTCCCCCTTAGTTGATAGGACTGACAAGACAGTCTCTCAGCTTTATATATTGAGCTTTAGTATCTCCTTTAGTGAAGATATCTGCTATGTTGTCCAAAGTTTTGTAATGTCGGAGCTCAACCACATGTTTCTCCACCATGTCTCGAATGAAGTGATACTTCATATCAAAGTGCTTTGACCTACTATGGTGGATAGGATTATGTGCCAATTTAATGGAACTCATATTGTCACAATACAATCTAGTAGGACCACTTTGTATTTCTCCTATTTCTTCAAGTACTTTTCTCAACCATAAATCTTGGGTACTATCATTTGTGATTGTTATGTACTCTGCTTCAGTAGATGATAATGCTACAACAGTATACTTTTTGGAACTCCAAGTAATTAGTCTTGACCTAAGACTAAAATAATCTTAAGTAGATTTTATATCATCTATGTTGTTGCCCCAATCACTATCACTAAAGCCAACTAATTTTACAGAATTACATTTGTGGTAATGGATCCCAAAATCCAATGTACCCTTTACATATCTCAAAATTATTTTAGTTGCTTGTAGATGAAGTTCATATGGATCAACCATATACCTTGAAACAAGAGAAACTACATATTGAATATCTGACCTTGTGTTGGTGAGGAAAATTAGACTCCCAACCATGCTCCTGTAAGTGGTCATGTCAACTTTTGGTGCTCCATATTATTTGCTCAATTGGATCCAATGACCCGTTGGAGTTGCAATAGGATTGCATTGCTCCATAGAAAATTTATTTATCATATCTTGAGCATATTTATGTTGACATATGAAGATCCCTTTATCTGTTTAATGTACTTCCATGCCTAGGAAATAATGCATCAAGCCTAGATATTTCATTTCAAATTCTTTCATCATAGTGTTTTTGAACTCCTTATTCATCTTAGCACTACTACCCATGAATATTAGATCATGCACATATAAACATACAATGAAAATATCTTTACCTTTTTTCATGTAGTAGAGAGTAGGTTCACTTTTGCTCCTACTGAAACCATACTTTTGAAAGTAGCCATCAATGCGTGAGTACCATGCCCTTGGTGCTTGCTTGAGTCCATACAATACTTTCTTCAATTTGTAGACAAGGTGCTCCTTACCTTGTTCTTCAAATCCTTTATGTTTTTGCACAAATACCTCTTAATTCAAGTACCCATTGAGAAAGGAAATTTTAACATCCATGTGCTGAATTTTCCACCCTTTTTGGGCAGCCAAAGAAAGAACTAATCTTATGGTCTCTTGTCTAGCAACAGGAGCATAGGTCTCCTCATAGTCAATCCCATACTTCTGAGTAAATGCTTTTGCTACTAGCCTTGCATTGTGTCTTTAAATGCTCCCATAATAATTGAATTTGGTCTTGTAGACCCATTTACATCCTACATATTTCTTGCCTTTAGGAAGCTCCACTAGCTCCCAAGTATCATTCTTTTTTATAGAGGTCATTTCCTCTTTCAAGGCCTGTTGCCATACATCATGAGTGCATTATTTTTCATTACTAGATGGCTCTAGGTCTACACTAGTCATTAAAGCATAGTTTTCAATATCACCCTTAGGCTCTTGATAGTCATCATCACCATACATATGTATATTTTTAAGTCTTTTCAAAACTGCATTCATTTCACTATCTTGACTTCTAGTGTATCTTTTCTGGAAATTCGTATCCAACATTTGAAAATATGAATGGTGCTAAAGTGTTCTCTTACCTCTATATGGAGAATCAATATCCATTGGTGAATAATTTACTAATATTTGTGGAGGAATTGGAGTAGCATCTATTGTACTTGAAGTAGTACTCATACTTGGGCTTGGAGGAGGACTTCCTTTGTTGTTTTTGGGTTGCACTTGCTGCACTTGAGAGGAACTTACATCATGATATCCATCATCACCAAAAAATTTTTGATGACCAAATTATCTCTCTTCATCAATAATTACATCCCTGAGGAGTATAATTTTATGTGTTTTAGGATTGTAGAGCCTATATGCTTTGGAAGACTCACAATATCCAACAAAAAAACATGCTTGAATTTTGGGGTCAAGTTTATTTTCTCATCAGGAATATGTGCATATGCAAGAAAATGAAAAACCTTAAAGTTTTTTACATTTAGCTTTTTTCCATACCATCCTTCACAATGAGTGATCCCATATAAAATAGAATTAGAAACTCCTATTCAAAATGTAAACACTTGTTCTAACAACATTATCCCAATACATGTTACTAATATGCTTAGTTTGAAGCATTGATTTAGCCATTTCTACTATAGTGTGGTTCTTTCTTTAAGCCACACCATTTTTTTGTGGGGTATAGGTAGTTGTGAATTACCTTTTGATCCCACAATATTTACAAAATTTTATAAATGCATTAGATGAGTACTCTCCTCCTCTATCAATCCTAAGAATTTTTACAACAAACTCATTTTTATTATTTACATTATTTTTGAAATCTATGAAACAATAAAAAGCTCATATTTATTTTTCAAAAAATAAATCCAACACATCCTAGATAAATCATCAATGAAAGTGATAAAGTAAGAGTTGTTACCAATCCTTTTGGTTTGCATTGGACCACAAATATTCGAATGCACTAATTGGAGTGGATGGCTTGCTCTCCATGGTTGTCCCTTTGGAAACTTTGATCATGAGTGATTTCCCAAAGCACATCCTTAACACACCTCCTTGTGTTATTCAACTCTTGGAAGTCCACTCACCATAGATGATAAGTCAATAACTTCAAGCTTGAAAAATTAAGATGACCAAATCTCATGTGCCAAAGCACACTTGGATTAGAAATAGCTACACTAGCAAGTTGAGCACCTCCTTGTTCCCCAAACTTAATAGGAAACAACCTATTATTTGTCATAGGTACTTGTGTAACAACTCTATTACAATTATTTTTATCAAAAATTACACATTTTCCATCATCAAAAATAAGTCTATAGTTCTTCTCCATCATTTGTCCAACACTAAGCAAGTTATGTTGGAGTTTTGGGGTGTAATAGATGTTGTTTAACTTCTTTTTGCCTTCTTTTGTTGGAACCTCCATGGCTCCCATACCTTCAACTTATAGTATTTTATCATCTACCAATTTAATCTTTGATTTGTAGGAGGAATCCATTGTAGCAAAGAGCTCCTCTTTGCCACTCATGTCATTGGAACAACCAGTATCCAAAATCCAAGTTTCATTGATATTGGAATCTAATTTTCCATAAGAAATAAAGAAATTTGAAGTTCCTTCCTCTTCTCCATAGTTTCCATATTGACCTCTTCCTCCTTGAGAAGTCTTGGACCAATAATATTTATCAAAGTGACCAAGCTTACCACAATTGTAACAATATTTCTTTGATTTGTCACCTCCTCTTCCTTGATTGCCACCTCTTGAGCTACTTCTTCCTTTGCCTCTCCTTTGTCCTCTTCCTTGTCCTCTTCCTTGGCCTCTTCCTTTACCTCTTTCTTGTCCTCTTCCTTCACCCTCCTTGGATGAGAAAGCTTTGTCATCACCTCCATAGCTTGTTGATGTAGAACCCTGTAATATTTCTTCATGAGATATTAAAGAACCAATTAGAGCATCAAAATATAGAGTAGAAAAATCTTTAGACTCTTCAATTATGATAGCAATATGATTCCATTTATGAATAAGTGTTCTCAACACTTTCTTCACCACAAATTCAGTTTTAATGTCTTCTCCAAGGGTTTGCATTTTGTTTAAAATAGATTTCACTCTAATACAATAATCACCAATATTTTCATCATTTTACATTTTTAGATTTTTAAAATCCCTCTTCAAGGTTTGAAGCTTCACTTTCTTCACCTGATCAGTAACTTGATAGATATTATTCAAGGATTTCCATGCTTCTTGGGCTGATAAACAAGAGGTAATCCTTGGAAAGATGCTCTTCTCCAAAGTAGCTTGAAGATGATAAAGGGTAGAGGAATTCTTCTTTTGGGTATCCTTATTGTTGGTTTTATCTACTGCATTCAAGGTTGTCCAATCTACAGGTTCAGCATAACCATCTTTGACTATATTCCATAGTCCTTTTCCAATGAGTAAGATCCTCATATTGATGGACCAATACTCATAATCCATCCCATTAAACTCAGGAATGGGCAAGTTGTTATTGGCTGCCATGAAACTAATATTCTATCTTCTAATGCAACAAAAATAATTACAAAATAATAACACTCAATTGTCTTACTTTGCAATATCCCACTTTTTAGCAAAATAGATATTTGAATAGCATTTTAAAACAATAATATAAGTGCTTACTTTGCAGTATCTCCTTCTGCTTTAAAGCCTTCAAATTTTAGTGATGACTGCTCATATTTTATCAGCATGTCAATGAGTCATTCGTAATTTGTCTTTACTCCTCCTATGCCATTGACTATTTGCCTTTGTCGTCTTGTATTCTTCCTCCATATCTACCAATATAATGTTACTTCCAAAGGTATGAATCACAGTGGCATTTCCCAACAATGCATAATATTTATGCACAGCTTCCAAATAAGCAAATTCGTAAATGCTGGCCACCTTTTTAGGTCCTTTCAACGAAGGAATACTCAGGACATCCAAATAAATTCTTCAATTGTTTGTCTCTTCCTCCTATGTGTTTGTTTGTGCAATACTTTAAGGCTATTTATTTGTCACAAACACTTCACTATTTGTCCTCACATTTTGCTTTCGCATGTTTAGAATATTTAATCTTACAATATTTAGGCTTTATTGGTTCAACCAGTCACATATTTTCTCACAAGCATGTAACACAAACTTTGTATCCAAATGAATGCAAATAAATAACATGCTCACTGACTTAACAAAAACCTTTCAACATGGTTTACAAACAAATAAAAATAGTGTGTGTTCACTTGTCAAACACACTGGTTTTATCATTGTCCATGTGTGCATCACCAACACGTAGACTCTCCATGGAATAGCTTGGGAAGATTCAAACTGTTGGCTAGTGGATTATTCAAAAACTGATAGACTCACCATATTTTCCATCTTTGCTCAGCGTAAATCACTGTGCTTTTACAAATTGCAGGTCCTAAACAACATATTAAATCATGTTATGATTGGTTGGATTAGCACCGACTATTCAGTCTTCACTTTCGATTGATGTAACTCAAGGACATCCTCACACCACGATCTCACAAATAATGCCAATCAAATTTATGTACTCTTCATGCAGACAAAATGCATCGAGACTTCTCATAATTCATATGTCTTTACACATATCACTCTCCATGTAGGCAAAAATTTGAATGCTACTCCTCACAACCACAAATCGTGTCTCCGTATTAAACTGATCCAGCAACATTTTTCATCACAAAGCTAAACAAAAATGTAGCCTCGTCATAGTCATGAATTTATGAAAAAATCTGTCACACTGTTTTCCTCAATGAATTAAAACACGATGCTCAAATGCTTTTCGTTCTTCTCATGCACTGGTTGTATTGTGAATCAAGTAAGAGTACATAGCTTCTTCACATTATCATTGGAAAATATTCTAAGGGATGTAATCATGATTTCAAGACACAAATATGTCTTCCTATTCACGTGGTTTGCATCACCTTTATGCACGCTCTTCACAGGCTTCCTCCTGATTTATCACATAGTGAACACGTTGTTGATTTCACAGTGAACACACTATCTCACATTGTTCTTATCAGGCAGAAATCTGGATAGATATGCACTTTCAACCAAAGTTAGGATTGAAATCACAACTGAGTGATGGGTAATCTAGTGGTTTGCAACACTAATCCCTCGCTCTGATACCAAATGAATTTATAATTCACTATAATATTTGCAAAACTTTGATTGCAATTTATAGGATGGGAAAGCAATGAATATGGGCTCAACAAAATATAGAGCTTCAGTATTCTCTCAACCCAAATAAACTAATACAAGCTCATTCCCTAACATATATAAAGTCCAAATAAATACCTATATGCTCTCAACAATGCTAAACAATAGCTACATATATGCTCTCAACAATGATAATAATAAACCTAAAAACTATATAGGAGTAATTTCAATAGAATGGAGTAAAGGGAGAAGAGATAACTAGAGGTGATGTAGATAATTGACCTTGAGTCCTTCCCCTTATTTTATTCCTTGAGGTATTGAAATAAAGTTGCTGGAACTAGAATTTGCCTTTCCTTATTAAACTACTTCTTATAGACACACCCTCATAAAATGAGGATGTAATAAATGATCTGGTCCTCATAGCCAGTAGATTTTCCAGGTTATTTTTTTTATATGCTTAAGTAAGCAAGTAACAGTAAAGACAAACACCAAATCTTGATTGTTTTTAAAATATAAACATAGTCTGTAAATATATTTTAATAAAACTATAGATGGTCCCATCGGGTATTCCAAAAATTTTGATGTCTAAAAATGTACACTTACCCTGCACTCATGCACAACACCAACATGAGAATATTCCTCTCGTGTGGGACTACTTGAGAGGAAAATACCTCTAAAAATAATAGACTCTTATTAAAATAAAAAACTAAAATAAAATACATGTTATCTTTGCCTAACTGGTTGGGAATCCCCTCACCACCTTTTCCTTTCTTATCCTTTTTCTTCCACCATCCTTAAAAAGATATTCCAAACCTTCCATATCCTTTGGACTAGACATTTCTCTATTTCTAAGCCCTTTCTTTAGTTACCCAACCCTTTCCATAATCCCCACCTCAAATTCCTTAGACAAATATGTCTTCATCATTTTTTATGGCAAATATAGCTTGAAATAAGTCACATAATTTTTTTTGATAAAATTATGAATCCTGACCATATTGCCTACAAAATTCTAAGCTTTTCTATTGAAAATTTTGTCCTAATTCCTCTCTCTGACCATCATGCTTCTAGCTTTGAGGCCTCCCTAACCATATCCTTGAATTTACCTATTGTGGAAAACCTCTCCCAACCTACCCCTAATTTAAGGACCCAATCCTCTTGGATCCCCCCCCTAAAGGTTGGTTTATACTAAATTTTGATGGGGCTACCAAGGGTAACCCTAGTAAAGTAGGTGCTGGTGATGTTCTAAGAGATCATAAAGGAATCATTATCCTTGATTTTGTAGAACCCTTAGGAATCCAGTCTAATCAAGTGGTAAAATATAGAGCTATGTGGATAGGCCTAATTCTTGAAAAATATTATCCTAGAAGGCTCATGGTTGAGGGATATTCTCTTAATACCATCAACTACTTGAATAACAACTGAAATCCTGCTTGGAGGATCAAGGATTGTATAGAGGAAGCTAGAATTCTAAGCCAAAGCTAGCAAGATATTATCTTCCAACATGCATTTAGGGAAAGCAACAAGGTTGCTAATAAACTCGCTAATTTTGGTGTCAATGCCACAAGTCTGAAGGTGTGGACAAGTGGATTACCACAAAAAATTATTGACATCGTGGAACAAGACATATTGACTTTTAACTAGTGATTCTATCACAAATACTGTTATGGATGTTACTAAGGATGCTAACAGGGACCATGTTGCTTCGGTTAATGATGATGACGATAATGAGGATGAGCTAAAGGATGAGCTTAAAGATACAAATATTGAAGATAAAGAGCAGGCCAAATTTCCTCCTTGTTGATTTTGTGTCTGGTTTAGGGCTTTGTTTCCTTTGCCCATCCTTATTGTTTTCAATGATGTATTGGTATTTTTGTTGTGGTGTTGCGTCCCCCTCTCCTTTGTTCGTTATGTCTGTATGCTTTGTTTTGGTGCTACTAATGTATTCAGGTTTTGAGACCCCATTTTGAATAAAATTTTAAACTTATAAAAAAAACTAAACTAAAATATGATTAAACTTTTTGGGGAAGCAGGAGAAGTAAAAATAGAAAACTACAACGTAAAAATAAACTGCAAATAAAAACTACAACACAGACTGGGAAATAAAATTAAAAATTGCACTAAATTGCACTAGGAAAAGGGAGAGGGATAACATAAAAATAAAAAAATTGTAATAGCAGACAAAGAAAATAAAAATAAAATAAAAAGAGATAATACACCAAAATAAATAGTGGGCTGATTGATCTACCTAAAACTCCATAAAAGACACAGTACAAAAAATACAACCCAAAACAAGAATGAATCAAATGCAAGAGGTAAGCTTGGTGTGAACCAAAGGCCAATGCCACATGCAATCCAACCAAACTAAGTATACACAGAATGCATCTCAAACATATTTTTGTATTATTTCTTGTAGTGTTATAGAGGCTAGCAAGTGACAAAATCAACCCCCTTCTGAAGATATGAAAAGATCTCTTTTATAGCTAAGAGATATTTTTTTAGTCTTCTATTTTCCACCTAAGTATTTATTTCCCCACTTTCAGATTTTTTATTTACCCACTTTTTTGATTTGCAATGTTGCAAATAGATTTTCCCTTGTTGGCATTTAAACCTGTAGAACTGCTACATTAATTCTCATTTAAAACTACACAATACTTTCCACCTGGACATCTAAAAATAAACCTACTTTTTAGGTTTATAACACTAAACTACATTAATTTTTACCCACTTTATAGATTTACAGGATTACCAAAATATATTCTATTGCTTGACCTCTAAAATTGTAGATCTGCTATATAAATGCTTGTCTATTTTTTTTTAAGGGAAAAACCCCTTGTGAGGCCGCCTTGGTCTAAGATACCACAAACAAGGGGTTCTACACCATCAAAGTCACCCGAGGGTCGCACCCGACCCTGCCCGCACCAACATTATCAATTGGATTTTAGATACCCAATTCAGATTTTTGGTAGGGTGGAGATTTGAACCTAGGACCTCCATTGGAGGATTGCGCTCTCCTCTCCAAATCACCTACAACACCTAGGTAATGCTTGTCTATTTTTAGATACCCAAGACTGTTACATATTTTCTTGATTTTGATGTTTAAAAACTATAAAACTGCTAAAAATTAACTCTCATCCATTTCCCAGATTTAGAGAGCTGCAAATGTATTTTTATCTAGTTTCCAAATTTGTAAAATTGTAAATATTTCCTAGTTGTTGATATCAAATCTACAGATCTGCAAAATAAATTTTCACCTGCTTTAGAACTACAAACATATTTCTCGCCTGGATGTCTAAGAGTGTGGACAACTCATGGATGGGAAAAATTTAAATAATTTTTACATAATAACTACATTACTTCTCCAAGTGTAGGCATCGATTAAACCAAGAATATGTGCAATATGCAATCAAATTGGGTATTATGCAATCAAACTGGTCAATGTGCAGTAAAATAGGAAACTGTGCAATCAAATTAGAAATTGTGCAATCAAACTAGAAACTATACAGTCAAATTAGAAATTGTCCAATCAAACTAGTCAATATGTAGTCAAACTAGTCAATGTGCAATCAAACTAGAAACTATGTAGTCAAACTGGTCAATGTGTAGTCAAACTGGTCAATGTGCAGTCAAATTTGACAACCAAAATATATGCACCTGTATACAAGAGATAGGAACCTACAACTGAAGCTAGGTGCTTATATACAAATTTGAATGGGAGACAGATGCTAGATTTTTAATGGGAGAGACGTACCAAATTTTGAATGGGAGTCAAGAACCAAAAATTGAGTGGGAGTTAGGTACAAGATATTTAATGGGATTTAGGTACTAAATTTTGAACATGAGTTAGGCACCAATTAAACTAAAGGTTCAAACACCATTCACTTGTACCGATCAACTCCATCAACTATAAATATGAACTCGTCCACCACATATCATTGGATTTTTGCAATAGGTGGAAGCATTAGTAAATTAGATTAGGAGGCTCAAAATTTATTAACATTACCTAATGATGTAGTCTTCACATTATCAGACTCGTCAGAACTTGAAGAGCCAAAAAATCAAGATGATATGATGTTATTCTTTGATGGTTCTAAATTTGAGCAATGGGGTGGCATAGGAATCATGTTTTTCACATCACAAGGGGCTCCTATTCTCCTTAAAATTAAACTTGATTTCCTATGCACCAATAACAATGTTGAGTACAAAACCCTTATTTTGGGTCTTCAACCATCTACCGTCATGAACATCAAGAAGCTCAATATCTTTGGCGATTCCTTGCTTATTTTCAACCAGGTTAAGGAAATTTACCAATGCAACTATCCAATATTTAAATCATATAAAGCCCTTGTGGATAAGTTATTAACTAAATTTGAATGGTATGACATCGAGATAATTCCTCATTAATTAAGTTATTTTGTATATACGATGTTTTCCTTGGGATTCTTAATTCTATAGAACCCATTAGATGGCATCACAACTATTCAAGTCAAAATTCTCTTTCAATATACAATTTTGTGAGACACTTCAAAAGAGGAACAAGATGTCCACATGATTCATATTGAACCGAACCAATATTAGTTTTCTCAAATGCATGAATTTTTGAATCATGCATCCTAGGCGTCCTTGGTCCCGTAGAGTCCTTTTAATAACACAATCACCATCTATCTCAAGAACATATCCCAATCTGCATTTGTGTGAGATGATTCACAAAAGAAGCAAGCAGTTTATTTAGTCAAAACTCAACCATATTAATATTGGTTCACTCAATTGAAATATTTCCTACAATTTGGTAATATTCCTTCAGGATTATCGCATGCTTCCAAATAGAAATTCAAGCAAAAAGTGATAGAATATATTATTAGGAGATATACTTTACCGTCAAGGCTACCATGGTCTTCTCCTTTGTTTCTTAGAGCCCCAAGAATCTACTTGGGAAATATCTCAAGCTCATGATGGTACTTGCAATGGCCATTTTAGTGACATGGCTATCACTAAATGTATTCTTCAAATGGATTATAATTGGTCCACTATAGAGAAATATTATTGCACTTATGTCAATAAGTGTATTAAATATCAGCATCACACTAATATATCACACGTACCTTAGTAGGCATTATAATTGATACATTTGTTATAGCCTTTTTCCTAGTGGGTATTTGACTTGGAAAAATTTCACCCCCTTTTTTGGTCCGTCACACGTTTATCCTAACATCCAAAGAGTATTTTATGAAATGGGTGGAAGCAATTCCTCTTACCACTACAACTGGACCTCACATCACAGAATTTATATTGCATAACATCATGTTATTTTTGTATCACATAAAATATTATCTCCTATAATATACCTTCATTAGGAACAAGGATTTGAGAGATTTATGCACCAATTATAACATACACCATAGATTTTCAACACCTTATTATCCATTGAGTAATGTTCAAGTAGAGGGATAAAATAAAATAATCATTACCATTCTTAAGAAAACTATCAAGGATAATCACAAATATTGGCACCTTTAGCTACCTCTTGTATTATGGGCTTATAGAACTAGCATTTAGATACCCACTAGGGTAACTCCATTTTCACTAGTATATGGTATTGAGGCCATCATACCCTTGGAATTGGAAA
Organism: Wollemia nobilis; assembly: GCA_028583015.1. NCBI lineage: Eukaryota > Viridiplantae > Streptophyta > Pinopsida > Araucariales > Araucariaceae > Wollemia > Wollemia nobilis. The sequence continues at coordinate 315,971 of JAQPPZ010016582.1, read as the reverse complement.
TTCCATCATTGCGCATTTCACTATAAGAGTTCATCATTGATGATACTATCGACAAGCTTTCCTCGATCAATTGACTCTTCTTGATGAATGATCTGTTAACACTCTCGAGCACCTTCACATTTAACAAGATCACCTTAACTAAGATTATGATACAAAGGTCCATCAAGGGACTTTAAATTTGGGGATATTATGCTTAAAGAGAACCAATAGAATTTAAAATTTCTAGCCCACTTGCGAGACAAATTTACAAAAAATTGGTAAGGCCTATTTATCATCATGCAGAAGATATGTCTAGGTATTTATAGGTAAGATTATATCAAGGGTGTTGAGCAACCCGAGCCTCTCAAAGTTCTACACTTGCAAGAATTTCATGCATGACACATAATGCATAAAAAAATAACAAAAACAATACAAAAAAATCACAAAAACATTGCATTGTTTACATCATACATTCATCTACTACATTTCATGGATTAGTTGCATTAGACATATTCATTCATTGCACTTGCATTAGATTATGTCATTCTTGCATTGCTATACAAAGCACAAAATTTTTATGATTGTCATAAGTCTTAATCCCACATTTTCTCATGTCATCATTTGTATTTTTTCTTATGATATTTAGGTTATTAAGGAGTCCTCGTATGATAGGGTAGATACCAAAAGACCATCAACAATGATTTTAAGATTTCCATTGACTATTTTATTAGTTTTAAAAATCTCATTAGGAAAATACACACATCCACATATCATTTCCGCATCCACATTCTTCATCCAAGGTGTTGGTGTTATTCCCCTCATCCAATAAGTTTTTATCAAGTTTTTAATAGGTTTTTTTAGTCATTCAACCATTCCTAGTTTTTTTTAGATTTTGTAGAAAACTATCTTGATTTTTAAATGTAGGGTTTTGATTTTATTGTACCTTGTATATCTCAAAATCCCAATACAACAACACATTTTTCAATTCAATTTTGAACAAGGAAGTATGACACTACAATGTGGTTCTTACCCCTAAAGCAAAAGACTTCCCTTGATCATCATATTATGCACATGGTCTAGAATGCTGAGAATTGAAAAAAGGACAAGATCCCTCCTACCCAAAGCAATAAATAATTTCCTTGATCCTCCAAAAAAATGAGCAAGTATCCCTAAAAAAAAAACATAAAATGGGTTTTCACCACTACAACAAATCCTCTTGCTCCTCATCAAAAAATAGCAAGTATCCCAAGCAAATAAATTAAAATAAAATAAGGGGATAATGAGCTTGAATCCATGGAATCATTAGTTATTAAAAATACATTGGGTAGTATCCATTACAAAAATGGGCTATAAATGTTGGCTTGGCAATGGAGTAGTCTTACATGGGGTGATATGTCTATCATATTAGCGACCTTTTATATAGACCAATATCATCTTGTGGATGAGCTAGCTTATGATGGCTTGTATTGCTTAGTAGTCAAGTTCAACTACATCTAAAATTAGAATAAGGATGACCATAGGGTGATCTCCATTACAACAATAGTCTCTAAGAGATGGTATAGAAATGGGGTAGTCTTATGCATCATCTTAATGAACACACTATGCACACATAGGGATATTGAATATATAGATCTTTCTAGAATATTTTATCTTTTAGATTCATATATAGCCAGTATACAAATTTTGACTAGTCAACTAGGGTGTTTGATTCTCATGAGAAACCCTATTGTTCCCTTGTGATATCTTACTGTTCTCCAATCCATTATTTACAATGTCTCATATTACATATGGTGGCCCTTCAAATGTGTGACTTTTGTGAAAGGATTAATATTTTAACTGATGACTTTTATACATTCTATGATTCTCACACTTAGGTTGTTTTGCATCTTATATTCATTCATTATTTTTCACATTTAAAAATATAATTCATTAGTATATAGAATACATGCATATATCTAGGCATACATTCTAAATCATTAACATAAAAAACATACTACAAGTGCATCTAGACATCCATCTATGCATACATACTACAATTTATAAGCATACATCCATCATCCATCATCACATCCATATATGCACCCATTCATAAAATTAAAACAAGCAATAAATACATGATAGGCCACAATAATAGTCATGTCATATAAATATGGTAAAATTGTACATCATGATACAAAATACCTATAGGCTCTAATGGAGTAGGTCCTCGGACCTTATACTCAAAAAGAGAAGTGCAATCCATGAGTCCATGTCAAGCGAGACTTGCACCCCTAGTCTCACTACCACCCTTGACCTCATTCCTATGAGTCTATCCCAAACCATTGGCTACTATAGTATCTGGACCACCTGTAGACTTGGGAGCTTATTGTCTCACAAAAGGCTATCAAGACTCACTATATTAGCTCTAGTGGGATCCTCCTACTAAAGAGTGAACAGGTAGTTGATCACCAAGTAGCTCTACCTGATCATATAGATATTGAATGTAGTTCCTATAAGATTATCATTTAGCCTAATAATTACTCAGAAGCACCCATAAGCTATCCACCTCAACCTATAGCCTCACTACATTACTATGGTCTCCTAATCTACCAACTATCATTGTAAGCTCTAGGCCTACTCTCTAAGTAGAGCCTCCTGATCCTAGGGATCCTCATCATCCCCACCCTCATCCTATGAATCACTTATCCCAAATATCTCCTCCCACTCCCCCTCCATATCATGATGCACTTGTTGCTCTTGTGATTCTACCTCATCCCTTGGACCCTCCTCTATTGTAGCTTTAGCCTATCGACCTATTGGTTCACCAATTTTCCATATCCATATGATCCACCATGCATCATACTCTACGATCATGTCTGGGTTCTCTACCCCTAGATCCGCTAGTGGCTAACCACATCCTCACCCACTACCTTGACTCATGGCCACTCAAGTTGTGTCTAATCTATGTAGCATCTGTATACGACGAGATCACCAAGTATATCCTAATACACCCTAAACTATCAAGTAATGCAAGAGTACTGGAAGTACTCCTACTTTATGCCATGGTAGCCAACCACCCATTGACTATGTTTGATCTACCTCATATACTCACCTACCTCTATCCATACTAAGCAATCCTTATATAGCCACCATATCACCTACTCTAGCCTCAATCCATAAAAGGAGTCATTGTAGTTTTGAATTAGACCCATAAAATAGTGACTCTGATCCCTCTCCTCATTTCACCTCCATCGCATGGCATAATCAACCTCCCTATCTATCATCTCAGTCTATGTCACCCAAGATAGCCCATTTAGTCTATCCACTTGAATGTGCTCTCATCCTCAGATCTAAAGGAGGAAACTATAGCCCAAACCAGATTGAACCTAATGATATATCTCATACAGCTCATCATACAAGTATGCCAATAGTGTTTTCCTCTAGCCCATGATCACTGGCTCCTCCACTATGCACTCGATAAAATCTTGCACCAACTTGAGAAGGTTCCATGGGAACCTCATTCTTGAAGAGTTGAGTAGTAGTATTTTCAACATGAGTGACATCACCACTACTTGTCTCATTGAGAGGACATCTATATCATACCAATGCTCCATGAGCACTCCACTACTATCCAAGTTGTGTAGTGCCACCTCCTAGTCCTCCGTAAACACCCTTTAGAGAACTCTACTCCATTGGCTATTGTGTGAAGATACAATGATGCACCCCTCAATTGGAATGTGAATAATGCTATAAATATCCTCTAGCACTATTATCATCTCACCAGTAAAAAAGTGAAAAGCATTGGTCCAATTGTCCCAACAGTCTATCAAGGCCATTAGATAGTCCTGGTCTACATAGAATGACCCCAAATTACTAATCTACTTAATGACAATGAAAGGGAAATAAAAATGTGGAGATTTTCCTTTGTTTAAGTGGTGTTGTTGGTTGGTGGGGTGGGGTTGGCTTAGGGTTTGTTGTTTTGTTGGGGTTGTGTTGGGTGTGGTTTGGTGGGGTGGGGTGTGGGGGAAGGAGAAAGTGTCAGATATTGTGTGGTGGGGGGGTGGGGGTGTGTTGTGGTATTTTGACAGTGGGGGGAGGTGTTGTTGGTGTTTGTGGGGGGGTGAGGGGTGTGGGTTGTGTGTTTTTGGTGGGGGTGTGGAGAGTGTGATTGGCTGGTTTTTGAAAAGGGGGGGTGGGGGGTGTGGTTGTGGTTTGAGGGGGGGGGGGGGTGTTTTGGTGTTTTTTGAGGTGGGGGGAGGAAGGTGTTTGGATGTTTTTTGACAAGGGAGGAGGGAGGGGGTGGATTGATGTTTTTTACAGGGGGGGGAAGGGGGTGTCGTATGATGTGATTTTGAAAAGGGATAGAGGTGAGGGAGGTGGTGTGATGTAATTTTTAAAAGGTGAGAGAAGGCTCAAGAGAGAAAAAGTGTCACGATATCGCGACATGTCTCATTGTCATGACTAAAATAGAAGAGAAATAGTAAGAGAGAAAAAGTTTCATGATATCACGACATGTCGCATTTTCGTGACTAAAAGAGAAGAGAAAGAGTAAGAGAGAAAAAGTGTCACGATATCATGACATGTTGCATTTTCATGACTAAAAGAGAAGAGAAAGAGTACGAGACAAAAAGTGTCATGATATCGCGACATGTCAGATTTTTGCAACTAAGAGAGAAGAGAAAGAGTAGGATGGAAAAAGTGTCACGATATCGCGACATGTTGGAAAATAAGAAAAAATGTCACGATATTGCGACATGTCATATTTTCATGACCAAAGAAAAGAAAAAGGGCAGACGGTTATAGGGGCCGTTACAGAGGAAATTATCGAGCGATGGGTATACTAAACGTCATCATTGAGGAAGAGTCTAGTGAAACCGTGCACCAGGTGCAAAAGATCAAGAGTCAAAAATAAAGATTTTTTGAAAGCCAAGACAACGAAGAGGCATGAGAAATGAAACGAAGGGTCAGAAAAGGGAAACATAGAGTCACACAAGAGATTTTAAAATGGGAAGCAAAGGCATGCATAGGGGTTGGAAAACTATTGAGATAGAGTTGCAGATCTGAAGGCAAGAGGGCCATTCTGGACATGTTTGGGCTATTTTTCTTCCAGGGGGAAAAATGCTGTATAATAAAAAATAAATAAACTATCTTTCGAAATAAAGAAGTTTATTTGGCAGACTGCTGCCATTTCTATAAATCTTTCCAAGTTGTTGAATGAGAATTGGGTTTTTTGGTTTGAGTAATTTTGGCTCCCCATAAAAATGACCTCAATCCAACCCTAATAAGCATTAGAGAGCACATCCCATGATCTCTCAAAAATAGTGGTAAATCTATATCAGGCTCTCAGAGCCTAAACAATTAATTGCACAATCAAATCAACCGCAAAAAAAATATAAAAACCTTAAAATTCAAATAAGTCATCTCGGCCTGAGGTGACCTCCAAGCAAGGTCATATCGAATCAAGACAGACTCCATAACAATCACAAATTCAACCGTTAAGTTTCAAACAAGGTCGTTTCACCTTGAGATGACCCCCAACACCAAAAGAGAGGTTGTCCTACCTTGATATGAACCCCAAAATTGGAGCATTTGCAATCAATGCAAAATGAGGAAATTAAAAATTGCAAAAAAAAAACATAAAAATAAAACAAATTGAATCCTATACTATATCCTAATCTATGGTGTGGTTCATTGCCTTAAGTTATTAGGTGATTTCCATTTCCCAATTTACTTAGTGGGGTTCATTTTATAATAAGAATTGACAAGTGAGATTGAGGTACTTACTTTCCTTGCTTTGGCTCCTCCACTCATCGAAGACTCAGGTTGCTCCATGGCCATTACCACTCCATTTTTTTGAGAATGCTCCTCTTTATAAATCAATCACGTCCTCAATGTCTCTCACTTTTTTTTATTATGACCAATGAAAATGATATCAAAAAAGTAAAAAGTTTTCTTTTATTTTTAAAAATAGGTACGATCATCCAAGAGGATTGCGTGAAATAGAGTGATCATCTCTAATCGATATAGTCGTAGTTTAAAAAAACCACTCACAAAATAACATAAAAAGAAATAATTGGTCACGGTTATCGAGGTCATCAAGAGATAGACCCTTAAATTTTGGTTTTCAAATAGTTCAACCTAATCCAATCATCTTGGTCAAGAAACTTTTTAATTCCATTATTTTTTATCTCCTCCATCATAATCAATTCATAATTAAACACTCAATCATGCAAATTCATAATCAATTCATAATCAAACAATCAATCATGCAAATTCATAATCAATTCAATAATCAAACAATAATCAAACACTCAATCATGCAGATTGCATTCATTCAATAATTATTGCCAAAGACTATCATGCACCCTCTTTGCTAGGGCAAATAATAAGAAAAAAATTAATCAAACAAATGCTTGGTGTACTTAAAGCCTAAAGCTCCGTAGACTAAAGCATTGTCTATCCATGACACAAGAGTATGGACCTTTGTAAACTAAAGCTTTGTTTACTTATGGATAAAAGTGCACCAAGATCAAGTATGCCTAAATCCCAAACTAAGATTTGTCCTTAGACAAAAAGGTATACCAAAATCAAGTCTCATCAATATCTTGGAAGCAATGATTCTACGAATTTCACTCTTTCCATGATTGGGGTATCTAACATTGATCAAATTAATAAAAAATCTTAATCAATTTGACCATTTTAATTCTTCTATTTTTGCTCTACATTGTGTCATCAAACAACGCATCCCAAAAAGGAAACTTTTTAGATAATAAAATCACATCATATTGAAGAGACTACCTAATTGGACTCTTATAGACCACATGATCCACTTTGGAAAGCCTCAAGTCTAAAATAGTGGTTTTTACCACTCAAATAGGGCACATTTACCTAAGTATTTGGGGTCGTCCTACCTTGAGATGACCTCTAATTTGGTGTCGTTCTACCCTGAGATGGCCTTTGTGACTGCCTTTGTGATTGTCTTACCCCGAGATGATCGTGAGGACTTTTGGTCAAAAATCCAAGTGGGATCCAGTTGGCACCCAAAATTTCCAGTAAAATCTTATGCATGATTATGCACTGCGATTTAGTACCTTTCATGTGCCAAATAGAAAAATCATATACAATTATAGATCACATGATATTTTGAAGATAAGCATTCACTTTTTTTAATGTGAACTGCCTCTTCATTTTTTCATGTAGAGTGCTTTACTATTTTGAGACTTCCATCTAAGAAGTCTATAAAATAGCACTCACCCATTAGTTTTAAAGGTCCTCAATATTTGAATTTGTGCAACAAAGTGTTGTTGGATTCAATACACAACATTAAAGCAATGAAGTGCTACCAATCTCAATACCCATAAGCTCTCACATCATTGGAAGCCATGTCACTAGATTTATCCAAGAATTTAAGGTTATACTTCTTTCAAATTCCAATCAAACATTATTCTTTGGTGATTTATCAGACTCACTATGCCATTTCCATGAATGCACCAATCCATCAATAAAACCATAGATTGAACCCATACATAGTGCTCGACTTAGCCTTGAAAATACAATCATAGAATAGTGGTCATCTCGACCCAAAAAGACCCGTAGACAAGGCTATCCTACCCTAAGATGACCTCTAGCAGAGATCAGTTTATTTGTTTGTTTCTTTTAGTAGGATTAGCATAACACATTTCTTGATTTTTACAGTAGTTTATATTTTTGTTCATGCATTCGATTCAATTTTATTTTAGTATGTATATTATCATTACATCAAACCCTATATCAAACGGCTCTACAGGTTTTATTTATTACTTTGCTTTTCCTTGTGTGTAGATTACAGGTTTTTATGACAACCAAGGAATGCAAGACACGAACATCGAGATTTAAGCGGTGGTTAAAAAAACCCACTCGTACACTTGTGATTGTGATAGGACCTTGAAAAGTGTACCAAAAACTTTGTTAAAAGGTAAACAAACCCTTGGTTTATTGTAATGATTGTATCACAATATTGAGCTCCCTCAAGGGGAGGTATTTGTAATACACTTTGAGATTCATTAATATAAAGGACTTGGTTCAGTTGTTATCTTTAATTATCATTGTGTATTGGTTATATGTGTTCATGTTCATTAATGCTTGACATTAACATTATGATTTGCTTTTATCGATGCACTATTTTTCGAGCACATTAGATTATAGAGAAGAAAAAATGCCTATCAAACTACGATGACAAGAAAGAGTTGTGTTGAATGTGAGAATATGAGCAAGTAAGTCTTTGAGCATATGAAGCTTGAGGAGCCTATGATTTCAAATGCAAAGGAGGAATTCAAAGTGTCACATAGATGATTTGGTGAATTATGGAAAAGCGAATTTTCTAGACTATCACATGGGCAAATAACACCAAATAATGTAATGCCAAATTACTCTAATTTGAATTCAATATGTGGTGCCTAAGAAAAGGTGATGTTTAAATTTGATTTATTAAGGAAGACACATGTTAATTCTAGGTATGTTTAAAATATTTTTGGCATTATAAAGTTTTTGAAGATAATTTAGAGGTACATTTATTTTTGGAGTTAAAAGGAATTAAGTGGAAGAAATGAATTGATGATTAGGATGCATAAGGAAATTAAACATTTGAATTTTGCATTGAAGATTGAATTAAGTGGATTGTTGAATAAACTAAAGTTGAAACTTAACTATGGGATATATAAGAATTAAATTTTATTAATGAATGAAGATAAAATGAAATTGATTATTGAAGATTTTTTGTGAAATTGAATATGAAAATTTGGGACATAAAATTATATTAAAGCATTGAATTCATTATTGAGTTGATGATTGATGAATTTGTAATTTGATGAACTGAAATTTGAGATTTGAGATTTGAATATTTAATTGAATTTGAAGAGGAAATTTTTGAAATTAGTTTTTGGAGTTATAAGAAGAAAGATGATGAATTAATTGTTTGACTTGAAACTGAAATTTTTTGATTAAATTTGGGAGAAATAAGGTATTTTACATCAAAGGAATTAAAATGTTCAAAAACATCAAAATATCATACAAATTCAAAGTTTCAAATTTTATGAGAAGATATTTTCAAACTCCAAGATGTGAAATCCATCAAAAAATGATAAATGAGGAATATTTATGGTATATAGATTCAGGTGCAAGTCACCACATGATAGAAAATTTATATTGGTTTGATTTGATACAAGTTAAAATAAATATTACAATGAATATTGTAGATGAAAAAAGTTATTATGAATATTGTAGATGAAAAAATGATATGGTAATGTGACACTTGGTTTACCATACTTTGAATACATATTAGATGTGTTATATGTTCAAGGTTTAACAAATAATTTTATTTTAGTATCTCAATTGGTTAACAAAGGAAGGATTGTGGAAATTAAATATTTCAATGGAAATGAAGGATGCCTCATCAAGAAATATAATAAATTTGAAGCTATGGGTTCCATCAAGAATGTATTTTTTGCATTATATATAATGGGATTATCATAAGATCTTTTATATTGTCTTTTTCATGAGAACAATATACTAATGCATTTTTTACTTCTCAAAAGAATAAAAAATAGGTCATTGGACCAAACAAGATGCAATAATATCAAGTAGAATTCATGGATTGGAACAAGAAGTACATAGAATATGAATATTAAAGACTAAAAGTATTCACGCCAAATAATTTAATGCATGAGGTGGGGGGATGTTAGAGATATTTTATTATTTAGTAACATTGAAGTACCATGGATACTATTGTAAATATTAGTTTAGGCATATGTGTTAAATATTTGTCTAATATATGCATCAAAGTATGGAGGGTATGATGTGTTATGTAATAAAGTGTGAAAACTATCAAGAGTGCAAGTGTGGAAGTATGATTTTTGAGAGTGCAAGGTGTCAAGAGAGCAAGTGAAGAGTCATAGGTGTTAGGTGTCAAATATGAAAGTGAAGAGTCATAAAGATGTGTCAAGATGTAAAGTGAGAGGTTATGTAATTATGAGAGTTTTATCATAATGTGAGGCATGTGAAAGGATGCATATCCTAGGTGTTTGAGGAGAGCAAGAGTCATGGAAAACTATATATTGGAGACAAAGCTCCATACAATATAATCAATCAAATATTCTTGAGAAATTTATGATTTATGAATATAATAGTGTTATTTATCATTGTGAAATACTTGTGTTATTTATGAATTTGATTAATGTGAATAATATTTGATCCTAGAAAAATTAACATGTGAGATGATTTGGAACAATTTCCATCAGTGGTATCATAGCCACATTGAGTGGACCCTATGAGAAGAATTTGAAGGAGTGGAAATATTATAAAAGAGGATTTATTGGAAAATATTGAAATTTATAGATTGAAGAAGATTGTTGGATGAATTATAATATTGAAGAGATTGAGGTGGAAAGAAGACTTCTGGAAGAATTAGAAGAGTTCATGAATATTGGTGAAGATTAGAACATGGAAGGAGTTGTTGGACTATGAAGAATTGGTTGCTAAAAAGAGGTATTTGAATGCTAGAGTTGTAAATGTATGTAAAGAAGAGTGAATAATTGAAGATAAAAATAGATGTGGAAGTTGAATGCTATGTTGAAGCACAAGCTAGAGGTTTGTAGAGAAGAAAAAACTCTATGTTGTAGTCCAAGTTGGAGGTTTGTAGAGAAGAAAGAATACCTACTAGATTATGTTGAGAAGAAAGAGTTGTGTTGAACATGAGCCTATGAGTTGTTGAAGCCAGAGGAGTCTATGAGTCTAAAGCTAGAGGAGGAATTTAAAGCATCACATAAAAAAATTAATGAATTAGGGGAAAGAAAACTATGCAAACTATCACAAGTAGAAATAACACCTAACAATGTAATGCTAGAATTTCCTCAATTTTAATTCAAAACATGGCACCCAAGAAAAGGTAAATTTTGACTTTCATTTGTGAAGGAAAGCACATGCTAATTTTAGGCAAGTTTGATTTATTTTTGGTATTATAAAGTTTTTTACGATAATTTGGAGGTATAAGGTATTAACCATTGAAAGAATTTATTTTTGGATATAAAAGGAATTAATTGGAAGAACTGAATTGATTATTGGGAGGCTTAAAAAAATTAAAAATTTGAATGTTGTATTGAAGATTGAATTAAGAGGAGTGTTGATTAAACTAAAGTTAATATTTAATTATGAATTGAATTGGGAGATATAATAATTGAATTAAATTAGTGAATGAAGATGAATTAATTTAATGATGCGTTAAAATTGATTATTGACTATTTTTTTTGAAATTGAATGTGAAAATTTGGGAGATAAAATGATATTAAAACATTGAATTTATTATTGAGTTGAAGATTGATGAAATGAAATTTGAGATTTGAAATATTGATTGAAATTTGAAGAGGAATTTTTTAAAATTATTTTTTGGATTTATTAGAAGAAATATGATGAATTAATTGCTTAATTTGAAATTGAAATTGCTTGATTAAATTTGGGAGCAATAAGGCATTTAACATAAAATAAATTAAAATTATTAAAAAAAAATACATCACAAAGATCATACAAATTCAAAGGTCAGATTTTATGACAAGAAGTTTTCAAAGTCAAACACATAAAATCCATCAAAATATCATAAATGAAGAAGATTTTTGGTACATAGATTCAGAAGCAAGTCACGACATGAATGCAAATTTTTATTGGTTTGATTCAATATAAGTTATCATTAATATCCCAATGAATTTTACAGATGATAAAATTTACCATGTACAAGGATCCAGGAATGTGACAATTGATTTGCTACCATATGAATGCATACTAGAAGGTGTGTTATATATTTAAATTTTAACAAATATTTCATATTAGTATCTCAATTGGTTAATAAAGTAAGGGTTCTACAATTTATATATCAATAGAAATAAAAGGTGTCTCATCAACAAATAAAATAAAGTTATGGATTCCATCAATAATGGAATTTTTGCATTGGATGTAATGGGATTATAACAAGATATTTTAGATCATCTTTACCATAAAAATAATATGACGCATTTTTTGACTTTTCCAAAAAATATAAAATGGGGCATTGGACCAAATATAGTGCCCAAATATCAAGAACAATCAATAGGCAGAATCCATGGATGAGAATAAGAAGAAAATAAAATATGAAGATTGAAGGCTAAACGTCTTCACACTAGATAATGTAGTACGAGAGGGTGTTAGATATTTTACATTATTACATTATTTGGTAACATTGAAGTACCATGGTTACTATTGTAAATATTATTTTAGGAGTGTGTGTTAAATATTTCTCTAATGCATGTGTCAAAGTGTGGATGGTAGTATGTGTTATGTAATAAACTATGCAAAGTATGAAGAGTGCAAGTGTAAGGTGTGGAAGTGTGAGTTGTGAGAGTGCAAGGTGTTAGAGAGCAAGTGAAAAGTCAAAGATGTCAGGAGTCAAATTTAAAAGTCAAGAGTCATAAATATGTGTCAACATGTAAAGTGATAGGTTATGTAATTATAAGAGTTTTGTCATACTGTAATGCTTGTGAAAGGATGCATCTCATGGGTGTTTGAGGAGAGCAAGAGTCATGAAAAATTATATATTGTAGACAAAGCACCATACAATGTAATCAATCAAAATTCTTGAGAAATTTATAATTTATAAATATAATAGTGTGGTTTTTTATTGTGAAATACTTATGTTATTTATGAATGTGATTTATGTGATTGATATTTTATCTTGGAGAAATTAACATGTGAAATAATTTGGCACAATTGCCATTAGGTATCTCATCCCATATTGTAGGAGAAGTAGGAGGTAGTAATAGGCCTCTATCATTCCAAGCCAAGAATGTCCTGGGTGGTTGAGCAACCATGGTTTGGTCTCTACCTCTTCTTTTTATCAAATTGGTGTTAAGTGATAGGAACAACACTTGAATATTAGTAGTAATAGAGGACTTGGCTGTAGGTATTTTGCTCATAATTTTTTAGGTTCTCTATTAGAAGTAGAGTCGATAGGTGAATCCTATATTTTCTCTTTAAGCAAGTATATTGAGATCTTTATTAGAACCTCAATATGATGTCTTTCTAGGTGGCTACTTCTAGGTATTTGTCTTTGTGCAGAGTCACTAGGTGAGCTTTTTAGATGCTTCAATCAAGTAGATATGAAGATATATTCAACAATATCTAAGTCTATTAGGATATTTTTTTTGTAGGACTAGTAGAAATGAATTAATTGGGTCCAACTAGACATGTAATTAAACTATTATCCTCTCCAATTTTCGCAGTCACTAGATGTGGGGACCCAATTACTAGACTATTATGCCTCATATGGAGTGACACAACAAGGCATCTTCAAGAGTAGAATAAGTGGTTTAATCAGACTATTTTTTGTGTGTTTAAAAAGTATGGCTCCTTTTAATATGTGATCTTTAGCACTCTCTAACTTAACCTATGGGTGCATAAGGAAAAAGGGAAAGAAAAATGATAAAAAAAAAATTTACTAGAAAGGAAAAAAGAACCTAAGCTAACCTAAGCTAATGGGGACGATGAACCAAGATCAAAATAAGATTCATCTACATAATAATAAGACACATGAAAGGGTCCTAACAAATTTTCTAAATCTTTAATGATCAACAAATCCAAAGGATGAAGGAGCATGGAAGTTTGGAGGATGAAGGAGCGTGGAAGGTTGAATTATGAGTTGATATTTGGAGTGTCAAGGTTGAAGGAGCATGGAATGCTAGGTTGGCTGAAGGAGCATGGAAGGCTAGGCTAGCTAAAGGAGCTACAATGAAAGGTTGATATGTTGGGGGGAAGGTTGGGATGGCTTAAGTAACATGGAAGGCTGATAAGGCTAAAGGAGCATGGAAGGTTGGGTCAGCTAAAGGAGCTACAACGAAAGGTTGGGATGTTGAGTGGAAGGCTAGGAAGGCTGAAGGAGTGTGGAAGGCTACTTAGGTTGAAGGAGAATGGAAGGATGACATTTTTTTGTATGGAAGGCTTGTTTTAGATCAGATCAATTGAGGGAACCACAACAATAGGATAGGTTGTTGAGTGTAGTGTAGCAACATGTCGATTTGTTGGGTGGAAGGCTGGATTAACTAAAACCCCTTATTTTTATATTTGGTGTACCCATGGGTTTGGAACCCATAGGTATTGGAGTGGTTTTTCTCCTCTATTTACAACATAAAAAAGTGCAAAGGATTAGGATTTTTTTTCTAAAAAATGTCTCATCTTTTTAGAGCCATATCTTTGCAAAAATTTATCCAATTCGACCGATTCTTAGACCAACTTGTGTTAAATTTGAATAGTTTTAAAATGAGTGGTCATATGCAATAACCTAAGCAATATTATGGGAGATTTGACCCTTTGAACTCAAACATTTGGAAAAAGGGCAGTGAAAAATTTTCAATTTATAAAAAATGAAATTGCAAATATTTATCATCTAGGGTTTGAATGATGGGAAGATCAATCACGAGCTAGTATTTGTTGGTGCAAAATTTACTATTGGTTACATTTATGACCAAGAATTTGCCAACATTGAAATACTGGGCTAAATCAAATTTTACCTTGTTCAATATCCAAAGGAGTTTGGTTCCTTGCTTCTTTTAGGAAAAGGGAGAGAGGAAAATGCATAAAGAGAGGGAAATATAGCTATTGCTAGAATTGATTAAGGGGTATAGATCAGATAACAACAAAGCAACTATAACAACTTTTTATAGAGAAGCATATATTTGAACCATAAAAATAGAGAAACTAAGATTTTGGTGAAAATCTATTTAAACGTAAGTTTATTGGTAAAGTTAATTTCAGAGTTCACAGAACTTAGTTGCAAAAATGTAGAGTAAGAATTAAATCAAGTGACATTCAACCTAACTTTATATAGAAATTAATAATCCATACATACTTGATTTAGAACACCGATGAACTAGACACCAAAATAAATGATCTTTTATTAAGTTTCAGATTGCTCATCCTATATATAATAGTTTTATATAATAGAAAAACTAAAAATTGTTACAACAATATACCCGTAGGATCATTCTGGTAAAGAGGTAGTCAGGAGAGCATGGATTATTCAATTGGAAATGGTTAAGATCTTCTTGTTACAATGATCCTCCTAGATCTCCTTGGAGGCATCGTGCTCTAGCTGAATTCATCTTTAGAATGTTTCAACATCATGCCTTTTTTACCTCAACTCTGCCTTATGTCTTCAAAATATCACGTTGTCATAAATTTTTGCCTCAGCTTCACCTTATGTATTCAAAATATCACACTATCGTAACTTTTTGCTTTGCTCAACCCTTGGCCTTCAAAATGTCATAATGTCATGACTTTTTTCTTTGCTTGGCCCTTGGCCTTCAAAATGTTGTGTTGTCATGAATTTTAGCCCTTAGCTCCACCTTCATCTTCAAAATATCACGTTGTCACAACTTTTTTCCTCAAATCCACCTTATGTATTCAAAATGTCATGTTGTCGTGAATTTTACTTTGCTCAGCCCTTGGCCTTCAAAATGTCACGTTGTCATGACTTTTGGCCCTTAGCTCCACCTTCTTCAAAATGTTGGATTGTCATGACTTTTTTCTTGGCTTTGCCTTATATCTTCAAAATGTCGCACTGTCATGATATTTTGCCTCAAGTCCACCTTATGTCTTCAATATGTCGTGTTATCATGAATTTTTTCTTGAATTTACCCTATGTATTCAAAATGTGGCGTTGTCACAACTATTTTCTATACTTAGTGAAATATTGAGAAGGCTAATCCTTATTTCCTTGGATGTGGTCATTTTTACCAACATAATTGGTGCCTCCTACGGTAATTCTACTAGTGGAATGTTAGAATCTAGAGCCTTTATCAATTTGGGAATAGAGTAAAAACAACAACTAAGTAAAATAAGGGAAAAAAGGGGAATTATACCAATCACAAAAATGCTTCTTGCTCTGAATGGTAATTCTTATAGAGTGTATTCTTTAGTGGATTTCTCTATTTCATCTTGACTAGGAGATACGGTGCTGCTTGATGATTCTTTATTAGCCTTTTATTTCTTGTATTTTGTCTAGATGACTTCATTATAGGTGGTGCATGATTTTCTCCAGGTCTCTTCATCTGTATATGACTTCTTCTTGAAGGTTATGTACAAATATTCCAATTCCTCAACCTTGTCATATGGTAGGATTTTTGACTTCATGTACAACTCATGTAGGTAAGGATTGATCCGGATAATTTCTTAAACCATGCTGAATATTTTTTCTTCTTGTATAGGCTCTTTCTAGCTATCAATTTTTGACTCATATTCCACAAAAATTTTCCAAGTGGTCTTTAATTCATATTTTGCTAGGAAAATTGAATCTTTGTCCCAGAAGCTAGGCATTCCACAATTTTTTGCTATGCTTACATGTTTCAAAATTGCCTTAGATTCTATTTGAGCTCCTACATGAGCTTAGCACTTCTAGTTATCAACTTATGCCTTTTGAAGAAGTTCCTAGTAGCTAGCTTGGCTTGGGACCATTTATCATTTCGTGCCTTATACCCAAGTATTACTTGCATGCTTTGCACTAGGAATTGGATCTTTGTAGTTTCTGATAACCTTGTTTTTAGGAAGTTGATGGATGTCTCAAATTCTTTCTCCACTTAGCCTAGCATATCTTTAATATTGACCAGGTATGACAGTGTGGGCCTTGCCTTCATGATCATATTTTGAATACTTCTAATCATTTCTTTTCTGATCATCCTTACCTTCTCCTTAGTCAGCCCACTGGCCTTATCAATACTATTAGAAAGTTTTTTTTTAGTTCTTCAACTTGTTGGTTTTGGATTTGTTCTTCGGTATTTTCAACTTTCTCTTTATAGGGGGCTACTTCATTGAACCTCAACTCCCACTTTTTTACCTCATTATTCAAAGCCTTATCGATTGTATTTTGATGATTTAAGGCTTCTTCTAAACTCTTTCTCGATTTCTCAGCTCTAAGGTAATTTTCTTTGTAGTATTTAGCGTTTAGGTATATGGTTCCCATGTGAACTTGGGCCTTTTTCCACTTGTACTCCATTGGAAGCTGAGTGATGTCTTCTATAATTATCTCAATTTGGTAGTCTTCTAGGGTCATTTCTCCCTTTGGATTCTGGACGAGTGATGCCATTTTAATAGTGGAACATTGTATGCTAATGGGATATAATACCATCCCTTCTCTGGTGTGGACTATATCTTTAGAACTATGAGTGTTGCATGATTTCAACCAGGAAACAACATTCAAGGTTGCCTTTCTAAACTTTTTCAACTTGGTAATGGTAGGGTTGCTCTCAAAAGAAGAGGTAGGAATGGTTCGTAATTTTGATATATTGGTTGTATAAGGAAAGGAAATAGTGATCATAGAGATATAAATGCTTTTTCATTCAGTGATAGAATCTTCGAGAATAGCTGAGGATGATTTTGGGTCATTTTAGGTATGTGGTGGTGGCGGTGGAGGTTGGTGAGTGGAGGTATGAGAGGCATCACATTGATCTTGATAATGGGAGGAGGAATTCCTATAGGGGTGTGAAGAAGAAGAAGTTAAGTTTATGGGGGGTATACCTAGATTTTTTTATGGATTGGTGTCTTTAGTTTCTAGTGGCTTCTCACGAGCTTCTGTATAAGTTTTTGCTATCTGCTTCAAACTCGAGTCACCAGTATCCACTATAGCCTTTTCTGGGACTTGTTCTTTTCTAAGAGCTTATTTTTTCAGAGTAGGTTTTTTGGTCTTTGATGAGGCCTGGAAATGCCTCAATCATAGCATGTTTTGAACATTGAAATTGCCTAAAAACTCTTATGTTTAATCTGATATGCTAGTTAAGTTGATTCAATATGTTGTGTATTAACTGTTTGCATGATCAATGTATTAGAAATACTATATTCTAATTTTTACAGCTTTTTGCATAGTTTTATGTTATTTTGTTATGACTTGCTAAATGAGAAATATGCTTAGGTTGATAGCAACATTTCACTAGTTTTGTTTTAATATGTCTCAAGCATTCATTTTATCTAAATCTAGCAAACAGTGCAAGCAAACTATTACTGTGCAGCAAAAACTGGTTTTCCAATGTAAATTCCAGCCAGTTGCCAATAAATGGCAAGGCATGGAATTCACACATGGAAAGAGATGAAGACCATTGAAATCTGATCCTGAGAGATAACCCACCTGAGAAATGCAGATGAAATCATTTGAAGAGCACACAGTTGTTCATTCCAAAGTCTCTTCGAAATGAACAGACATCTTCGGAATGAGAAAACACAGTCTCTTCGAAATGAGCGGACATCTTCGAAATGAGAAATGCAGTCTCTTCGGAATGAGCCACTTATCTTCGGAATGAGAATAGAATGTGCTTTTTGACTTGTTGACCGATTTTTGATGATGGAAAAAGGGAAAGAAATATTGAAAAGGGTAAGGGAAAATATCTCCCATCTGACTTTGTCGTCCTTGCCGACCAAAGCCACCATTTATGGAAAAGATCAAGTTTGATCCTCTTCTAGGATAAACCCAGGAAATGTTGCAGCATAATAGGATTAGATCTTTAGGATAGAAATGAGATATTCTCAGTTTGTAAGTAGATCTTAGGACATCTATAAATATGGCTCCCATCCAGGTTGAGCTAGGGAGGAGAATAAGAAGAATGATAGGGGAAAATAGGCAAGTAGTGTAATAATAAGAAAAGTGACTGTTACAGTCCTATAACAGGTTTTTAGCAGCAATACTGTAATCATGTTCTTGAATCAATAAAGTGCACTATTTTTATTCATGTTGTTGTGAATGAGTGTGAGTAAGATCTAGAGAGAGAAAGACTCATACCTTCTTCTAGACAAGGAGGCTGGCCACTTCCAGACCTAGGAGGAGGACTAACAACAGGTTTTTATTCTGATTTTGCTATAGTAGAATAAGTTGTAAAACTTGTCATTTCATTTCCTTGTAAACAACTAACAATATTTGCAATCTTAGCTTATTTTATGATTAGGATGATCTTGTGATTAATGGTTTGGTTGTAATCTCCACTTTCAACAAGCTTTCAAATTACTATAGATTATCATTTCCAGAATTTACTATTTTCTGCAATTTACTGCATTTTGTGTTTTGTTGTCAACCCCTGCATAGAAGATTGACAACCTTCTATTACAGAGCATTGACAGGACTTAATTTCCATGCTATAATTAGGTTTCCATTACTGCAAAAGTAAATAGACTTCCTTTCTACAATTATAATCAGACTTCTAATTCTGCAACTGTTATTTCTGCAACATAATTAGATCTCATTCTGCAATTGTAATTAGGATTTCATTTCTACAGTTAATGATTAGTTTCCATTTTTGCAATTAGATTAAAGTTCAAATTATGCAATTTAGAGATAGAAATGTCCTAAATCCCCCACACAATCGGTTTCACCAATAAGACCTGTTGCTCCCAAATGACCTAAGTTATAGCCCTGTTCACTCCTTCTGCAAATAGCCTTGTACACTACCCTGGATTGACAAATTCATTGAGAATTAATGATGTGCATAATGACAACGCATCATTTTGGCATCGTTGTCAGGGAATAGTGTTGCTGGAAGGTGACAACAGTCCAATAGCTATTAATTAGACTGAGCTATGAAATTCAGGATAAAATCTGAATATAATAGCTGGTTAAAGTAACAACTATTGACCTATAATTTATGTCATTCAAGAGTAAACATGAATGAGTAAGCCTAGGGATGAAAAAGGTAGAATTACCCAAAAGGATCCCTGGCTTGTTCCATTAAGAAGATCTTCACGCCTAAGGGGTGAATCACCTGTGTTTGAACTACCAAAAATATTGAAAGAAAAATCACCAGTCTCATCATCATTAGAACATTCTGAGAAAGAAAAATCACCAGCTTCATCATCATTAGAACATCCTAAGAAAGAAAAATCATCAGACTCATCATCAACAGAGGATCTTGGACCTCTTGAGAGTGAAATTTGGATAGGTTTAACTGTTCCTAAGGAACAAGAAACTATGGCAGAGGGAGGCAATCTAGATAGGGATGGCCAACATGGCTATGTCCATAATGAAGGAGATGATCAGGATATGCCCCAACCTTCCAGAACATTTGAATATCCTATCCGTTTGAATCCAACACAAAACTCCCCCATGAAAACCATTTCACCTTCAGTACTTCCAACCTTCCGAGGTGTTGTATCTGAAGATCTTGATCAGTTTTTGTTTGAATTCAAAGTAGTGTGTCAAACCTATGACTATGTAAATGACAATCAAAAACTTAAGGTTTTTCCCTCAACACTCAAGGACTCAGCATTACGTTGGTTCATGAGCTTAGAGCCAAATTCCATCCGAACCTGGGATCAAATGGAAACTATGTTTTTAGACAAATATCAGGAGTATTTCCATGTAAGGAATAGGAAAGATGAGTTATTCAGGATTAAACAGGAAGATGATGAAACATTAGAAGACTATCTTGATAGGTTCTCCTTTGTTCAAAGGAGATGTGGACTTGTAGAACCAGAGTTATGCAAAACCATATTTTTGAGAGGATTACAAGATGAATCCAGAGAAGTATTGGATTTGATGGGAAAAGGGGATGTAAATACTCTCAGTAATGAGGAAATTGTGGGTCTCTATAGGAATTACTCTTGCACTAAGCAGGGAAGAAGAAAAAAAATACAAATGGCACTGATGTGAAGGACCTAATAGAGGAACTTGCAAATTTTAAAACTGATATTCTGGTGCAATTGAACACAACTTTAGGAGAAATGTCTACAAAAGCAAAAACCATAGAACCTTTGGCAATTTATTGCCCAAGATGTAGAAATAAACATGCTTTGCAGGAGTGTCCTTTGAATAAAACATCTATCTCAGCCATTTGTAGTATCTGTTCAAAGAAGCATTTGACTGATAAATGCCACCTGCTACCACAACTCAAAACTATGTTAGAGAGTCAGACTGAGGAACTCAACTATGTTGGACCAAAACAAGGGGGAAATTTCTCTCAGAACCAAAATCCCCCTCTTTTTCCTACAAATTGGGGGCATAATCCTTGGACTATGCCTTGGGGACAATCAGAACCACCCCAACGTCCTTGGAATTATTCTCAATGGACAAATTCCCAAGAATGGCCACAAACAAGTTGGAGTAATCCAACCTGGAATCAAAATTAGAATAATCCATCATGGAATCAAAACAACCCACCCTAGAATCAGAATCAGAATAATCCACATTGGATGCAAAATCAACCACAGTGGAGTCAGCAATACCAGTCCTATCCAAGGCAGCAAAGAAATCAAGGTCAAACTCAACATTTGCTGCCTGCACCTAATCAAAATTTTCAAGAAAAATAGAACCAACCACAACAAACACAATAGGTGAAACAACCTCAACTTCTAGCTCAATCAGTCACTAATCCAAACAACATGAGATAGGCATCCCCTGTCTATGTGGCTGAAGTTGAAGAAAATGCTGAAATAAATGTTCTTGATTGTAGTAACATCCAACTTCATTCAGGAAAAGTTGTACCTAAACCTGTTTCAACTAAAATCAAGGAAAATGAAAAGCAAGAACCTTTGGAACCAGTTAGAGTTAAACCAACAATAGAGAAAGAAGAAGAAAAAATAGAACCATAGGCAGAACAATTACCTTCATCAAGGATAATTCCATATCCTGAAAGATTCAATACCACAGCAGAAAATTCTGAGTCAGACCTGGTCAAGGAACTTAGAAAGTTAACTATATCATTGCCCTTATTGCAAGCCATTAAGGATATACCAGTGATTAAAAGTACTATCCGAGATTTGTGCATTAGAAGAGCAGGAAGAAAAAAGAAAGCATTTCCCAAGACTGTTCAAGTTGAAGGAAAGATAGTTGATCTCTTGTCTGGAAAACTAGTACCTCCAAAGTATAGTGACCCAGGGAGTCCAGTTATCATAGTTACCATAGGCTCAGTACCAATATCAAATGTCTTAGTAGATCTAGGAGCTACAATAAATGTCATGACCAAGGATATAATGGAACAATTACAGCTCAAACATCTTAGTCCCACATTTACAGTTTTAGAAATGGTTGATAGGTCAGTTGCAAAACCTGAAGGTATCATTGAAGATGTCCCTATAGAAGTCTCTTCTTGGGAATTCCCTACAGATTTTTTGGTTTTACAACCAAGAAATTCAGCACATGGATATCCCATCATTCTAGGAAGACCTTGGCTTGCAACTGCAGCAGCCTTCATAGACTGCAGATCTAGAAAAATGACTATTTCAAATGGTATTGATCTAAAACAGATCTCTCTGTATCCTCCTGCAAGACCCTCCAACAATTTTTTAGGTCAGTTATGGTTTCCTGATTCAGATGAAGAACCAGAAGAGGTTATTTCCACACTAGCCACCTTGGTAGTAAGGGAACACACAGAAGACCTCCATGACATAGAAACTTTAGAGAATGAAACTATCCTAATAAATGTTCTGCATGAACAAGGGTTAGAAGAGGAAGCAGTAAATATCCATCAGTTGTTAGGGAATGAGGAGAACCAAAATTTTGAAGGTGAGCCATCTGCACTATCACAGGAAACATCAGTTTCACTACCACATGGGTGGCATCATCACCTGATTTTCCCTTCTCATTGTTCCATACAGGATATGCTTCCATTAGAAATCAATGAAACAGAAACTTCTTATTGCCCTCTTAACTCCCTAATCACCAAGTATGAAGAAGTGAATTCAGTCCTTCCAAATACAAAACAAATAGAAGTCCAGCCAGGAAAATTACTGAACATTAACAGCTGGCTCACTAGGGAAGAGGAAGAAAAGTTGATAACAGTTTTGCAAAAGCATGTTCATGCTTTTGCATGGGACTACAAGGATATGTCAGGAATTCACCCTGATATATGCACCCACAGGATTTATACTGAAGAAGTCAAGCTAGTAAGACAACCCCAGAGAAGACTGAATCCTGCCTTGAGGGATATTGTAAAGGAAGAAATTGAAAAAATTCTGGAGGTAGGATTCATTTACCCAATTTTTGATAGCCAGTGGGTCTCTCCATTGGTTATAGTTCCTAAGAAAAATGGAAAAATGAGAGTATGTGTAGACTATAGAGAGCTGAACAAAGTGACATACAAAGACCATTTTCCATTACCTTTCATAGATCAAGGTGTTAGATACCCTTGTTGGAAAGAAATACTTTTGTTTTCTTGATGGATTTAGTGGGTATAATCAAATTCAGGTTGCACCTGAAGATCAAGAGAAAACAACCTTTACCTGTCCATGGGGAACATTTGCCTATAGGGTTTTACCTTTTGGTTTGTGTAATGCCCCAACAACATTTCAGTGAGCGGTCTTAGCAATTTTTTTTGATCTGACTACCAACAGTGTTGAGATATACATGGATGATTTCACAGTATGTGGACAGACTTTTGACTTTACATTAGAAAATCTTGACAGAGTTTTAACTCGCTGTGAAACATACCAGTTATCCTTGAATCCAGACAAATGTTTTATGATGATGGAGGAAGGAATAGTTCTTGGTCATCACATCTCTCCTCAAGGAATCCAGGTTGATCCAAAGAAGGTGGAAATTATCAAGAATCTTCTTCCTCCTAAAACTCAGACTAATGTCAGAAGCTTCCTAGGACACATTGGTTTTTACCGTAGGTTTATTCCCAGCTTTAGCACAATAGCCAATCCCATGTTTGCCCTGTTGACTAAAGATTATGAATTCTCCTGGACTGCAAGGTGTCAGGAATCATTTGAAGCTCTAAAAGAGAAATTAGTAACTCCACCTATGTTAAGAGGACCTAATTGGACATTACCATTTCACATACAAGTTGATGCTTCCAATACTGCAATTGGAGCAGCATTAGGACAAATTGACAATGGTGAACACTATGCCATCTACTACATTAGCAAGAATTTGATAGGAGCTGAGAAAAATTATACCACAATTGAGAAAGAATTCTTGGCAGTAATTTATGCCATCAACAAATTCAGGCATTACATCACAGGTTATCAAATATTTATTCACACAGATCATACAGCCATTAAGTATTTGATGAATAAGCCTATGGTAAGTGCAAGAATTATTCGTTGGTTACTATTGCTGCAAGAATTTGATATCACAATAATCAACAAACCAGGAAAAGCTAATGTTGTAGCAGATTTTTTGTCCAGGTTGCAGAACACAGAGGAAGGGGAATTAGTTGAGGACACTTTTCTTGATGAAAAATTATTTGCTATATCTGTCCAATCACCTTGGTTTGTAGATATAGCCAATTATTTGGTCACAGGGAAAGTTCCTCCACATTTCACTTCAAAATAGAAAAAACAATTGATCAAATAGAGTTCTTCCTTTGAGTGGATTAAGGGTATACTTTTTAAGTGCAGTCCTGACCATGTGTTACGCAGGTGTATCCGAAAGGATGAGGTATATGATATCCTTAGGGCTTGTCATGATGAACCCTCGGGTGGACACTATTCTGTAAAAAGCACAATTAGGAAAATTTTAGGGACAGGATATTATTGGCCATCTCTTCACAAGGATGTGAAAAAGTACATCAGGCATTGTGATGCATGCCAAATAATGGGGAAACCCACTCATACAAATGAAATGCCACTACAGCCTCAATTGGTTTTAGAGCCATTTGAGAGGTGGGGGCTTGATTTTGTAGGACCTATTGATCCACCTTCTCAAGGAAAGGTGCATATTCTAGTATGCACTAATTACCTGACAAAGTGGGTAGAGGTGCGTGCTTTCAAACATGCTCGTGAAGAGGTCACTAATTTCTTGTATACTCAGATTTTTTAGAGATTTGGAGCTCCACGGTCTATCACCACAGACCAAGGACCCAAATTTGCATCTAAAGTCATTGAGGATTTTATAGAATTATATGAAATCAAACATAGGAAATCATCACCTTACCACCCACAAGAAAATGGCCAGGTTGAAGTAACAAATAGGGAACTGGAATGAATCTTAACAAAAATAGTAGCTTTTCATAGGAGAAATTGGCTAGATAAATTACCTAAAGTAGTTTGGGCTTACAATACTACTTGGAAATCCACTACTAGATTCACACCTTATGAACTAGTTTTTGGTAAAAAGCCCCTCCTACCTATTGAATTTGAGCTACTAACATTGCGCACAACATTGGAAATTGGGATTGAATTGTCACAGGCACAAACGGACATGATTCTACAGTTGAATGCATTGGATGAACTTCGGTTGGATGCTCTGCACCAAACTAAAGTAATTCAGGAGTAGAGGAAGCTGTGGCATGATAGTCACATTCAGCAAAGGAAATTTTAGTAAGGAGATTGGGCTTTGTTGTTTGATTCTCATTATGAGGACTTCCCTGGAAATCTGAGAACTATATGGCTCGGACCTTACCAGATTGAAGAGGTATTTGATAATGGAGCAGCTCATCTATCTCCTATTGATGGGTCACAGAGAAAGTTGGTAGTGAATGGACATCACCTCATGGTGTACCATACACCTCTGACTAAAGAGGAATTATTGCAGTAGCTTGATATTTTGGATGCACAACAGGTGGAAGATATTTCCTCTTCCACTTCAATACAATCAACATGATCATGGATTTCAAGAAAAGTAGAAAAATAAAAAAGAAAAATCAGAAAAAGCAGAAACAAAAAGATGAATAAATTCTGATTGTGAATTCCTTCATGGGCATGATTTTAGGGAAATCATGAATTCCTTCACGGGAATAATCAGAATCAAAAAAAAAGAGAGAGAGAGAGAGAGAGAAAAGGAGAGGTTAAAAAAAAAGGGAACCAAGAAAAAAAAAAAGAGAAAAATAAATAGCGTAGCAGTGAAAACCTTTCCTAAGGCACTACTGGGTTGGTATGCATGAAAACCAATTTTCTGGCATGCATAACCTTGAAATTTTTGAATCATCATTGTACAAATTCACCAACTACACTTGTTTTGAAATATTGCAAAAAATCTTAGTAGAACATCAACAAAAGCAGTCATTCTTCAAAACTTGCATTAACTTGTTTTTTTTTTTGATTGGTTGAAAGGGTGTTGAAAGGTCCCTGAACCTTGTACAAGTATTTTTTACATGTTTTCCAAACCGACCGAAGAGGCCCAAGAGCTAAAGATCAAAGAAAAAGCCAAACACCACAAGAAGAAAGGTGTCGCGATATCGCGACATGTTGCAATTTCGCGGTCCACAGCATAGAGAAAAAGCAAGGAGGAAAAGGTGTCGCGATATCACGACATGTTGCACTGTCACGGCCAAGGGTGGAAAGAATGTCGCGAAATCACGACAAAATGCAGCATCGCGGCCGAAGAAGAGAAAGTGTCGTGATATCGCGACATGTTGCAACATCGCTGCCGGAAAGGAAGAAGTGTCGCGATATCGCGACGAGTTGCGTTGTCGTGGCCAAAGAAGAAAATATGTCGCGATATCGCGACATGTTGCATTGTCGCGACCCCAGGAGAAAAAATGTCGCGATATCGCGACATGTTGCATTGTCGCGACCCCAGGAGAAAAGGTGTCACGATATCGCGACATGTTGTATTGTTGCGGCCAAGTGAGGAAAAGTGTCACGATATCGCGACAAGTTGTATCGTCGATGCCAAAGAAGAAAATATGTCATGATATCATGACATGTTGCATTATCGCGACCCCAGGAGAAAAAGTGTCGCGATATCGCGACATGTTGCATTGTCGCGACCCCAGGAGAAAAGGTGTCGCGATATCGCGACAAGTTGTATTGTTGCGGCCAAATGAGGAAAGGTGTCGCGATATCGCGACATGTTGCAGTGTCACGGCCTGAAGAGAAAGAGTGTCGCGATATCGCGACAAGTTGTATCATCGCGGCTTAAGGAGAAAAAATGTCGCGAAATCACGACGTGATGCATCTTCTCGACAAAAAGATAAAAAATGTCACGATATCGTGACATGTTGCATTGCTGCGGCCAAAGAAGAAAAAGGTGTCGCGACATCGCGACATGTTGCATTATCGTGGCCAAAGAGAAAAAGTGTCGCGATATCGCGACATGTTGCATCATCGCTGCCATAGGAAAAAAAGTGTCACGATATCGTGACAAGTTGCAGCATCGTGGCCAGAGGAGAAAAAGTGCCGCGAAATCATGACAAGTTGCATCGTCTCGGCCAAAAGATAAAAAATGTCGCGAAATCGTGACAAGTTGCATTGCCGCGGCCGAAGGAAGAAAAGGTGTCGCGATATCGCGACAAGTTGCAATGACGAGGCCGAAAGAGAAAAAGTGTCACGATATCGCGACATGTTGCAATGTCACGGCCGGAGGAGAAAAAAGTGTCGCGATATCGCGACAAGTTGCAACAACGAGGCCGAAAGAGAAAAAGTGTCGCGATATCGCGACATGTTGCATTGCCACGGCCGAAGGAGGAAAAAGTGTCACGAAATCATGACAAGTTGCAACGACGAGGCCGAAAGAGAAAAAGTGTCGCGATATCGCGACATGTTGCATTGTCACGGCCGAAGGAGAAAAAGGTGTCGCGATATCGCGACAAGTTGCAATGACGAGGCCGAAAGAGAAAAAGTGTCACGATATCACGACATGTTGCATTGCCGCGGCCGAAGGAGGAAAAAGTGTCGCGATATCGCGACATGTTGCAAAGACGAAGCCGATAGAGAAAAAGTGTCACGATATCGCGACATGTTGCATTGCCACGGCCGAAGGAGGAAAAAGTGTCGCGATATCGCGACATGTTGCAACGACGAGGCCGAAAGATAAAAAGTGTCGCGATATCGCGACATGTTGCCTTGTCGCGACCGAAAGAGAAAAAAATGTCGCGATATCACGACATGTTGCAACGACGATGCCGAAAGAGGAAAAGTGTCACGATATCGCGACATGTTGCATTGCCACGACCGAAGGAGGAAAAAGTGTCGCGATATCGTGACATGTTGCAACGACGGGGCCGATAGAGAAAAAGTGTCGCGATATCGTGACATGTTGCATTTTCGCGGCCAAAGGTGAAAAGTGTCGCGATATCGCGACATGTTGCATTTTCGCTGTCGAAGGAGAAGAAGGAAAAGGTGTCGCGATATCGCGACAAGTCTCGTCAGCATACCAACCCAATCCCCTGGCACCATCTCACATTGTGCAAACATTGAAACTTGTAGGATCATTCCTTAGGTCGATGGGAAAGGAGTCTCTCCACACTTGAATGTCGGATTCACCGACTCCCTTGTTAGCAAGCCAGTCCATAGCTTTGTTTCCTTCCCTGTATTGATGCTTAATGACTAATTCTCGGTAATTGCCAATTAGGGCCTTGCAATCTTGAAAAATCGAAGCAAGGGCCCAGGGAGGCTTAGCAGTACCATTGAGCCAGTTGATACAGTGCAATGAGTCTCCCTCGATGATAAGTTTATTGATGGTCAACCCTTCCATGAGGATCAAACTTTGGAATCGGGCCCGTGCTTCTGCCATATTGTTGGATTGAATTCCCAGGTTTCGGGCAAAGGCCAAAATTATTTCTCCTCTATGGTTTCTAAGAATTCCCCCTCTGCCATCCGCTCCTAGGTTGCCTTTAGCCGCACCATCGAAATTGAGCTTGTGCCACCCAGAAGGAGGTAAGACCCACTTGATGACAGACCTGTCAACAGAAATACGAGGCGAAACAGAAGTGTTAGACAGATTGAAAAATTTGGTTAGATCCGATTCTAATCCAGGAGGGGGGGTTTTGGAGACGAAACAAGAGAGGCATTCTCCGTAGCAAGGGCCATGATTTTGACAATGATAATCTTCTTATCAGTGGCTTGATTTTTGAAAATTTTGGTGTTTCTCTCGATCCAAATCTGCCACAGGTAAAGGTGGAGGCAAGCTTGCCACATGAATTTTAGTTGGTTGCTCTTGAAAGGTCGGGGCCATTGCTTAATAAGGAGTGGAATGGAATGTGGGAGGACTGTGGAGATGACAAAGGTGTTATGGACCTGGTTGAGAACTGCTAGGGAAAAGGGACATTCCAGAAAAACATGCGAAGTGGACTCACAGGCATTTTTGCACAGAATACACCAATTGGGAATGAGTAACCCTCTGATAATCAAGTTGTCAATGGTGAGGATTCTATTTTGGGTGGCCAACCAGCAAAATAATTTGACCTTGGGAATGATCTTGGGAACCCAGACCTGGTTTGATAAGTCCCAACCATCTGTGGGAGTTTCTTGACTGTAGTAGGCTGATTTAACAGTGAAATTTCTAGATTCTTCAAGGTTCCAGACCATGGAATCATCTTTGTGTGAGCTCGGGATGATGCAGGTCCTCACCAAGTTTTGTAACCTCCTGAGAGCCTCGGTGATATGCCTAGGCCCGTTAAGGGCCAGGTGTTTCCATTCGGGTCTTGTAGGACCTTGGTTAATGAAGTGGCACACCTTATCTCCAAAGGTGGCTTCGGTGATCTCCTTGAGCACTGCAAGATGCGGATCATGGCTGAGAGGTTTATCACGGATCCACGGGTCGTCCCAGAAATGAATGGTCATTCCAGTTCCTAGACACCACCTTAAGCCTTCCATGATGATTTTCCTTGTTTTGATTACGCCATTCCAAAAGTGGGATCCGATGGGGAGGTTGTGCTCTCCAAGAAAGGAAAGCTGATGGAGGTACTTAGCTTTAATGATATCAATCCAAGTGACTTTTTCCGCCTGTTTGGCAATGAGGGCCATGTTCATCCACTTGATGTCTCTGAATCCGAGCCCTCCATCCTTTTTCTTGGAATAGACCCTGTCCCAAGCGACAAGCGAAAATTTATTCTTGTTTTCGTTTCTAGCCCAAAGGAATCTTCGTTGAATTTGTTCAATTTTTTGGCAGATGGTAGCTGGAGCTTTGAAGATAGATAAGAAAAAAATGGGGATACTTTGGAGGCAAGCTTGGACCAGAGTGGCTTTGGTTGCTCGGCTGAGCATTGAGCTTTTCCACCCCACAAGTTTCTTGTTGAGGCGATCTAAAACAGGGTTCCACATAGCCGAGACAGATCTTCCGTGGAAAAGCGGTAATCCAAGATAAGTAGTTGGAAGGCTCCCAATGATGCACCCGAGGATCTCCGCAATCCTATTTTGTCTATGAGTGGGAGTATTGAGAAAGTATAGCTTGCTTTTGTGGTAGTTGACTTTCTGACCAGCCGCCTCTTCATAAGAATCAAGAATGTTCTTAATGATTTTTGCTTTGGGAACGGAAGCGTGAGAGGATAGAATAGTATCATCAACAAAATGTTGATGGGATATGGCTTTGGATGTTGAGGCTGGTTTGATCCCAGAAACAAGACCACTGTTGCAGGTAGCTGAGAGGGTTCTTCCAAGGGTTTCGGCCAAAATGATGAAGAGAAAGGGGGACAGAGGGTCCCCTTGATGGATGCCTTTGAAACTTTGGAAGAAACCTGCGGGCGAGCCATTGATAAGAACCGAGAACCAAGCAGTCGAGATGCATTCGCGAACCATCTTGATCCAATCTTTGTGAAACCCAAACTTTTCCAGGACTTCAAAAAGGAATTTCTAGGAAACCCGATCGAAAGCCTTGTTCATGTCAAGCTTAAGGAACATGCTGGGTTTTTTATTTTTAGATGCCGAGTGGGCCAATTCGTGGACAGTTATCACTCCATCCGAAATGAATCTGCCTTTGACCGAGCTCCCTTGGCACTGATCGATGATGGAGGGAAGGATGTCTTTCAACCTATTAGCCATAACTTTGGTGATAAGTTTGTAAATGACACTGCAGAGGCTAATCGGTCTGAAGTCAGATAGAGAAGCACGATCGTTGGACTTGGGAATTAACACAATGAAAGTGGAATTGGCTTCTCTCGGCATATTTTTGGCTCTCTGGAAGAATTTAACCACAGCAACGACATCTTGGCCCACAATATCCCAAAAATGTTGAAAAAAATGGGGAGGGAAGCCATCAGGTCCGGGGGCCTTATCAGGTTCCATTGCGAACAAAGCTTCTTTGATCTCCTCTTCAGTGAAGCTTTCAAGCAATTTTCCATTATCATTGTTGGACACCAACTTTGGAATGTTCTGTAGCAGAGAACTTGAGGTGCGGGGATGGCAGTCAGTGCTTGGTCCTAAGATTTCCTGGAAATGGCAAACAACTTCTTGTCTGATTGCTTGGATGTCAGAGACAATGGATCCATCAGCCTTGGTCAGCTCAGAGATTTTATTAGAGCCTCTGTGATGCATGGTGGAAGCATGGAAAAACTTCGTGTTGGTGTCTCCTTCTTTGAGCTAGAGGTTTCTGGATTTTTGCCTCCAGAATGTCTCTTCCTTAGCCAAGGCATTGTGAAAGTTTGAAAGGAGGCTCTTTTCTTCAAGGAAAGTTTTGGCCCTCAGATCTCCTCCCTGAATCAAATTTTCCACCCTTTTTAGCTCATCCATCAGAAGCTTTTTCTCGGTGAAGAGGTTGCCGAAGACGTCCCTGTTCCAGCATTTCAGCTTGAGTTTGACCACTTTCAGTTTGAGGAACAGATTCGTGAGAGGGTTTGGACAGAAATCCTACTGCCACCATTGGCGAATACACCACCCTAAATCTGGATGAGTGAGCCACATCTTCTCGAACCTGAAAGGGGTTTTGAAGATTTGTTGGGGGCGAGAACAATCCAGAATTAAGGGATTGTGGTCGGAGCCAATTTTTGGGTGGCTATGAAGCCTGGCATCGCCAAAAATAGGAATGAGTTCTTTGGATAAGAGAAATTTGTCAAGCTGGATTTGGATGTGATGGATTCCAGCTCGTCTGTTGCTCCATGTGTAGTTGGACCCTTGGAGCGGCATGTCCATTAGCTCATTGTGGTTGACAAATTCGTTGAAGTCTTCTATGCAGCTGCTGGTGATCGGATTGCCTCCTTGTTTATCAAACAAATGGAGGGGAGAATTGAAATCGCCATAGAGCATCCATGGGAAGTCTACAAAGTTGTTGCGCATTGCAGAAATGTTATCCCACAATAATCTTCTATTAACAGGACTGTTAGGTCCGTAAACATTGGTGGCGATCCACTGGAGGTGGGTGTCTTTGTTAGTAAATAGAATGTTGACGGTTCTGTCAGAGACAGAAAGGACTCTCCCTTCAATGAATGTCGGGTCCCATAAACAGAGGAGACCCCCGAAAGCCCCTATGGAGGGACAAAAGGCAAAATTGTTGTTTTCCTAGATTAACTTGCAGACTTGAGTGCTGCTATTCTCATCTAATTTGGATTCTTGAAGGAACATGATAGTTGGTTTTAGATTTTTCCTTACTATTTTAACAGTTCTCTATTTTGCAGTTCCGTTGAGGCCTCTGACATTCCAGGAGATGATCTTCATCGAGACGCTTTGGAGTTTGCTTTGCGACCTCTGCCTCTCCCTTGAGACGGAGTTAGTTTGGGTCTAACTTCATCCTCTTCTTGGTGGGTTGTGATGGAGTGTTTGGCCATGGGGCCCAAGGAGGTAGGCGCAGTGCCGTCAGCCATTTCGATCTCAGCTGCTTTGGAAAGTTTCTCAGCATTTGTCGGTCATCCCCTCCTCTGCTCTTTGTTGACGTCTGCTTTGGGTGCGGGATTGGGAGATTTCAGCAGGCTAGAGGTTTGGTGTATGTTGGTGGAGTCAGTCCCAGGGGTAGTCCAGTGGGGAGATGAAGAGCGGGTAGGCTGGCATAGGGTAATAGTCTCAGGGGTTTGGGAAATGGGGCTCTGAGATGGGGGGAGAGGTGGGAAGGGAAGAGGAAGGTGTGAGGGGCCGAAATCGATGGGTGAGTTTGGAAAGGTCATTGCAGACTTTCCTTTGGACAAAGGGGACTGGATCAAAGTGGGTGTGGACGAGACGGTTAGATCTATGGGTAGGTCATCTGAAATGTCCTCTCCAATATGAATATTATTTAAGGGGGAAAAATGATTGGATCGAGGAGGTAGAGCGCTTACCTTGTTGGGTTTGACAGGATCTGAAGCAGAGGTCTTAGGAGGGCCTACAGATCGGCCATGACCTCGGGCAGTGGCCTTTTTCTGGATAGTCTGGATCTGAGTATCCACCTTTCACCCCGAATCACTAGGGATTTCTTTTTTTTTGGAAGGGCATTGAGAAAGCAGATGGCCCTGAGTATTGCATTCCAAGCAGAAAGCGGGCTTGTTTTTGTACTCAACTCCTTGGCACCTCCTGTAACTCCCATAGTTGATGCCGATGCAGGTAGGCAAAGCCGAGTCCAGATTTTCCATGACACAAACTCGAGCATAGGTCATTCTGGTTTTGGCTCGAGTAGCAGGGTCAATGGCGACCAAATCTCCAATCGGTTGAGTGATGCCCTTGAGTGCATCGTTGTAGAAGAACTATGGGGGTAGCCCATGCAGTTTGACCCAAATCAGAGCGATGTTGATAGACTGTGTCTCAGGGTCAAATTCTTCCCCCCATCTCCGTAAGAATAGGCTACGACAGCCGAAAAACCAAGGCCCTCCAGTAAGGATGCGTTGGGTGTCAAGGGCATTATTAAGCCTTATCATGAAAAAACCCCTGGGAAAGGCCACTAACTCCAAGCTACCAGAAAGCCGCCATTTGGATAGAGCCCACTCACGGATAGTTTCCATATCAGGCCGAGCATCGAAAAATTTCCCAATAAGAGAGAGAGACTCTTGGAAGATTAGTGGCTCCATGGCTTCATTAACTTGTTTTAATTAGGTATATATTTCTTACATTTCTTCATTGTAAATGATTGGTATATAGTATATAACAATTAACCATTAGCATAAAAGGTATCCATAAGAGTTGGCATACTTAAAACATGTTTTGAGAATGAGAATATTGGTTTCTGCCTAATATTCAAAACAAGAATGCCAAAAATAGTGCTTGCTATCTTCTTCAGATTAATTGTTGTATTGTCTTCGGATTGAAATTGTCTTCGAAATGATAGCAAAATGAATGTTGCACTTTATCTTCAGAATGAAGCTTTGTCTTCGAAATGAAGATTTGACTTCACAATGAAGCATGATCTTCAGAATGAGGATTTGTCTTCGAAATGAAGCTTTGTATTTGGAATAAGGATTTTCCTTCGAAATGAAGACTTTTCTTCTAAATGAAATCATAATCTTTGAAATGAGGTATTGTTTTTGCAATAAATCATAATCTTTAGAATGAGAATTCAATATAATATTTCCATGTGGCATCCAAGGAAGGAAAAATATACGATCAAGTAAAATTCTTTGACTGCATACGATAAATAAACATGTGTCAGTTAGGATGTGGTTTATTTTATCTTGCACCCATTAAGAAAGTACCAGAATCATGGGGATGTGACCAACAATATGCCACCATTTTTTGATGCTAATAATCATGCACGTGAGAATCTATGAGTGAAACAAAGGAGCTAAAGGTGGATCTGATGGTAAGGACATCTGTGCAACCATTAACGGATAGGTATTCAAAGAAAAAATAGAAACACGTGCCACCCTTCCTTTTAAAGAAATATTTGGTAACGCAAAATGATTACAAGGTATAGTTTGAGATTGCGGTTCATTTTGAAGAAGAAAAATAGGGCAATTGAAAACCTGGAAACAAACCCTGCAAGTCTGCAAAAACCAGAAACCAACGATCCAATGGAGGAATAGCAGTAGAAGTGAGCAGTTTTTAATGTACCAAAATAGGAAAATGGGGTGAAATACAAAAATGGAACCAACAGATACCACCCACCTCCGAGAAAATCCAAAAGTGTTGTAGATTTTTGAAGATGGAGGGCTTATGCCATTTTTGGACAAATTTAATGGGTCCTCTGAAGATTTGGCCGACATGTTCGCTCACACATTTAGAAATAATCTATAACACATTAATGACATGAAAATTGAGGCAAACCCTAAAGTTTTAAGTCAAATTACTGAGCTTCCATTAGAAGGTATTCCAATTTCTAGATCTGGAAAAAATACACTAGCAAATGTAGTTAATCAATTTCTGGAATAAAATGATAGGGATCCAGAATACTTAATACACAACAACACATGCAAGGGGGTAAAAATGGCAAACCTATAGGATCCCTGGGATGAAGTGGCCACATGGGTAATCAAATTTCTAACCTATGAAGGGCAGTATGTACTTTATCAAGGCATCATCTCAAAATTTTGAACCACTTAAGACATGGTAGGCAACAACTAGAAGTTAGGGTAAATCTTCCCCTGTATCTGTACCAAGAGTTGAAAAATATGGCAAAAATATATTAGGAAGGAAAAGGAAGCCCTTACAACCATGGTATTATTAAATTAGTCTACCAACACCATTTTAGAGGAAACCCTAGAAGCTTTGATAGGTTTTACTCTACCCTAAATGATGTAGTTTTTGGAGATGATGATGAAGATGAAGAAGAAATAGATACTGCTATAGAGTCTATTAAAGAGGAATAAAAACACCCAGTAGAAGCAACAGAGCACCTTTCTCTAGAACCTTCAACCTCATGAGCTAGGAAACAAAAGAAGAGAGGGTTTGGAACTGGCAACCAAAAAGAAAAATAGAAGAAAGTTCATTTTTTGAAGTTGTTATTGATCTGTCAGAACAGGGGAGTGAAGTACCTAGCCAAATAGGGGAAGAAATAAAAAGGGAAAAAAAGTCATCTGAAACTATCCCCACAACCCCTATTGTCACTAGAAAACAAAGCAAAAATAAGAAATTTGCATCAGGAACTAGGAGGTCTACAAGACTCCACTTGAGAGAAATAGCAGAACAAGTGATAGAAGAAGAAGGTGGAAATGGCAGTACAGATGTTATAGAAGTGCAACCAGCCCCTAAATATTTTTAAGAATTCCCTGAAAAAATAATTGAGGAAGAGACTGGGCAAGATAGTTTTGAAGTGGCTACAATTCAACAGGCCACAAAAAATGTAGATGTAATCATAGATAGTTTCTTGGAACCTCTTGAACAAGAGCAAACATCTGAAGAAAAATATGAGATAGTTGTTGAGCTTTCAACTACAAATGATTTTTCTACATCAGATTCTAAAATAGAAACAGAAAATGTAGACATCATAGAACAACTGAGAGTAGCAAGAAGTGTTGTCAAAACACAAACCAAATGGATTGAAGAAAAAGAAAATATCATTGAGATGCAGGAAAGGAAGATTGCAAAATTACAATAGGAAGTGGCAGAATTGAGGAAGAGGCTATCACAGTCTAAAAAATAGCCAATTGTATCCATTTATGAAGATGATTTGGCTCAATTACTTGTGGATTTATCTAGGGCAAATGACTCTGTTGAGGCAAACATAGGTGCTCATTCTGAAGTAGTATCCTTTCATTCTAAAGAAGAACCCTTTCATTCTGAAGAAGTGCCCTTCCATTTTGAAGCATTGCCTTCTCATTCTGAAGATGCTCCATAATTGGTAAAGAGCATAGAAAAGGATACCAGAGATGAGTCATAGCAGGAAACACCAGCACATGAATAGTCCAAGCAGTAGCATAAAATTGTTCAAGTATGTGCTCCTTCAATTGAGGTCTCTGTATTTCAAACTGTTACACCTTCAATAAAAGTAGAGGATAAGGGGGTACAAGTGGAATTATTGTTTGATGACCAACCAATAGAAATAGCAAAAAAGGGGGTACAAGTGGAATTTTTGTCAGATGACCAACCAGTAGAAGTAGCAAAAAAAGGGGTTCAGGTAGATCTGCTACCGAGATTTCCACCTGTAATTAGACCACCCAATACTGTATCCCTAGAGAAATATAACGCAAACATAGCCAGTTGGGTGATAATATATGATGATCTTGCCACTAAGGTTGAAAAATTCAAATTGGAATGAAAATAGTTAGAGGTAAAAGAAACAAAGATCAAGGCATTAACGGAAAAAGTGACTGATTTATGTCAAATTGCTGAATTTTTGGTCCAATTTAGATGTTCAGCAAGATTTTACAATCTTATTTTGAAATAGAAATATCTCAGATGGTAGGTCATGAGGATTAGCTCAGGTCTCTCATATAAATTGGACACAACTGTAGATTTCTTGGAAGCATATTTTGACAACCCTGTAGAACAAAAAAATCTCCTATGTGAACTATTTTTACACAGCTTCTTTATTCTAGAAGAGGTAGAATTTCACCCTCAAATTTACATAGGAGATGTTCAACTGAGAGCATTCATGTCCACTTTACAAAATTAGTTTTATTGGGACCAGGAAAAAAATAAAATAAAGAAATTGAATCAAGAGCTGAATTGTTAGTCAGAGCAGTTCAGCCAAATCACCCAATTATCACCAGAAAACACTTCACCATGATGAACAGGGATGATGTAAAGAGGATGTACTTGAACAATTTGAGGGACTATGTGACCAAATTCTAGAATTTTTGTAATGACAATTATGTTCCAGAATTATCAACCTGCAAAAACAGATGGGTTGAACTTTCCATTTCTTTATAGAAAAGGGAACCCATCTCCCCCATTAACCTAGAATTGTCCAGAAGAAGGGTAGAAGGAGTGATACAGCTGATTGAAATCATGCAACATCACTAGATAGGTCTCAAATTTAGGCCTCCAACCATCATTACTCTAGTTCCCTTCTACTTTGAAGAAGATTCTCAACCTGATGATCAGTTTGAAGAATGTCTCAAAAACCTTCAAGAGAATAGGGGATATTATATAGGCACCAAATTGTTCTACAGATCATGGAATTTGAATATGGACATATGTGATTCCATAGCACAACAAAATGCATGAGTACATGCATTAATATAAGTTGGGGGGAAATGATGAGGCCTGGAAATGCCTCAATCATAGCATGTTTTGAACATTGAAATTGCCTAAAAAATCTTATGTTTAATCTGATATGCTAGTTAAGTTGATTCAATTTGTTGTGTATTAACTATTTGCATGATCAATGTATTAGAAATACTATATTCTGATTTTTACAAGCTTTTTGCATAGTTTTATGTTATTTTGTTATGACTTGCTAGCAACATTTCACTAGTTTTGTTTTAATTGTTGTACTCACAGTGACACTGAGAGGGGGGATGAATCAGTGTGGTCTTTTAAATTTTAAATATATAGCTTTAAATCCAACAGCAGTTTAAAAAATAATAAAAGATATATCAAATACAACAAGAGAGCATGACACACAACACAATAATTTAACGAGGTTCACCAATGTGGCTACTCCTCAAAATGACTGCTTGGACTACCATCCAAATCCAGCCAATGCAAAGCTACAACTTTACAATATCTTTTACCAGCACCAACTGGAAGGAGCACCAACCCCTTAGATTTTTCTGTACCAAATAGAATGGAGCACCAACTCCTAATTTACCAGCACCTACTGGAAAGAGGCACCAACCCCTTATGCCAAGCTACAACTTGGAAGTCAATAAAGATAATGAAAATTATAGAATAATACTTTCACCTTATTTCTCATAGTTTGTTGTTCCTATGCATTCTGCTACTTCTGCACAAACGCTTCGCACTATCCGACTACTTCTGTGAATTTCTTCGCACTTTCTGCTGCAACTAGATGATCGATCACTTCTGCTATCTATGCGCTATCACTTCGCACTTAGAACTCAACCTCTGCACCTCGCACACTTAATTCGCACAAGTTCGATACGACTCACTCTCTGCTCGACATGAACTTCACTTGTGCAAAAACACACACACACTCATCATTTCAAACTCGAAGTAGCCCTCCTTTTATAGATGAAATTTCAGGAACAAATCTTAAAGAATAGTTGGTTAGAAACCCTAAAATTTAGTCGACTGCAAACCCTAGAAATTGTTGGTCTAAAACCCTAAAAAATGTCGCCTGATTCAACTATGAATGTCGGCCTCAATTACTCTCCCACCTCTATCACCTTCTTGTAGCTATCCTTGAAATTCTAACATGTCATGATATCGCGACACCTTTTATATCCGTACGCCTTCTTGTCCTTGCTATCATGAAATTGTGACACTTTTGGCCTTTGTTAGCTTTGCCACCTTTCTTGTCACGAAATCGTGACACTTCTATCTTTTGCTGACGTCATTCTCACTCTTGTCGCGAAATCGTGACCCTTTTTGCTTTAGCGCTGTTCTTTGCTTTTCGCCCATGAAAATGCAACATGTCATGAAATCGTGACATCTTTCGCATCCGTACATTTCTCGCTTCATGCACTAGCGAAATCAAGACATGTAGCGAAATCGCTACAACTTTGTGCCTTGTGCTTCCAACTTTGCTTCGACCCGTGAAACTTTGACTTGTAGCGAAATCGCTACACCTTTGTGCCTTGCACTTTCGACTTGTAGCATAATCGCTACACCTTTGTGTTCTGCACTTTTGACTTGTAGCGAAATCGCTACACTTTTGTGTTCTGCACTTTTGACTTGTAGCGAAATCGCTACACTTTTGTGTTCTGCACTTTTGACTTGTAGCGAAATCGCTACACCTTTGTGTCTTGCAGTTTTGACTTGTAGCGAAATCGCTACACCTTTGTGCTTTGACTCTTCCTCTCTGCTTTGGCCCGTGAAACTCCAACATGTAGCGAAATCGCTACAACTTTTTGACTTAGCGCTTCTTCTCTGCTTCAGCATGAAACTTCAACATGTAGCGAAATCGCTACACTTTTGTTGCCGTACATTCTCTCTCCTCTTTGGGTCAGAAAACAAAACCGACGTGTCGTGATATCGTGACACTTTTCTTTCTTTCTTCACGAAATCGTGACACTTTTCGTCCTTGGCGCTGCTTCTCCAAACTTGTCACGAAATCGCGACAGTTTTTCAACTTTGCTTCTTTCCTTCCAACATGTCACGAAATCGTGACATTTTTGGTTGTGCCTTCTCTCTCCTCATTTTTGTCATGAAATCATGACATTTTCGGTTGCGCCTTCTCTCTCCTCATTTTTGTCACGAAATCACGATAGAAAACATGTCGCGATATCGCGACAGTTTTCTTACTTGTCTTTTTCTGCAAATTTTTGAATCTGGGTCACTTCTGTTTTCCTGGAATTGCACTTTACAAGATCTGACTATCCTTTGAACTTCTGTCCTCTACATCTGAATGACTCCTGAACTGTCTGTCCACTGCATCATTAGATCTAACTGCCTGTGTTGACAACAATGACAAACCTCTTGCAACACCTTGCTCAACAATCTCCCCCTTTGGAATTGTTGGCAACACCTGTGTACATTCCTGTAACTCTTCTCCCCCTTTGTCAATAATACCAAAGGGCTACTGCAGACTCCCCCTGAGTCCATCCTCACAATTCTCAGGCACAATTTGTTGCATCTAGCACAAATTATGATCATGAGCAAAAGAGTAGTCAAATACTCAAATGCTCCCCCTGAGAAAGTGATCCCCGTAGCTAGTCACTTCTTGGGAAGTGTGACTACTCCCAATTTGTCTCGAAGGTACTCAAACACTTCCTTGGGCAATGGTTTTGTAAAAATATCTGCTACTTGTTCTGTGGTTGGGACAAAATCCAATTTGACTTCTCCTTCTGCAACTTTCTCCTTCAAGAAATGATACCTTATAGCAATGTGTTTTGTCCGTGAGTGCATAACTGGATTCTTGGAGATGTTAATTGCACTGGTGTTATCACACTTAACTGATATTGGTTCACTGAAATTAATTCCAAGATCTTTCAAAGTTTGTTTCATCCATAAAACTTGAGTACGAGCAAGTTGTTGCTGCAATATATTCTCGCCTCAGTTGTTGATAAAGAAACTGACTCTTGTTTCTTGTTGTGCCAAGCAACCAACCTGTCACCGAGATAAAAAGCACCTCCACTTGTACTCTTTCTATCATCAACACATCCAGCCCAATCTGCATCTGAATATGATATAAGAGTGAAGTCTTTGCCTTTTGGATACCACAACCCATACTCCATGGTGCCCTTGAGATACCGAAAAATCCTTTTAACTGTTGTCACATGAGTCTCTTTGGGATCGGCTCTGAAATCTAGCTACCATGCAAACTGCCTGGAGAATATCAGGTCCGGTAGCTCGTTAAATATAGTAAACTTCCAATCATAGATCTATACATGGTTTGGTCTACAGGTGGAGATTTGTCTTCTTTACTTAATTTGCAGCTCGTTGTCATGGGAGTGCTAACTGGCTTACAGTCCTCCATAGTGAACCTCTTTAGCATTTCTTTCACATATTTGATTTGGGAAATGAATATGCCTTTCTCATTTTGATTAACTTGTAGCCCAAGAAAGTAAGACAGTTCACCAATCATAGACATTTCAAATTCATTCTGCATCTTATTTGCTAAGTCTTTACAAGATTCATCTTTGTTGCTGCCAAATATGATATCATCTACATAGACAACAAGAACAATGAGATGCCCACCTTCTATTTTCACATACAGATTATTGTCCACTAAACCTTTCTTGAATCCCTGTTGAGAGAGATAGTTGTCTAGCCTTGCATACCATGCCCGTGGTGCTTGTTTTAATCCATATAATGCTTTCTTTAATTTGCAGACAAGGTTAGGATCTTCACTAATTTGAAAGCCATCTCGGTTGTTCAATATAGACCTCTTCTTCAAGTTTCCCATTTAAAAAGGCAGATTTTACATCCATCTGATAAACTCTAAAGTTCTTGTGGACTGCTAAGGCCAAAAACATTCTAATTGCTTCTAATCCGGCCACTGGTGCAAAAGTCTCTTCAAAATCAATGCCTTCGACTTGTGCATATCCTTTACAAACCAGTCTTGCTTTGTTCCTAATGACCTGTCCGTCTTCATTTAATTTGTTTCGAAATATCCATTTGGTGTCGATTACATTCTTATTTGCAGGTCTAGGTACTAATTCCCAAGTTCTGTTCTTTTCAATCTGATCTAACTCTTCATTTATTGCCTTCATCCAGCTATCATCTTTGCTTGCTTCATCTATGTTTTTGGGCTCAATGTTGGATAAAAGAGAGTAATTACTTA
This sequence comes from Wollemia nobilis, assembly GCA_028583015.1. Classification (NCBI taxonomy): domain Eukaryota; kingdom Viridiplantae; phylum Streptophyta; class Pinopsida; order Araucariales; family Araucariaceae; genus Wollemia; species Wollemia nobilis. The sequence continues at coordinate 274,204 of JAQPPZ010016582.1, read as the reverse complement.
TTACTTTCCTTCTTGTCTGAATACCAGCTGTGGGATCTCCAATTATTTGGTCTCTTGGATGATTTTTCTGCCAACTGCCTATTTTGAATTTCTTGTTTTCTTGCACCTCTGAGTCATCGATTAATTCATCTGAATCAAACGTAGATTTATTTTCTGTTTCATTCACCTCATCTCCTTCAAAGACTTCTTCATAGATTGGGTAGTTTTCCTCAAGGTCAGCTAATCGTTTCCCACCTTCATCGAATTTAACATCTGCATTGTCCACAATTTTCTTGAGTCTCTTGTTGTAGCATTTGTAAGCTTTGCTTTTTGATGAATACCCAACAAAAACACCTTCATCTGCTCTATCTTCAAACTTCCCAAGGTTGTCATCAGTTTTTCTGATGTAGCACCTACAGCCAAATACTTTGAGATGTTTTGTTGTTGCTTTTCTACCAAACCACAACTCATAAGGTGTTTTGCATTCATGAGTTCTTAACATATATCTGTTTTGGATGTATACTGTGGTGTGAACTGCTTCTTTCCAGAATCTGTCTGCTATTTTGTTTTTTTCCAGCATGGTGCGTGCCATTTCCTGTATAGTTCTGTTCTTTCTTTCTACTACACCATTCTCTTTGGGGAGTTCTAGTCGCTGAATATTGTCTCCTGATACCATGTTTTTCATAGTATTCTATAAATTCATTCGAAATGAATTCTCCTCCTCTGTCTGATCGTAAACATTTGATCCTTTTTCCTGTTTCATTCTCAACTAGATGTTTGAAGGATCTGAACATTTCAAAAGCTTCTATTTTATCTTTTAAGAAAAATATCCATGTCATTCTGGAATAATCATCGATACACAACATAAAGTATTTGTCGCCATTTATGCTTTGAGTTCTCATGGGTCCACATAAGTCTGTATGAATAAGTTCCAGAGGCTTGCTAGTGTGGTACTCTTTTGTTTTGAATGAGACTCTGGTTTGCTTTCCCTTCTGACAAGAAGCACAAACATTGTTTGAAGGTTTTTTAATGGTTGGAATATCTCTCACTGCTTGTTTCGAGCTGATTTTCACCAAATTATCAAAACTTATGTGTCCAAGCCTCTTGTGCCACAGCCAGTTCTCTTCTTCTTGTCCAATGAAACACGAACCTTCTGAAGTTTTTGAGAGTGTGTACAAATTTCCAGACGTCCTTGAACCAGTTGCTATCAATTTCCCACTGTTTATTTTTCTGACTTCACAACCCTGCTTCTTGAAGACTACTTCATGTCCTTTATCACAGATTTGACTGACACTTAACAAGTTGTGTTTCAAACCATCCACAAATAAAACTTCTTCTGACTTGATTTTCCCTTCACTAATTTTGATAGATCCTTTTCCTATTATTTTGGCTCCATCATTATTTCCAAACTTCACAGAGCCACCCTCATATTTCTGTAGTTTTTCAAATTTTTGTTTATCACCTGTCATATGACTTGAGCAACCACCGTTAAGAATCCATGGTACACATTTATTCCGAGCCCCGAAAGTCATCCGCACTATTAAAGATTCCTTTTCTTCCCTGAGCTGTTCTTTCTGTTTCCATTCTGTTTTGACTATGGTATTGGGCTCTAGCTTGGATTTCCCCTTTTCAGAATCTTGCACATATCTTTCAGAAAGAATTCTATTTTGTTTTGCCCTATATGGTTGAATTCTTCTTTTCTGAGATTGATTTGAAATAGAAGTACTATGACAGTTTCTAGCAATATGCCCAAAGTTGTGACAATTAAAGCATTCTACTGCATAACTCATTAGAGGAGCAAAAGCATTTCTACTAGTGAAACTTCTTGGACCTACATTATACTTGCAGTCAGCAATTTTATGCCCATAACCATTACATTTGAAATAGAAACCATAAAAGTAATGATTGAACCTGAAAGATGGTCTTTGCCAAGTTGTTGCAGGAGCCTTAGATCTTCTTTTCTTTTGATGTGTGACCTTGGTAAAGCCATCATTGTCAGTTCCTATTTCAGGACTGGCATTACTGCTTTCTTTTGCCTGATTTGTTTTTCTTTCAATAGCCTGTTTCTTGTCTTTACTCTTTTCACCTTCAACATTGCTTGCCTTTGGTCCGTTTGATGATTCTCCTTCAATAAAGCCCAGACCGAATTTGATACCTGCGGGTCTTTGATCGCTTAGGATTTTGTCCAGCTTCATCGAACTTTCTTCACGTTTGAAATGGCAGCTAATTTTTTGATCCAGCTCTTGTATCTGTATTCGAAGACCAACATTTTCTTCTTCCAGTTTACAGCAGTAATCTATCTTCATGGTTACCTGAACTTCAAGATCTTCGGACATTTTCTTGTACTCTTCTGTCTGTGTTTTTAGACTGGTTATAATGTCATTTGCATCCTCAAGCTTCCTTGATAGTTTTTTATTCTTTCTTTTCTCGATTTCCATTCCATAAGAGCGAGAAACCAGCTCACCTTCTAAATCAACTTCAGCCTCAGCTTTTTCAATAGACACTTTAGAGTTCATTCCTTCTCTCTTTTCGGGTTTTCTGCCTCTTCTGATTTTTCTACTTCAAACGCCATAAAGAGAGCTTCACCTGTTCCTTCTTCGAGTCTTCACTAGAGCTGTCCTCTCGAAGAATCCGCATTTCGGGAGATAAAACTTTTCTTTTTGAAATTGCCTTTTCTGAAGTTTGTTTTCTTCCTCCATTCACTTCTTTCTTGATGCGGAGTTTCTTCACCTTTGTTCTTGTCATTGAGAGGACATTTGGTAGCAAAGTGTCCAATGCCTCCATAGTTGAAACATTTAAAAGGTAGCTTTCCTCTGTATTTTCCTTTTCCTTTTCTCAGTTTTTTGACAAAATTTGCTTCCATTTCATCTGATACATCCTCTTCTTCAGACTCTTGTTTTGTGTCTTTGCCTTTTAGAGCTTTGAAAGCTGCTTCTCTATCTGTGGGATTTGACCTTCCTATTCTCATTTCAAAAGCAGTCAAAGAACCATGCATCTCATCCATACTAAAGCGATTTAGATCTTTAGCTTCTTCTATGGCTGAGACTTTCGAATCAAACCTTGGAGGGAGAGATCTTAATACCTTTTTCACAATCGTAGCATCATCCATATCTTCGTCGAGACCTCTGATTGAATTTGTGATTCCGTTGACTCTTAGCATGAAAGCCTCTATGTTCTCATCATTGTCCATCTTTAAGGATTCGAATTGAGCTCGATGTGTTTGAAGCTTGGCCTCCTTGATCCTATCGTCTCCTTCATGAATGTTCTCTAGTTTATCCCATACATCTTTTGCGGATTCACAGTTTATGATTTTGACTAGCTCACTGTCCACTAATCCACACATGATGGCATTTTTTGCTTTCGAATCATTTTCAAATGCCTTCTTGCTGGTAGTGTCTGTTGGAGCAGTGGCGGGAGCTTTGTAACCATTAACTACTGCACCCCAGATGTCAAAACCCAAAGCACGAAGATATGTTTGCATCCTTATTTTCTAGAAAGCATAGTTAGTTCCATCAAACAATGGTGCTTTGTTTGAGGAGAAACCCTCACCACTTGCCATTGCATCACTTCCAAGATCACCCTAGCTTATTGAGCCTATTCAGGAACTTGGCTCTGATACCAATTGTTGTACTCACAGTGACACTGAGAGGGGGGGTGAATCAGTGTGGTCTTTTAAATTTTGAATATATAGCTTTAAATCCAGTAGCAGTTTAAAAAATAATAAAAGATATATCAAATACAGCAAGAGAGCATGACACACAACACAGTAATTTAACGAGGTTCACCAATGTGGCTACTCCTCAAAATGACTTCTTGGACTACCATCCAAATCCAGCCAATGCAAAGCTACAACTTTACAATATCTTTTACCAGCACCAACTGGAAGGAGCACCAACCCCTTAGATTTTTCTGTATCAAATAGAATGGAGCACCAACTCCTAATTTACCAGCACCTATTGGAAAGAAGCACCAACCCCTTATGCCAAGCTACAACTTGGAATTCAATAAAGATAATGAAAATTATAGAATAATACTTTCACCTTATTTCTCACAATCTTCTATTCCTATGCATTCTGCTACTTTTGCAAAACGCTTCGCACTATCCGACTGCTTCTGTGAACTTCTTCGCACTCTCTGCTACAACCAGATGATCGATCACTTCTACTATCTGTGCGCTATCACTTCGCACTTAGAATTCAACCTCTGCACCTTGCACACTTAATTCGCACAAGTTCGATACGACTCACTCTCTGCTCGACACGAACTTCACTTGTGCAAAAACTATACTCATCACACTCTTCATTTCAAACTCGAAATAGCCCTCCTTTTATAGATGAAATTTTAGGATCAAATTAAAAACCCTAAAGAACGTCGAGAAACCCTAGAATTTAGTCATTGCAAACCCTAGAGATTTGCTTTAAACCCTAAAAAATGTCAGCTCAAAAACCCTAATGAATTTCGGCCTAAATTTAATTCTGTCGGCCTCAACTCTTTCCACCTTTGTCACCTTCTTGTAACTTTCTCCTCGAAATAATCAACATGTCATGATATCGCGACACCTTTTATATCCGTACGCCTTCTTGTCCCTTCTATCGCAAAAATGCGACACTTTTGGCCTTTGTTAGCTTTGCCACCTTTCTTGTCATGAAATCGTGACACTTCTATCTTTCGCTGACGTCATTCTCACTCTTGTCACGAAATCGTGACGCTTTTCTGCCTTAGCGCTGTTCTTTGCTTTTCGCCCATGAAAATGCAACATGTCATGAAATCGTGACATCTTTCGCATCCGTACATTTCTCGCTTCATGCACTAGCGAAATCAAGACATGTAGCGAAATCGCTACAACTTTGTGCCTTGTGCTTCCAACTTTGCTTCGACCCGCAAAACTTTGACTTGTAGCGAAATCGCTACACCTTTGTGCCTTGCACTTTCGACTTGTAGCATAATCGCTACACCTTTGTGTTCTGCACTTTTGACTTGTAGCGAAATCGCTACACTTTTGTGTTCTGCACTTTTGACTTGTAGCGAAATCGCTACACTTTTGTGTTCTGCACTTTTGACTTGTAGCGAAATCGCTACACCTTTGTGTCTTGCAGTTTCGACTTGTAGCGAAATCGCTACACCTTTGTGCTTTGACTCTTCCTCTCTACTTTGGCCCGTGAAACTCCAACATGTAGCGAAATCGCTACAACTTTTTGACTTAGCGCTTCTTCTCTGCTTCAGCCAGCAAAACTTCAACATGTAGCGAAATCGCTACACTTTTGTTGTCGTACATTCTCTCTCCTCTTGGTCGTGAAACCCGACGTGTCTCGATATCGCGACACTTTTCCCTTCGTGCTTTCTTCAAACTCAGAAAATCGTGACACTTTTCGTCCTTGGCTTCTCCAAACTTGTCGTGAAATCACGATAGTTTTTCAACTTTGCTTCTTTCCTTCCAACATGTCGTGAAATCGTGACATTTTTGGTTGTGCCTTCTCTCTCCTCATTTTTGTCGTGAAATCATGACATTTTCGGCTGTGCCTTCTCTCTCCTCATTTTTGTCGCGAAATCGCGACAGAAAACATGTCGCGATATCGCGACAGTTTTCTTACTTGTCTTTTTCTGCAAATTTTTGAATCTGGGTCACTTCTGTTTTCTTGGAATTGCACTTTACAAGATCTGACTATCCTTTGAAATTTTGTCCTCTGCATCTGAATGACTCCTGAACTGTCTGTCCACTGCATCATTAGATCTAACTTCCTGTGTTGACAACAATGACAAACCTCTTGCAACACCTTGCTCAAAATTAATATGTCTCAAGCATTTATTTTATCTAAATATATCAAACAATGCAAGCAAATTGTTACTATGCAGCAAAAACTATTTTTCCAATGTAAATTCCAGCCAATTGCCAATAAATGGCAAGGCATGGAATTCACACATGAAAAGAGATAAAGACCATTGAAATATAATCCTAAGAGATAACCCACCTAAGAAATGCAGATGAAATCATTTGAAGAGCACACATTTGTTCATTTCTAAGTCTCTTCGGAATGAACAAACATCTTTGGAATGAGAAAATACAGTCTCTTCGAAATGAGCGGACATCTTCAGAATGAGAAATGCAGTCTCTTCGGAATGAGCCACTTATCTTCAGAATGAGAACAAAATGTGCTTTTTGACTTATTGATAAATTTCTGATGATGGAAAAATGGAAAGAAATATTGAAAAGGGTAAGGGAAAATATCTTCCATCTAACTTTACCGTCCTTGCTGACCAAAGCCACCATTTATGGAAAAGATCAAGTTTGATCCTCTTCTAGGATAAACCTAGGAAATGCTACAACAGAATAGGATTAGATATTTAGGATAGAAATGAGATATTATCAGTTTGTAAGTAGATCTTAGGACATCTATAAATATGGCTCCAGTCCAGGTTGAGCTAGGGAGGAGAATAAGAAGAATGATAGGGGAAAATAGGCAAGTAGTGTAATAATAAGAAAATTGATTGTTACAGTCCTATAATAGGTTTTTAGCAACAATACTGTAATCATGTTCTAAATCAATAAAGTGCACTATTTTTATTCATGTTGTTGTGAATGAGTGTGAGTAAGATCTAGAGAGAGAAAGACTCATACCTTCTTTTGGACAACGAGGTTGGCCACTTCCAGGCCTAGGAGGAGGACTAATAATAGGTTTTTATTATGATTTTGCTGCAGTAGAATAAGTTGTAAAACTTCTCTTTTTATTTCATTGTAAAAAACTAACAATATTTGAAATCTTAGCCTATTTTATGATTAGGATGATCTTGTGATTAATGGTTTGGTTTTAATTTCCACTTTCAACAAGCTTTCAAATTACTGCAGATTATCATTTCTAGAATTTACTATTTTCTACAATTTACTGCATTTTATGTTTTGTTGTCAACCCCTGCATAGAATATTGACAACCTTCTATTACAGAGCATTGATAGGACTTAATTTTCATGCTATAATTAGGTTTCCATTACTGCAAAATTAAATAGACTTCCTTTCTGCAATTATAATCAGACTTCTAATTCTGCAACTGTTATTTCTACAACATAATTAGATCTCATTCTGCAATTGTAATTAAGATTTCATTTTTGCAGTTAATTATTGGTTTCCATTTTTGCAATTATATTAAAATTTAATTTATGCAATTTAGAGATAAAAGTGTCCTAAATCCCCCACACAGTTGGTTTCACCAATAAGACCTGTTGCTCCCAAAAGTTATAGCCCTGTTTACTCCTTCTTTCGCAAATAGCCTTGTACACTGCCTTAGATTGACAAATTCATTGAGAATTAATGATGTGCATAATGAAAACGCCATAATTCAGCTCAACCACTTCTTGTTTGTCTACCCCCTAGTGCTCAGAAGTTTACTCAAAGCTTTTCCCTATTTTTCTTGGTACTTTGTTTCATCCTTTTTCCCTGTTTCTTCCTATCCATTTTTTCCTCATATTCTCCTGTTTCATCATAGGATGTCTCTTTTTGCTTTCTTTTCTTTCATTATCCTTCTTTTGTTGTTTCTAATTTCTACTTCCTATGGATGAGAAGAGTATCAACATCAGACTCTATGTCCAATACGAAAGGGGAAATAAATTTTTGAGACATCTTTTTAGAAGCTTCTATTTTCTCAGTGGCAATTTTATTTCTTTTTCTTTTTTTGACATCTAACTTTGTTGTAATGGACTTTATGGGGATGTTATTTATGCCCAAAGGTACTTTATCTATAAGAGTGTTGGACCATGCATCATGGTGATTTTTGTATCCTTCAGAAAACTCTTTGTCAATCTTTGTTCCATACTTGGAAAATGTTTGTATGTGACATCTCATCTGCCACCATGCTAATATTTTAGCATGATCCCAATATCCCCCTTTTTTCTTCATTATTTCAATGACCTTGTCATTTATATTATGGGTTGGATTCACATCAGGGCTCTAGTCTGCCAGTTGTTCATATAAATCATGCCAAGAGGTAATAGTTGCATCTATTCAACATGCCACTCTAATGGTTGATCCTCCTCATTATTCCTATCCTGTTTATCAATTTGTCTATCTAATGAATAAAAGTTCTTGAAGGGGGATCAATTAAAGACAACCTGATTTTGAGAAAATATATCTTTAGGGTCATATTTCCATTTATGTGGTAATTCCACCAACTTCAAATTTTTCAAATTTTAAGCAATTCGCTCGTGGTCCCATTTCTTTGATACTGATACGCCTAAAAATTGAAAATGCATGAAGTAGGTACTTGTATTTTGAGCACCTGTGCCAAATTTATTATTGATGAACTCATTTTACCTCACGTATTCTAGAGTGAACAATCACTCAGTAACGTAATATGGTAGCAAAAAAGGTTTCCATGTGAAGCCATATAGCCTGACAACCACTCCCTAGATCAAAATGAACCAGTCTCTTTTTTTGGTGTGGATGTACTACAAAGTGTCCCGCATACTTTGGGGAATCCTTGGCTTGGCACCATACATAATTTTCAATGCAGGACCCAAAAATTCCATATTAAAATGGTAATACAATTCAGCTTTTGAAATAAGTGGTGTCCACTCATACACATAGGTTTCCATCTTGGTCCTATTGGGCACCGAATTGACATCAAGTTTTACTTAACACTGTAGCTTTCTATATTCCAATTTTATGCCTAGGCATGCATCTTATAGTCACATATTGGCACTCAAGCATTGGATGGACCAAAGACAACTTCAATCTAACCTCTAGAGTATGCTGGTTCCTTGTTAATTTAAAATGGTGTTGACACAATTAAATCTCAAATAGGGTTTAGAGATAAGGGTTAAAAAAGGTTTAGGGTTAGAGGTATTATGAAAAATAGTGGTCAGATAGGCTAACAACATAGGCAAATACAACAAAAAGCTTCCACAAGCTATTTCTAGTGTCCCATTACTCAATATTAGCGACACCAAAATCCATGAAATATTCATACATTAAAATATAAACAAAGATATATTGTAGAAAGCAATTCCAACATCCAATATTGATAATCCAAATTAGAGGAATAGACCAATAGTTAGATTTAACATAAATAAACTTTATAACAATACAAATCTAACCATGAACAGATTTCAACTACTCTCACAACTAGTAATCCAATAAGGTAGAATGAACTAACCATTAAATTATTAATAGAAATGTAGCTCAAGGCTTTAAACCTCTTATGCAAGATGATGTAGATGATAAATTTGAGTCAAAAATTAGAGTAATGCTCCTTCCATTAGCTCACAAAAATATTTATAATAGTGCAAGCAAACGTACTAGAGCCAACATTTGAAAATGAGGGCTTGGCCTCTATTTATAGTTTTTAAATGAAATAATATTAATGAGACATTATAAATATTACATATTTACAGCTCAATAGAGAGTTTTGCTAGCATTATCTTACTGGTTTATGACCTCCAAAAAATCTGTTGTGAGTAATCCACCATGGCAACTTGGCTCTCTGCAACTTGTTGGTTCGTTGATGTCAGTAGGTATTCAAGTTGTTAGAGACCACATATGATCCGTAGATCATTCTTGAACACTCTGATCCACCGTCAATCCACAATATCTTTTGGTTCTTGTTATTGAAACACTTTGATGCTTCATCTTCATGCCCTCCAACTGACTACACTCTGATCTGATGAGAAATTGCTTTTAAATAATTCAATAATGTTATTGAAACTCTTGACCATTGATCTTCATCATGAATGGCTATGATTGAAACTTGGAAAATACTCTACAAACTAGCAAGGAAATACCAAAGCATCATCCATACTTTTTAATTGTTGATGTCATATTTTGTGGCCTTGATTCTACGAAATCAAATTCCAATATAAAATATATTAAAAAGTGAGCAGGATGCATTGTATTTCAATCTGCTTACTAACTTCCCTTATATCTCCTTCAGCTCAAAAAAAATGCAATCCACACAAAAGAGTATGCTTATATCATCATCACCTTGGTCAAAATACTAAATCACCAATCTGCACCTAAGCTAGTGCAAATAAGACTTCATCACCAATCTGCACCATTTGTAGTGTAAAGCAGTCTTTATCACCATTCCACACCCAATGTAGTGTTGTATACCTTTATATCACAAATCCACACTAAAATACTCTTGAGACTCAGTGGAATTGACCTTACCAAAACTTAGTCACTTGGAGCATGCAAAAACTACCCACAATCACCATTATGCACTTCTTCTCGTGCTGATGTCATCATCACCCAAAAGTTTTATGAAATCAAGACTCGCTTGGAATTCACTTCCAAATACACTATAAAGTAAGTGGAATGGAATTTAGCTCATTTAAAACACAAAAAACTAAGTGTTGATTAGATTAGGAAACTCTCATTGTAGATCCGCTCCAAAATACACTAGGAGATGTGCAGAATGGAAACTTCATACCTTAGAATAAAATTTTTATGCTCTCTAAGGATGTGGTCATTTTGGGCCTACATTCTAGTGCCTCCCAGGTGGATTTTCTCACAAATCCATTGAACTCAGAGTCTTATCCACTGGATATCAAGAGCCAAAAAATTGCTTATATTCAAAAAATGTTTTAAAGAATAATTTCCATATAAAAATCATCCTTTAAAAAATTTATGGTCATCTTCGAGGATAAATATTCATATCGAGACCATGCTTCATACATCCTAGAGGATAATTGTTCACATGGAGACTATGCCATAAACATTTATCTCTGTGCCACTCTTTTCAAAAATGCTTCAAAGAATAATTTTCATAAGAACATTATCCTCTAAAAACTTTATGAACAACCTAGAGGATAACTTGTTCTGATGAAGATCATGCTAGAAACATAAAAATATTTGTTGTTTCTTTTAGAACTACTCCAATGCTTCAATAAAACATAGATATGCTTTACGTATAAAGCATTTTCACCACTGATGATAAGGATACCTTCACACAAAAATTACTATATTTTGTGTCTCTCTAGACTCATGCTTTTATTATTTCTTTTTGGTAATGTCAGAGTAAAAATGAATCAAACAAAATACAAAACTTATGACTACATATGAACAAAACAAAAATTTCTAGGATTGTGTCCTTTTAGGGTCTACAAATCTATCTAGCTCTTCTTCTTCTTGGACATCTTCCTCAGCATTATCCTCTAGCTCTTGTTCAACTTCTTCCTCAGGTTCTTCCTTATGTGAAGTTTGTTCCTTATTTTCCTCTTTTGCATCATCACCAAACAGTTGTACCATCAGTTTCAAAATCTTTAGGGCTTATTTCTAGGTTGCTTCATAGGAGTTGGAAGTTTCCTTCAACTACTTATAAATGTATTGTAGTTTGCCAATATATTTATAGTTAGAAACACTTACTTTGTTTACCAAGTCATTTATTACATCTTTGAGCCTAGTAAAATCAATAATCATTTATGAAGCTTTCTCTTGATCAATTGGTTATTTTAGAGCATCAATTTTAGACTCATCTTGTAAGATCTCACCAGTAATTTTCTTAATTTCTTCAACTGACAATAAGTTGTGGTCTTTGATCCATAACCCTATGAAACCAATCTAAATTATTTCCTTATTAACATCCACTACATCCTTGATCACTCCTTCAATCTTATCAAACAATAGCAAAGTCTTTTGGAGTGCTTTTTTCTTCTTTACCATGATTTTGGCAATAATTCTAACAATGTTCCACTCCTTATTAGAAATTGGCTTAGAAAAATTACTGAGTCTACTATCCACCAATCTATGAATTTTCTTAGGTGGAATTACCATAGGTTGTAGTTCTCTAGTAAAATTATCCATATCCTTTTGAATGCTTTGGAGAAGGTGGCTGGCATCATCAAAATAATCAACAATAAGCTACAACTCTGAGAATTTATCTAGAACTTCATAGAGCAATCCCTTTCTCACTTCATTTAGTCTAGCCTTGGAAAAAATAGAATATTTAGCCTTTTCAATTTGAAGATGTTGCTTTAGACTCTGTATTTCCTTAGTATGTTTATTTTTCTTTTTTTGCTCTCCTATCTACTCCTTGAGCTTATTAGCTTCTTGAAATTTCTCTTGCTAATTTTTAGCTTCATTTTTCAAATATTTCTCCACTTCTTTCTGATTGTTAATAGTTTTTTGAAGCTTTTTCTATTTTATTTTCCAACTTATCCAAATTTTCTTTGAATATATCATCTTTTACATAAAAAGTTTCCAAGTGGGCTTTGGCTATGACTAATTCATCTTCTTCAGGTAGCTTCTCAATATATTTTGTATACTCTTCTATACGATAATATTGGGCAGTCATATCAGTTTCAGGCTTGCTCACAATAGGAATCATGGATCTATATGTCCTTTGTATTGAAATTGGATAAAAAAACATACTTCTCCTATTTGTGGCCATCCTATTGGAAGGTTTGGACAATTTTTCTATCTAGAAATCTTATATTTTGTGTAGATTCATGTTCATTTGCAAAATTGCTTGAGTAGGGTAACTCACAGGAAGAGGAGAAGAGGCCCTAATATATGCAAGAGCAGAATCAATAGTTGACAATAGCTATGTAGAAGTAGTTACAGCAAAATATGTGACCACAATGGAATCTGTGACCATTGCTTTTGTTGTAATTGGTAGACTCATGGAAACTGAAGTGATACTCATAGATGGGTGAGTGGGTGTACTCAAAATAATTTGCTTCTTAGATGAGGGCAGTGGTTGTAATGGCAAGAATGGAACTATTGGAGATGATGAAGGGGTAATATTAAATGATGAAGCTATAATTTGAGGTGAACTTGGAGGAGATGGATTGGTTTACACCTCAGTAGTGACTGATGAAACAAGGGGTGAACTATGAGGTGTAGAAGGTACCTTTGTTACAATTTCTTGCTAAAAAAGGGAGGGAGATTTCCCTGGAAAATTTGGAGGAGGAAGAGGAGAAGAGGGATTAGAGACCATACCTTTGCCTACTAATGTAGGGTGTTGAGGAGCTATCTATGTGACTTGCTATTGTACTTGTATCAATTCTTCCATAGTGGAAATAGTTTTTTCTTTAATAACCTCCTCCTTATCCAACTCAACTTCTTTGAAATATCTTTCTCGGCTCTTTTTGGTGCTCTTTTGGCTTTTCTCTAAAAAATTCCAAGGTTACCTTCTCACTTTTTGTATCTTCTTCAGATAAACCTTCCTGTACTATTTTCTCCTGTAATATCTATTCAAAAATAGGATTTAATTCCACTATTGCTACAATGGTGAAACTCAAAGGTGTAAACCTAAAGTTCTCATCCTTTTTATTCTAGTTTATATTTGTATCTGAAGGTTGTCCACCTAGGACTAGGTGCTTAGGCCTATTTAATATCTTTATGAATAGCACATTGACAACCCTCTCATTAGAATAGTGCATCTTACTCATCAACTATGCTCCTTTTGGAAATTGCTCTATTTGCTCAATTGAAGGCTAAAATATCTTCAAAACTTGGGTAGTAGTTAAAGGAGTATCATGCTCCTCTTCTTGAACTTATTTTGGAGGTGGGGATGGGGAATCAAATCTAGTTTGTGACTTATTGTATATTAGCACTATATTCCTTGGGTCTTTGGGCTTCCAAGTTTTGACGTTATCATCATATATTTTAGAAAATTCACCATCCATTTTTAATAAAAATTTGGATTTTTCTTTACCAATATCAACTCTCATCCTCCACCAGTCTAATATTTTTACCCTGTTCCATTTATTTTTTTCCTCTGATTCATCACCATTAGGTTCTTGGGACTAAGGGTCCTTCTTCTTTTCTATTTTTCCTCAATATATTTGATGGTAGACTCCTTAAACTGATGTTTTACATTATTATCTGGATAAAAATAAAAAAATTATTCATAAAAGTCTAACCATGGAGGAATTTGATCTATATTAGAAACATTCCACTCCAAAAGAGCAATTTTTTAATTATTTATGCCCTACTCAAAATGGGGCTTGGGTCTCTTCTCAAATTTTTAGGCCTTTTCTCCATTTAGGGATATGTTCCTCTTATAGAAAACATCATCTAGATCATAACTCCATCTTTGAGGAATGTAAAACAGACCCAACCAATCCAGGTTTTGGTCAATTTGTTCACCCTACCACTTCTTAGTAATAGTTATATCATCAACATTGTGGTAGGTCAACATACATTTCCTTTTTCTCTTAGAGCCATAGTTAAAATCTATGAATCCTACTTACCTCAAGTATTCTAAGGCAAATAGTCTATCTGTAACAAAATGGGGTAGTAGAAAAGGCCTACCCATATTCCATACAGTCTAATGACTATGCCCTTTGTTAGGAGATACCAATCTCCTTCCTTTGCACCTTCTATTCTTAATATTTTCTTGGTTAGAGGTGGCAACCTAGGGCATTCCCCATACATTATTTTCAATGCTGGCCCTAAGAATTCCAAGTTAAATTTGTAAAAAGACTCAGTGCTTCTCATATGATTAGTACAATAATAAACCAAAATGGGGTCTCCTTCGCTAGTCTTTTCCTTGAATGGAATACAGGGTATCATGTCTCTTACAGTAGCATAAAACATCCAGACCAAGCTTGAGCAAAACCAAAAACAAGGTGCATTAGAGCTTCTTTCCATTCTTACTAATTTCTCATGCATTCTCTAAGCAAGGAAAGTCAGCCAGTAAAAATAGATAGCCCTAATGCCCTTCTTCTTTGTGCCTTCCTCATACATCCTTTCATTGGAAATACAATACACAGTGGTTATTTTCCAATCGTTCATAATTTTATCAGAATCCAAACCCTCCATACAAGCTAATATTGAATATAGCTTTAGGTGAACAAATAGTTCAATGGAAATTATAACTTGGGGCAATCCCTTCCTAGGCCTAGTGTCCTTGAGTTGATTATAGACCTATTTTATGAAAGACTCATAATAGTTAGCTCACTTCTGTAGAGAGTAATACCCATCCTAGGTGGTTGTTTTAAACTCTTTTGGAATTACAGGTGGCTCTGATCCTATGGAAAAAAACTTGTGATAGTTTGCAGTGGTGATGCTAATTAGGGTTTTGCCTCTAGATTTTTTTATTGCTTTTGCCATTGGGTCATAAAATTTAATGATAACCGCTATTAAATCCGGACAAGGATGAACGAAATAACAAATGTAAAAATATAAGAAAGAGATCATAGCACATATACCTTCATTCAACAAAGTTGATCCTTTCTTATATTTGTTGTTGATGTTCCTTCTGAGCTTTGTTCTTTCTATGAGGATCAGCTCAATATCCACCACGACTTTTGCTTTGTCTATATAGTGACCCACTACCCTTTTTTTTGATGTTTCAACTCCTTGAGTGTCTTTGAAATCCATTTTTTTAGCAATTCTCTAGAAATTACAAACAATATTTAGCTATCATTTCTGCTCTTATTCACTCAATGAATGTTGCTCTTTGTAAAATAATGAAAATTTTGTGCTTAAATACTTTCAATTTTTGATGCATGTATATCCTCCACTATTAATGCAGCAACTGCATGACTTACCCACTGGCACGCTTCTCAAATCACACTAATTCCCTTTGGTGGCTTAGAGGTGGTTTTCTAATTTTTGATGGGTCAAAATTCAAATGTGCTTCATACCCTCACAACATCGCTTCATATTTTCTCACTATTTTTTTTAAATAAAGGGGTAAAAATTTATTGATATAAAAGTCTGGATTATAGAGTACAATTGAGTTTCCGACCAAGACTCAAATAAACAACCAAACATGCTAAAACCACTAGACTAGAATGACACCCAAAAAATACAACAAGAATAAACCACATTAATTCTATACATCCTTGGGGATCAACTCCCATAGGCGTTGAGAGTCCCCAGATGGGAGACTCTCCCAATTATCAATACTCCAAGGATCTACAGCTCAGAAGCCCTTTTGTCTAGGTAATCAGCAACCACATTCCATTCCATTGGAATGTGCACAAAGGATATAAATTTGAACTCTTCACTCATTCTGAGAATCTGAACAGCTATAGAGGCCAACTGCCAATTAACTTCCTCCACTATTTTACTATTCAAAATATTAACCACAATTTGAGAGTCAAACTCGTAGATAATCCTATGCCAGCCAAGATAAAACCCCCTTCGCAAGGCCTTAAAAATTGTAAGAGCTTCCATAAAATTGTTGGAGTGAACACCTTTATAAATGGAAAATAAAAAACTGACACCATCAGTAGAATCTCTCCCAACACCACCAATGCCAGCATGTCCAGGATTACCCCTGGACGATCCATCAGTATTAATTTTTAAAACTCCTCTAGGGGGTGGCCTCCACCTACCATCTCTCCTAACCTTCTTGTTGATCTGAGGAACCCTACTAGGGATAGAAGAGTTCACACCATCCCCAAAGAGACCAAGGGCTTGATGTACCTTCTCCTCCCTAGAATCCAAAATAGGGTCCACATCACATTTTCTATGGATGGTTTCCTAAACCATATACAAGATCCTTTGCCAGATCTTTTGAACATCCAAATAATTGTCCTAAAATATGCACTGGTTTTGTTCGAGCCAAATTTTCCATATGATGCAAGAAGGGCCCAAATTCTAAGCCACCCAAAGGAAGGGGCCTTGGCCAGAGGTCTGCCTAGACTACTCCAAAACTCCACTAGGGATAGCACATGAAAACATGGATGGTTCCAGGCGCTCCACCAATGGTGCCAAATATTTCTGGAAAATGAGAGCATTGGAAAAATAAATGAGAAAATTCATCCTCATTCTTACTACAAAGGACACAAAAAGAGGGACCCTAAAATCCCATATTCCTCAAATTATCCCAAGTGAGGAATTTATTGTGAGCTACCAACTAGAGAAAGAAGTTAAATTTTGGCCAGGAAAATTTGTTCCACACCTTTTTCCACCAAGTGATAGGAAGACTCCCATACTTTTTCTTATCAAGAACCTGATAACCATAGGCTACCGAGTAGGTTCCCTTAGGATCAGGGTTCCAAGCCATAATATATTTACCCCTCAATGAAGAACAAGGCCTCCCCATAAGAATAAGAGCAAGCACCTCTTTGTCCTTGGCCAATCCCCCCTAGGGCCATTCTTGCAGATATTTCCACCTGTACATCTCCATATTTCCAAAAGACTAGATTTTTTTAAAGTCCACATGAGACCAACTTGCTTCCATGAAAAAAATGCTTAGGTAACATAACCTAGGATATTGATTCAAGATAGGAGGGTGGCCATCCCAATAATCCTCCCAAAAAAGAGTATTTGATCCTCGATTGCAAATCCAGAAAAAACCTTGCTTGATTAAATTAGCTCCTCTTTTTAGAGTGTCCCAGATAATCGAACCTTTCCCAACCAAGCTGACTCTAGGGATTTCAGCCTCAGAAATACCTCTCAAGTATTTACAAGATAATATTTTAGCCCAAATATGATCTTGAGAGGTACACCATCTCCAATAAATTTTTGAAGCCAAAGCCTACCCAAAAATATTTTTCTATCGCAACCCAAGGCCTCCCTCTTGCATCGACCTACATATAGAATCCCACCTAACCAAACTCCATTTATATTGATCAAGTTTTCCAGACCATAAAAATTGTCTTGACAAAGAATCCATGTCCCTTATGAAGTGAGAGGGAGCTATTTGTATAAAACATCTATAAATGGGTAAATCTTGAACAACATATTCTAAAAGCAACACTCTACCTGTAGTGGATAGCCATATGAAAGTCCAGTGATTCACCTTCATTCTAAACTTATCAAGCATAGACTGCCAATAATATCTAGGTAGAGGGTGATATGAAATTGGAATACCAAGATAAATGAATGGGGGAGTCCCAACCTGAAATCTTAGAATGCGAGCAATCCTGGATTGAATAAGAGGATGGGTATTGAAGAAGAAAATAGAAGACTTGTCCTCATTAATCAACTGTCTAGAAGCACCAAGATATATGTCAAGATATTGTCTAATATTTCTAGCTTCCCTGATAGTGGCAACTCCCAAAAAAGTAGTATCATCAACAAATTGAAGGTGGGAAAGAGGTGGCAAACTACTATCCCATTTCCACCCTTGAATGAGACCCTGCATGACTTGAGACTTGAGCAATCTTTCCAACCCTTTCACCATAATGATAAACAAATAAGAAGATAAATGATCTCTTTGGCTCAATTCCCTTGAGGCCTCAAATAACTCTGATGGCTCATTATTAACAAGAACAAATAATGAGGAAGAAGAAACACATCTCATCACCCATGTAATCCATTCCTCCTCAAATCCAAAAGCAGCAAGAAATTTCTGAAGAAAGGACCATCTGACCCGATCATAGGCTTTGGCCATGTCCAACTTAATGAACATATTTTTCTCCATAGAAGTTTCCATCAAGTGAATAGCTTTTGTAGCAATAACAACCCCATCCAATATTTTTTGGCTAGCAAAAAACCCTCCTTGCTCCTCAAAGATGATTTTTCTCAACCATATCTTTAGCCTCTTAGCAATAATTTTTGTGATGATCTTATACACAACATTGCAGAGAGCAATAGGCCTAAACATATCCAAGGAATTTTCTCCCTATTTTTTGGGTATAAGCACCACAAAGGTAGCATTTAGAGCCCTTAGCATATGTTTGTTCTTTTGGGACTCATGGACCACCTCCAAAAGATCAAATTTGATTAAATCCCAAAACTCCTGATAAAACTCAATCGGGAATCCATCTGGGCCTAGGGATTTTAATTTTTCATATTGAATACAAAATTTTCCAAATCCTCAAGGGAAATTGGACCCATCAAGTGCTCATTCATCTCTCTAGAAACAATCGTTGGAATACAATTTAGAATAAGCTTTTCATTCTCATCATCTGATAGGGAGTCCTCCTTGAAGAGAGGAAAATACCTCAGTCTCTTTTGAAATATCCCTAAAATAAGAGAGCAGGGCACCTTGAGAATTCACAAGAGAGGTAATCAAATTACCATAATGGTGAGCCTTAACTGAGTTATAAAATAAGGTTGTGTTCCTATCCCCTTCATGAAGCCAATCTACTCGAGCATTTTGTTTTAAAAAAATTTCTTCCCTAAGTTCCCATTCATCAAGGTCTTTCACAACCTCAAATTCCTCAACAAGAAGCTCCTTCATGAATCCCTGATCTCTAATATTCATTGAATATTCTTCCATCCTCCTAAAAGCTACCAGCTTAGCCAAGGAAAGGTTCACAAAATTTAGTCTATTCCATATCTTCAATTTATGTTTTACAAATTATAGTCGCTTCATAAAGGAATACATAGCGGTGCCATGAGGAGGTTTTCCAGTGGTCCACCAGCCTTGCATGAAATCATAAAGCTTAGGATCATGAAGCCACATAAGTTGAAACTTAAAGGAGGGATTCTTTTTTAGCCCTAACTCCAAAGCAGAGAGTTTGATAGGCCAATGATTAGATCCCCTACCCTCCAAAATCATAGAACTAGCACCTCTGTTATTACCCATCCAATAACTAGATATCAAAAACCTATATAGTCTCTCTGAGATGGAAGCTTCCACAAACCTTCTATTCTTCTAATTAAATATCCCTACTTACTGAAGACAGAAGAAAAAGGCTCGAGACGGTCCACCCCACCACGTTTCTCCTCTAGACAAGTGATAGAGTTGAAGTCTCTAGCCAAAAATACATGGGTACAGGGGAACCAAACTTCTCACAAAGAAAATGTACTTCCACAAATTCACTTTACCATTGTAATCAACAAGAGCATACACATTTGTAAGTAGGATGATTTCACTAGATTCATTATCATGCCCGACCATTGAAATAGACCATCTGTTGGAAATCCAAGTAAGAGGGGATATCCTAATTGGATCCCATAAACAAGTGATACCACCAACATATCCACATGCACCAATACATTGGTATTGTCCCCTTCTCCACAACTTGGGAGCAATATTGAACATACTATAAATAGCCAATTTAGTCTCCTGAATAAACACCACATTCGGAGAATGCACACGAACCAGATAATGAACAACTTTTTATCTGGGGATGCTATTCAAACCCCTTACATTCCATGAGAGGATAATCATTTTTGGGGGTTATAAAAATAGGATTCCAATGTTCTCACCAAGCCTAAATCCACCAAAGTCTCCTCCATTAACTCAATTTTATCCTAGTCCTTCTTTCGATCCACCTTCATATTCTTATCTAAAAAACTTTTTTTTTTTTTTGTTGCAATCCCAACACCGTAGGAGTTTTACAGTCCAAGGATAACTGCATCCGTGCCTGAGTAGGAGAGGGCATAACTAAATTTGTACCACTTTCCAAAATATTTTCCCTTATAGGGCTAGACCCAACCATGTCCCCTATACTCAGATCCAAAGCCCTTTGTTCTTCATTTAAACCCCCTAGATCTGATTCCTTAAGTTCCCCCTTAAGAAAAGACATTTGATTCGGCCTTGTTATATTTGCATCAGGTAGTGATGTTTTAGGTATCTCCATGCACTAATCAAGATCATCTAATATTTCAAAACAGTTGAGTAGATCATTTAGCTAGCTATCCTTAAGGTCTTTGTTTTCCCTTCGTCCTCTATTTCAGGATTTTATCAAAACAAAACCTTCCTTATCTCATTCCCCTTCCTTTATCGAGGCTTTTCATTTATCCAAACTTTTCCCAGATCGAGAGGGCCCAGGATTTGAAGCCACAGGCGAGACAAAATTAGGGCATTTTCTTTGTAGGTGGTCATATTCATGGTAAATCCGACAACAAAATGGAAGAGCTTTATAGTCAAGTTTTTGAACCCATGTAGTTGATCCAAATTGTATTTCAATAGAATCTGGAATAGAATTATTTAAGTCAATTTCAACATAAATACGAGTAACAGAGATTAAATTTTTATCCATTGTCTATTGTGACGGTCCAACCGACTTCCCAAGTAGAAGGGCAATCTTATGCAAGATATCAGTTCTCCAAAATTCCAACGGAAGCCATGGAAGCCGCACTCATACTAGAACCCATGATGGCTGCTCCTCTAATGGGTTGAAACCCACATGCCAGGGTTTAAGAAAGAGTCCCACTTAGTTATAGAAATAAGGACCCCCTTCAAATGCTTTGTTATGATCTTCAATACAAGAGAAAATCACCATAAAATAGTTGTTCGCACTTAGCATCCCCTCCACATCACCTTCAGGATTCCAAGTCTTCCTGACCCAAGCCTCCATAAAGGGGAGAGAAATTCGGATGCCCAAAATTTTTTCCAATAAGGGCATGTTTGGTTAGATACTCCACATCTTCAGCCATCAAGTCTAGTTGAACCACTAGAATTGGTCTGGCTTCACATCGTTCCAAACATCCATTGTTCTTTAACAAGCGGTTCTCGACATGCACTAGAAAATCTTGTTCCTTCCAATCATTTCTCCCTCTTAAGTGTGGGAATTTTTAACATGTATTACGAACCTTTTGCCTTTTTATTGTAGTGCAATGCAGAATCCATTTTCCACTCAAAACACTTGCATTTTGATGGATTGCAACCTTCCTCATTTTGCACAATAGCAAACTCAAAATCTGGTGGATTAGCATTCCACCTCATTCCATTGCTACTTTGTCTTCTTAAGTATAAAAAATAACACATGTTGTGTTTTGCTAGAAATGTAGTTCATTTAGGTGCAGATTGGAATCCGCTTGTCATTCCGCTACCTCTTTAGTGTATTCGAGTGTGGAATAAAAACTGGATGCACCTTTGGGAAAACTTAGGCAATTTTACACTTTTGTTTCCTCTTTTTTTATATATATATACAACATGTTTATCAAAACAAAAATTGATACAAAATGCAGAAATAAAAAGGAAATATGATACAAAGTATGTACATATATTACAATGAGCTTATATTTCAAACAAAATAGAGTTTAAGATGAAAACTATTAATCAAAATTGGTTGTATGTTTCCCTCCAAACATTCAATCTAGAAAACATTGGTCTCTGTAACTTCTATTATCTTGAAAGGTCCATCCCAGAAGGAGTGAAACTTCTGATGATGTCTTGGTTTTGGTCTTTCGACATTCCACCCGAGAATTGAATCTCCAACCTAGAATTTTTTGAACCTTACATTTTTATCGAACCATGCCTTGATTTCCACATAATGATTTTGAAATTTCTCATAGGCCTAAGCTCTTTTCTATTCCAACTATAGTAGGTGTGTCAACCTTATTTCCATTGTATTTCCCTTGATTCCTCTTCTGAATTTATCGGTTTGAATGCTAGAATTTCCAAATGGATAGGTAACACTACCTCCTTGCCATACACCAAAGTATAAAGAGAAGTCTTGATAGACTTAATAGTAATTATTTCTACCCACAAAGCTTATTCCAGCATTAGGTGCCAACTTCTTTTATTCCCCTCTAGTGATCTCCTCAAAATCCTTAACAGGTTTTTGTTGGTAGACTCTGCAAGTAAATTCCTTTGAGGGTAATAATTTGAAGTATTTTTAATTGTGATGCCATACTTACTGAAAAACTCAATATGCTTGGCCCCTATAAACACTGGTCCATTATTACTAACCAAGGATTTCAGAACACCAAACCTTGAAATTAAACTTTCCATAAAATTGATCACAACTTCCTGGTCTGATTTCTTGGTAGGAATAGCTTCTACCCATTTGGAGAGGTAGTATGTGGCATTTATAATATACTTGTGCTCTATTGAAGAATGAGGGTTGATGATCCCTATAAATTCTAACCCCCATTTTTGAAAGGGCTCTTCCACGTGTATTGGCTTGAGGGAAAATTAAGCATTTCTTGTCCTCCCTACATGTTGTTGGTATTTTTCATAGGCTCTGGTGACTTTGAAGGTGTCAAAAAATATAGTAGGCTAGTAATAGCCTACTCTTATGATTTTCAAAGTTGTAAATCTACCTGAGATATGTCCTTTGGATGGCCCTCCATGGAACTCCTCTATGACCAATTTTTGTTGATCATCTTTTAGGCATTTAAGGAGAACTCCATAAAGGTTTATTTTATACAAACCCTCTGGCAGTAAGACATACTTTAAAACCTGGAGTTTGTATATTATTATTTGAGATGTATTAATATCCAAAGGGCATACCCTAGTTTGAAAGTATTTGATCATCTGGTCTACCCAATCAGAGTCACCTAGCTATATTCCTTAAATATGATCATTTTTTATTGCCTGACAAGCTATTATATCAACTAACACTGCTACTTCTATTAGACCTTGAAATTGAGCCCTACCTCTCACCATTTTGATGGGATGTATCTCCACATCATATTCTTAGATCTTGGTGATCCAACCAGCTCTCTTATCTCCTAGTTCACCTTGTATAATAAAGCTTCTTACATTCGGGTGAACAACATATACCAAGGTCTTGCTTTGAATCAAATATTGCCTAAACTTCTTCAATGACTTCATCACAACAAATAATTATTTCTTAATAAAATTATATTTAACCTGGTAGTCATGGAGATTCTAACTCCAAAATAATATGGGGTGCTCCTCACCTTGATCGTTCTTTTGGGTGAGAAGTAAGGCATAAATTTCTTTAGCTCTATAAGTGTAAAGAATAAAATCCTTATTGAAATCTGGATTTACTAGTATTGGGGCTATTGCAATGGAATTATTGATTATTTTGAAATATTTTTTCCTCACTTCAATTCATTTGAACTCTGCATATTTTTTCAGTAGTTTAGATATAGGCCTTACCTTCTGAGCAAAGTCAGAAATGAATTTCCTAACAAAATTTATTTGACCAAAGAAGGACTACAAGGCTTTCTTGTTTACAGGTAGTGGAAGAGAAAGAATGGATTTGATTCTTTTTGGATCTATGGCCATACCTTCTTTTGAGACCACATGACCTAGCAGATTTCCATCATGTACTGCAAAGAAATACTTCTTAGGATTGAGGGAGGTGCCAAATTCTCTACACTTCTTAAAAACTTGCTCTAGGTGTGCTAAGTGATCATGTTTGTTATAGGAAAACATAGTCATGTCATCCAAATATATTAGAATGAACTTATTAATAAGTTCCCCAAATTCATAGTCCATGGATCTCTAAAATGTGGCTCTTGCATTGGATAGCCCAAAAGGCATTCTCTAGTAGGCAAAAGTGCCCCATTTTATGGTGAATGTTGTTTTATACTGATATTCATTCTTCATCCAAATATGGTTATATCTAGAGAAGCCATAAAATAGTGATAACATTTCTACCCCTACCACTATCTATAATATTTAATCAATATATGGAAGGGGGTAGTGATCCTTAAGAGACACTTGGTTAAGATTTTTGAAATCTACACAAGCGAATATCGCCATTCTTTTTTCTCATAGGTACCAAGTTATCTACCTAGGTTGAATGTTTTATTGGATAGATGATCTTAGCCTTTAACAAATTTAAATCT
Source organism: Wollemia nobilis (assembly GCA_028583015.1). Classification (NCBI taxonomy): domain Eukaryota; kingdom Viridiplantae; phylum Streptophyta; class Pinopsida; order Araucariales; family Araucariaceae; genus Wollemia; species Wollemia nobilis. The sequence continues at coordinate 249,894 of JAQPPZ010016582.1, read as the reverse complement.
CTTCTCTCATTATGGCTTCGATCCTTGGATTTATAGGCCTTTACTTCTACCTAAAAGGCTTTGCATCAGGCTCTAGCTCAATGGTGTGTTAGATAACCTTTTTATCATATACCTTGAGGTCTTCATATGACCAAGCCACAATGTCTTGGTACTTTAGGCATAAAGTCTTGATATCTTCTTCTTAATTTGGTGAACATCTAATTCCAACCTTGAGCTTATTTTTAGTTTTGACTTCAACTTATTTATAAATTTTCTCATTGACTTCCATGGATCTTGTTTTTTTTCTATCTTCATTGTCAAACAGGATTTTTAGGGTAACCAAACCTCTAGGTATGTGATTATTCTTAAGTTGAATAAAATCATGTTTATAAATTTCCTCTAGATTTTCTTCTTGGATAGTAGAGAGATAGGCTTCTATTACCAGGAAATCAATAATTTGTTCATCACTTTCAAAGACCTATCAGAAAATCTACTTATCTAGCACTGCAGGCCTGAAAATCATTTTGATTCCCTTGTCTTTCTTGACTCCAATGTTTGCAGAAGGGTTGAAGTTAGCTCCCCTTACTGCTAAGGAGTCTGCAAAAATATTCCTTATTATAGGAATAAATTTTTTATTCAAGGTGTCAAATAATTCCATCAAATCCCATACCCTATTTTTGTATACTTTTATTTAATGGTGCTTACTACTACACCTTTATATTACCTGATGGATGATTAACTCAGAGTCACAATATATGTTTAGGACCTTAATACCCATATTTTTGGATTGCATCAGTCCAAGACATAGAGCCTCATATTCTATAGCATTATTGGTGCATGACCATGTTAATATGTAGGCAAAACTCTTTGTCCCTTATGATTGGAATTGTAGTACCACATCGGCACCAACACCATTTTTGCATCTAGCATTGTCAAAGTGCATGGTCCATACCTCTATCTCTCTCAGATACTGATTAAATATAGCAAAAATTTTCTTCTCTGATTCTATAGAAATACGATATGTGCCCATGCCTGTCCCAAACTGACTGTAATCCTCCCTAAAAGGTAATTCATCTTCTAATTCTAGTTATTCAAACTTCTCTACAATTTCAAATTATTCAAGAGGGGTGAGATTGCACATGTATTCTTTAATTTTTTTGTGGTAAGACACAGGATTTTCAGGTGTTATCTTTATCCTCTTTTCCTTATCCTCTTTTCTTTGAAAGGAATAATCATGCTGGAATAATCCATATACATGCATCCACCTAATTTTGAAGTGAAATCCCTTGAGAGGCACAAGTCAAAGTAGGGCTCTAGATCAACCACTAATATTTCGTGTACTATTGTCACCTTAGGAGCTCTATGTAGCCTCATTAAAAAATACTTTATTACTCCCACTATTTTTACAGGTGTTCCATCCAATTGCAGTACTCCAGGGTAGGATTAGGTATACTCCATACCCATATCTTCACAAAATGACTTATGCATAACTATAGTTGATGCTCTTGAGTCTATCATAAAATTTTGGACTACCCAACCTTACATACTTAAAGAGATATAGAAAGGAGCGGGTTTATTCTTTAAAATAGCCAAGGATATTTCTTTCATTTTTGAGGGTATACTAAGGATTGTGGTGGCCTACCTATCCTGTGGATACTTGTTGAGAGAAGCTTTAAGCAAGTATATCTAGCTAGGAATGAAAAGAGTATCATATAAACTAGCTTTTGATGGTATCCTCTTCATCTCTTCCACAATGTTGTATTCAAACTTAGCCAAAGTGGTCCTCTCAGGCCTTCTTTCTGGCTCATCATATTTTCTCTTATAGTTTTGAGTGGCTTACATTCTTTATCTTTTGGTAATAGAAGGGAATCTAAGTCTCTCTTGAGCCTCATCCTTAGACCTCATTCGGTCTCCCTCGATTTCTTTTTTAAATCTCTTGGGGAGACTATATGTCTTCTCTTTCCCTTTAGCCTAGGGAATAGGAAAAGTATAACTACTATGGGGATGTGGGTCATTATTTTCTTGAGAAGGAACCTATAATTATCCCATCTTCTATGGATCTACTTGCAGGGTTTTCTTACCTGACATTTTCATAATAGAAATTGGGCCATCCTCATCCAGCTCTTTTCCAACCATGATCTGGTTAGGTTGCCATAGCATATTTACTCGACGCTTTTGATTCCTTTCTGATTTATCCATAGCTTTTTGAACATGGTGTTGGTACATGATACAAGACTGTGAATCATGAGGATCATTACATACCAAACACCAGATATTTACTAGACTTATCTTTGAAGAACACTGAGGCTCTTCATATGTTGCATTTACTCTGATTCCAATACTATTACTAGGGCTAGGAATTTGATATTTTTTCACATATGGGAATTACCTTTATTGGGACCTCTCCATATCTCTCTTTTCCATTGAATTAATTCTATTTCTAAGAGTTTTCAAAGTGTTATGTATATAAAGAATGACAAAAAACTCTTGAGGAGTCTAAGAAGTAAGGGGAGGGAAAGGAACTATAGTAGATGGTGCTTTTGGATGAGTAATGAGATTCATTTTTGGATATGGGGATGATAAGGAAATGGGGTCCATATAATATGAAGTAGTAGCTTAGATTTAGCCATTAGTGTTTTCTAAACTATAAGGTAGCACAAATTTGGGAGGTAATCTCCCCACATTAATTAGGATATTTTTGGCATGAACTTCTACATTATAAACTTGTGGAAAATTTTCCACCCTATATTGTTGGGTTTGTAAGTCTAGCTCTGATCTAAGAGCTCTGATATAATACATATAAGAAAGGCATGCAACTGGTCTAGCTATAGGGGGAATTCTCTTCCATATTCTTCTAAACCTCAAATTAAAATCTAAGATAGTATCTTGCTAGTGTTTTTGCATGGATGTGAACTAATTAAAAAATGAGAAAGGGTCAGTAGATTCATTAAATTATTCCATAAAAGGCTCTACTAATGATGCCCATGAAGTTATGGAGTTATCCTTAAGGGTACTAAACCAATTCAAAATATTTCCTCTAAAGGACAGGGCTAGGATCCTCACAATAACATCCTCATAATTTATGTTGTGGATTGCTTCCAGATTCAAAATATCCTAACAATGCTCATATACCATCTTCTCAGATACATAATAAGTGGGAATAGCCTTGGACACAACCTAGGGAATGGCATTCATATGGGCTAATTTAAGGGAACCGACTATGTTCCAACTGGTATATTTTTGTAAATCCTGATTTGGGGGTACATTTCCCTTATTTGGGGTTGCATTTCCTACCATGTTTCTAGGTGTAGGTCTTGTTGGAGGGGCTATTGTATTAACTATAGGATTTTACTTAGGAGTCTCTTATTCTAAATGGGATTCAAATTTTTGATAATAGTAGACCCTATGTAAGGTAGCTCACAATAAAAATATAAGTCAGGGTTATTCCTTTCGAATGACTTGGTATACATGAAAGGACACTAGTATATAGGGATAATTATTTTTTGGGTTCAAATACCAGGGAGTCACCAAGTGAATTTGTTATTATCCACTTAGCAAGGTCAAGACAATTCACAAAATCTTGATTCCTCTAGGTAGAGATAAAACAATAACTCATATGATGGGTTTTCATATTACTTGTGAAATTGTCCCACCGAGCGTGTCAAAAATTGTTGGGAACTATATTCACATCAAGTTTTACTTAACACTACAATTATTTATCTTCCAATTTTCTATCCAGGCATGCACCTGATAGTCGCATCTTGGCACTCAAGTATTGGATGGACCAAAGAGAACTTCAATCCAACCTCCAGAGTAGGTTGGTTCCTTGTCAACTTAAAATGGTGTTGACACAATTAAAGATCAAATAGGGTTTAGAGATAAGGGTTAGAAAATATTTAGAGTTAGATGTATTATGAAAAAAAATGGCCAAATAGGCTAACAACATAGGCAATTACAAAAAAAGCTCCCACAATATATTTCCAGTGTCCCATTACTCAAGATTAGCAGCACCCAAAACCATGAAATCTTCATACATTAAAACATAAATAGATATATATTGTAGAAAGCAATTCCAACATCCAATATTGATAATACAAATTAGCAGAATAGACCAATAGTTATATTTAATAGAAATAAACTTTCTAACAACATAGATCTAACCATGAAAAAATATCAACTACTCTCACAACTAGTAACCCAATAAGATGGAATGAACTAACCATTAAAGTATTAATAGAAATGTAGCTCAAGGCTTTGACCTCTTGCACAAGATGATGCAGATGATAAATTTGAGTCAAAAATTAGAGTAATGCTCCTTCCATTAGCTCATAGTAATATTTATAGTAGGGCAAGCAAACATACTAGATTCGACCTTTGAAAATAAGGGTTTGACCTCTATTTGTAGTTTGTAAATAAAATAATATTGAGGAGACATTACAAATATTACATATTTATAGCTTAGTAGAGAGTTTTATTGGCATTATCTTACTAGTTTATGACCTCTAATAAATTTATTGTGAGTAACCCACCATGGCAACTTGGCTCTTTGTAACTTACTGGTTCATTTATGGCAATTGGTATTCAGGTCATTAGAGACCACATCTGATCCGTTGATCATTATTGAATGCTTAAATCCACCATCAATCCACAATTGCTTCTAGTTCTTGTTCTTGAAGCCCTTCAATGCTTCGTCTTCCTTCCCTCCAACTAACTGCACTCTAATTCAGTGAGACATTGGTTTTAAATACTTCAATAATGTTATCAAAATCTTGACCATCGGTCTTCATCATGAATGGCTATGATTAAAACTCAAAATAAACTTTACAAACTGGTGGAGGAATACCAAAGCACCATTTCATACTTTTTAATTATTGATATCATCTTTTGTGGCCTTGATTTTGTGGAATCGAATTCCAATATAAAATACAATAAAAAGTGAGTAGTATGCATTCTATTATCAATACTCTTACTAACTTCCCTTCTCTATCTTTCAGCTCTAAACAAAACACAATCCACACAAAAGAGTATGCTAGCACCATCATCACCTTGGTTAAAATACGGAATCACCAATCCACACCTAAGCTAGTGCAATAAGACTTTGTTGCCAATCCACACCATTTGTAGTGTAAAGTAGTCTTTGTCACCATTTCATACCCAATGTAGTGCTTTATACCTTTATGTCACCAATCCACACCGAAATACTCTCGAGACTCAGGAGAATTGACCTTACTGACACTTAGTCCCTCGAAGCATGCAAAAACTACCCATGATCACCATTTTGTACTTCTCATGCTGACATCATCATCACCCAAATTTTTTGTGAAATCAAGACTCACTTGGAATTCACTTCTAAATACACTATAAACTGAGCAAAATAGAATTTAGCTCATTTAAGGTAAAAAACACTAAGTGTTGAGTGGATTAGGAAACTCTCATTGTGGATCTGCTCCAAAATACACTAGGATATGTGCAAAATGGAAACTTCATACCTTAGAATAAAATGTTCATGCTTTCTAAGGATGTGGCCAATTTGGGCCTATAGGTCCTTCTTTGTAGTAGGGAGAAAACTTAAATTATTTGATTGAAAAAAGAAGAAAAGCCATACCAGGTAGGAAGAAAACCTAAAGGCATCAGGTTGGTCTCTTTGGACCCTAAATAGGCCTACATGCAACTACTGGGCCAAGTACATTGGCCATTCAAAGAAGAGAGGCACTGTCTTTGGGTCTACGCACAAAGCATCATAAAATTTGGGGTTCGATATGCATTGCACTATGACAACCTACCAATCGTAGACCTGTGAATTAGTTTCTAATCCTAGCACCATGGACAACATGGAAAAAGCTCCTTGTTATTGAATTTGGACAAGAGAATTGGAGACTTTGGCATGGTTTCCTTAGGATGAGAATTTGTCAAATGCTCTTGCAAAAATAGCCTGATGTTGGGGGTGTTGGTATACAAATTCACTGAATTGATGGGGTCGAAGGGGATAGGGTTTACTATAGGATTTCTACCACAGCTGAAAGTAGCCCTAATTGAGTCATTGTCAAGAGTAAAAATGACCTCTCCCCTAGAATTTTTCATAATTTTATGCTTTATGTCATAGAACTTGGCCATGGCTCTGACTAACTCAAGGCAGGGGTGGACCTGGATGTATATGTACCATGAGAATAATGTGAGGTAGGAAAATGTACTCGAGCACTATGGAGTGACACCCTTGGCAATCCTGACCACTATGTCCTTTCGAATTTATTCTGAACTCCTCCATGTTAACCTGGTGTGAATGATATGGATATTTGGTTCCATGAAAATGCTCTCACTCTTAGTTGACTTGCATTTCCCTTTAGTAGCTGGTGGAGAAGCCATCATGGTTGCCTACTATGATTCGAATATGGAACCAACCTAGAACGTGCTTAGAAGAGTTTTGTAGGGTTTTTTGAGAAAGTAGGGAGTGCAACGAGAAAAAGTAAAGAATGCAAAGGATAAATAAGTGATGAAAAAGCTTCTATAGTATAAGTGGATGTGCATGCACATGCCAAGATGACATGCAATAAATATGGTTTGTGGTGCACATTCCACTACCAATTTTTGAATGTTATCTTATACTTTGGTTCGTGTGCCACCTTCAAGAAACCAAATTCTATGCATTATAATTTTTCTAGGGCCAATGGCATCACTTTGCTATTGTCTTGGGCCAATAAATTGGCATCACCTCTGCTCTAGGACAATAGGCTAGTACGAAAATACCTTAAAAAATGGGGTTTTTAAAAGTTCAAGAAAACTATATTTTTCCCACCAAAACACATGGTCATTCTAAGGTGGCCACGTGGTTGTTTTGAGGTGGCCTTTGGACACTGAAATGCTGCACCATCATGAAAATTTTTCTTGGAGTGGCCATTGATCACTGAAATGTCACAAAATCATAACAATTTACATTAAGGTGACCTTTAGATGCTAAAATTTAGTGCCATCATGAAAAATTTCCTTGGAGTAGCCATCAATCATCGAAATATCGTGAAATCATGACAATTTGCATTGAGGTGGCATTTGGGCACCGAAATATCGTGTCATCATGAAAAATTTCTTTGGAATGGCCATCGGTCACCAAAATGTCACAAACTCATGATAATTTGCATTGAGGTTGCATTTGGGCACCGAAATGTTGTGCCATCATGATAAACTTCCTTGGAGTGGACTTTGATCATCGAAATGTCATGAAATCATGATAATTTGCATTGATATGGCCTTTGGAAATCGAAATATCATGTTATCATGACAAATTTCATTGGAGTGGCCATCAGTCACTAAAATATCATGAAATCGTGACAATTTCCATTAAGGTGTCCTTTGGGCACCAAAATATTGTGACATCATGAAACATTTCCTTGGAGTGGCCATTGGTCATTGAAATGTCACAAAATCATGAAAATTTGTATTGATGTGGTCTTTGGGCATTGAAATGTTGCACCATCATGAAATATTTCCCTGGAGGGGCCATCGAAAGAAAATAGAACATATTTACATAAAATACATATAGAGTAGAGAGAAATCCTTTACTTATAATATAACTTTAGGTGGAATTTGTTGATGGGAATGGGCTAAACATGGCCCTATTAAATTTTTTTATTGGAAGTAGTTTTACTATTTTTCTTCAATCACTTTGAAGGGGCCTTCCCATAATGCATTGTATTTCTGATGATTTGCAAGTTTCACCTTCTTTTCATTCCACCTTAGTACCAAGTCTTCTTGTTTGAAGTTCCTCAAAGTGGATTTTTTGTTGAACCATTTTTTTGTGGTGACCATATATTTTTGATAGTGGTCATAAGCTTGTTCCTTCTATTCTTCCAATTGGAGGAGTTGGATCAACTTGTTCTCCATTGGTTTTGCCTCTTCCGTGCTAGTTTGACTGAGCAGTCTTAAAGCTGGCATTTATATGTGTATTGGAAGAACAACTTATTTTCTATAGATCAAAGAGTATAGGGATGTGTTGATAAACTTCTTTGATAGTTATTATATCAGTGCATAATGCTTAGTTTATCAGAGTTCCAACTTCTCTTATTATCCTTCATAGTTCACTTCAAGATCCCGAGTAAGTTTTTTTTGTTGATTCAGCTAATCCATTTTCCTGCGGATAATAGTTTGAGGATGTTTTCAAGTAAATATCATATTTGCATGTAAATTAAATCATCTTGGTGCCTATAAAATATTATTTTTTGTCTATGACCAATGCTTTTGGGATGCCAAATCTTGTAATAAAAATTTCCACAAATTCCATTGCAACTTCTTGATCTACCTTTTCAGTGGGTACTGCTTCGGCCCACTTGGTGAAATAATCAGTAGTTTTCAAGATGTAGTTATACCTATCAGATGATTTGGGATCTATTATTCCAATGAAATCTAATCCCCATTGTTGAAAAGGTTCTTCAAATTGAATGGATTTTTGAGGTATAGAAGTGTTTCTATTTCTCCCAATGTATCTCTGGCACTTCTCATATTTTCTTGTTACTTTTAAAGTGTCTACAAAGATGGTTGGCCAATAACACCTAGTTCTTATGATATTTAAATTTGTGGTCCTTCTTGAGTAGTGCCCTCCTGATGGACCTTCATGGAATTCCTCCAAGATATTCTATTTTTGATCACCCTTTATGCACCAAAGCAATACTCCATCCAATGTTTTTTGGTACAACCCTTTAGGTAGCAGGGTGTATTTCAAGGCCTAGATTATGTATCTTCTTCTCTATGAAGTGTTCAAGATCATTGGAAACTTTCTAGTCTCTAATTAGTTCATTAGCCTAGTCAAGCTTCTATTAGGGTTTATCATTGTCTAAGGCTACTTCTTGAGTTTGTCAAGCTATGTATTCTAATGGGGCTTGCTTGGCAAGTTCTTGGCATAGTGCTCTACCTATCACAAGTTTGGTTGGATGTATTTCAACATAAAATTCTTGTATCTTGGACATCCAACCAACTCTCTTATCACCAAGTTACCCTTGTATGATGAAATTTCTGACATCGGGGTGAACCACATAAACTATAGTCCTGATCTAAGAAAGGAAATACCTAATTTTTTTTTAAAACTTCATTATTGCACAAATTTGTTTTTCAATGAAGTTATACTTCTCTTAATATTCTTGCATAGTCTGACTTAGAAAAGCTATAGGTCTCTCTTCATTTTTAGGCTCTTTCTGAGTGAGTACTCCGACATAACTCTCTTGTTCGACTACAACATATAATATGAAACCCCTGGATTAGTTTGGATTTACCAAGATGGGGTCTTGGGCTATTTGTTCTTTAGTTTAATGTAAATCATGTTTCCTTGAGTTTATCCACTTGAATTCAACATCCTTCTTTAGAAATTCAGTCATGGGTTTGAAAATTTGTGCAAAATATGCTATGAATTTATGCACAAAGTTGATTTTGCCAAAGAAGGACTATAATCCCCTTTTGTTAGGGGGTAGAGGGAGTTCTAACAATGCTTTCACCCTGTTAGGGTCTATAGCTAGCCCATTATTAGAAATTGCATAGCCCAATAAGAGTCCTATAGCGAAGATGGATTTCTTAGAATTTAGAGAGATGCCAAAATCTCTGTATTTTTTGAACATGCTCCTAAGATATTCAATGTGATATTATTTTTGATGGAAGAAGATCATCATATCATCCATATATTGCTATAATTTTGTTGACAAGTTCTCTGAAAGCCACGTCCATTGCTCTTTAAAAGGTTACCCAAAAATTAGATAATCCAAAGGGTATCCTTTGGTAGAAAAATGTCCCCCACTTGGTTGTGAATGTGGTCTTGAACTAATATTCATCTTTGAACCATACCTGGTTGTACCTAGAGAAGCCATCCAAGTTCGAGAATCTTTTTGCTCTTACTATTGTGTGTAAAATCTGGTTGATCTGTAGGAGGGGGTAGTGGTATTTTAACAAATCCTTATTCAAGTTGCGAAAGTCAATGCATATCTAGATATGTCCATTCTTTTTTCTAAATGGGACTAGGTTGGGTACCCAAGTCAAATGCTTGATCGGGTTAACAATATTAGCTTCAAATAATTTTAGTAGTTCTTACTTCATTAAAGCCTCGATATTAGGATTTACCAATATTTACTTTTGTCTGAATGGCTTTGCATCTTCTTCAAGTTTTATTGTATTCTAGATTGTTTCTTTGGAGTAGACCTTAAGGTCACCATAAGTACAAGCTATGATGTTTGGGTATTCCTTTATTTGGTCCAATTCTTCTTATGTGGTGTTTACCCCCACTTTGATTAATTTATCATGTCCCATTTAAGCTTCTTTGTATCTATGCTTGTCAAATTTAATTTTATGGGTAGTTGATCTATCATTGTTATAAAATAAGCTTTCAAGGATAATCAACCCTTTTGGGATGTGATTGTTCTTTAAATGGATCATACCTATATCTTCTTCATCCTTGACCATTATGTTACTCGAGCAGTTCATCTCATGAATGAGAAATTCCACTATTTTTCATCATTCTTGAATACTTGCCAAAAGGTATCCTTATCTAGCATAGAGGGCCTATAGATCATTCTAATTGTCTTATACTTCTAGATGACGTTGCTGATAGGAAAAACATTTACCCCTATTGAATCTAGAAAATCTGCATGAGTGTTCTTTTCTCTTGGAATCGCTTTGAGATTTAAAGCCTCGAAAGATTCTAGCAAGTCCCAAAATTTGTTAGTGTAATATTTAAGGTAATGTTGCTTGCTTACACACTTCTTAGTAACCTAATTCACTATTAGCTCAAAATACCCAAAGATTTGTAGTTGCTTGATACCAATCTTTTCAGCCTTCTTGAGGCCTAAGCAGAGTGCTTCATACTTTGTTGTATTGTTAGTGCAACTCTAGGTTAACCGGTAAGAGAAATATTTCTCTTCACCTATTGGAGATATTAGAGCAATATCTACTCTAGATCCATTTTACATCTAGCACCATTCCACAGTTGATTGTTAGTCTGGTCAACTTGATGAAGATGAATGGGGTTATTTTTCTTGGGTTTTAAAATTGTGTAGTTTTCCATGTCTATTTCGATCATGGCATTGAAGTCCTGAAGAGAGAACTGGTCTTCCTCCTGTAATACATTTAGATATTATTCCATTAAGTTTAGGTCTTCTAGTTTCTCTATCATCATATGCATAGTGGTGGTCTATTTGCCTTTCTCTTCAAGTTTTTCTATATGAAAAGTCAAAGGTTTCTCATTAAATATCTTTACTCTTTTGCCCTTGAATGGGATTTCTAGATGCAATAAATATAATGACAAATATCCTCCTATATTGGTGGTGAACTCCTTGGAGAGGCACATGCCAAAATAGGGCTCTAAATACACTACTACTACCTCTTGTATAACTGTGAGCTGAGGTATTCTGTGGAGAACTATCATAATGTCTTTAATTACCCCTACCATTTTTACAAGGGTTTCATATAATTGCAAGACACCAAGGCTGATATTTGTATATTCCATTCCCTTGATGTCACACATACTGATTTGGGCATCACAATGGTTGCAACTCCAGAGTCTATCATACATTTGTGAACTACCCATCCTTCCATCTAAAGAGACAGATAGAAGAGAGGGGGCTTATTTTTTTCTAAAGTAGATGTTAGGCTAGCTTGTACAGAATCTAACTGATTTGAGGTTCTATTATTGTTTTTCATAGACCTCAAGTATTCTTGCAACAATTTGATCATTCCTAGAAGCTACAAAACTTCATACATAGTTGTCTTAGAGGGATTTTTCTTCATTTCCTCGACTATATTAAATGGGAGGGGTTCAACACTTTTCTCCTTCATAGTTGTGTCATACTTATTTTTGTACCCTTGAGTAGGATATATCTTTAGATTCTTAGTCAGTTAAGGGTATCTTAGTTTATCTCTAGCTTGTTCCTATGTTTTTGCTTCTTTTAGAAAAGGTGCTTCTTTACGATTTTCTGCTTCTTTCTGTCTTGAACTCTCGGGGACTTTTTTGTAAGAGGTTATTTTCTCAATAGGGTTACTTATAGGTGAAGGTACCTTCAGGGGGTTAAGCTCTTGGGGATAAACCTACAAGGGTTTCTTTCCTAACCTGGTAAGAACAACCACTTATTCAATAGAAAGCATCATAAAATTCTGATTCTCTTATCTGATCATATTAACCTGACCCTTGAGGGTTCTCTCAACCTTTTCGATAGCTATTTTTTGAATATTATGTTGATGAATTATACAAGAAGTTTCACTGTGCATATTATTACGTGTGGAACACCAAAAGTTCAACTCTGTTGGAGTGTTAGTGGGTTCACTATCTTCATTAGCGTAAACCACATTAGACTTATCATAGCTTCTACCTCTTATGGAGGCTTAATATTTTGTTACTTGTAGAAACCTCCTTGGTTGGAAATTTTTTTAGCTTAAATTCTCTCCATGGAGGTCATATTATTTGTTAGATTTTTCATGGATGCTTACAGATCTTGTAAAGTTACAAGTGGAAGATCCGGAGTTGATGAAACTGTCACCACAGGAAGTGCAGGAATGGTAGAAAGCATTGGAGGGGTGGGAGGTACCTAAATCACTGGAATGTTAGGCTTCTTGGTCCATTTTGGGATACTTATGTTATAAGGTAGAGTAGGATTTGGGAAAGCATTATATGATTCTTGTGGTAGATCTAGGAAAATAGGTATTATCATTTTTGTAGGGAACCTTCCAATAGTGATAAAATATTTTTCTACTTTCTGGGCTTCCTAGTAAATCTCTGGGAAGGTAAACACTTGGGACTGCCTAATAGCCATATTTATATCTAAGTTAAAAGCTCTTAGATAATAATATATTGACTATTTATTCATTGGCCACAACCTATCGGGTACTCTCTACCAAGTTTGATTAAATCTGATGTTAAAATCAAAAATATCCTCTCGAGGATGCTTTTGGATGATAGTAAACTGATTTAGCAGGGAGAATGGGTCTGCATTCTTGTTAAATTCATTTACTAGTTTACCAAAAATTTGGACCCAAGTAGATAGGGTTTGGTTTTCAAGAGCTTTGTACCAATAGAGCATTTTTCCTTTTAAGGAAATAACTAGCAAACTTATCATAACATCTTCTTCAATGATGTTGTGTATTGGGGCTAGCATGACTACATCTTGATAGTGTGCATAATTCATATTTCCAGTACTATCATACTAGGGTAGAGCTTTCAAGCTTGCTACTAGAATCCGATGCTGAGATGCCATAATCAGGGGGCCTATATGGTTTCATAAAGGGTAAGGTAGAATTGGCTAATTTGTGGCCATTGTAATTATGGTCCTGTCAGATCTTATGGGTATATGGGTAGCTGGAGTTAAAGTTCCACTAGTAGCAGTACTAGGGAAGGTTGTAGGGGAAAGATTCATGTATCCTGTATTAGCAGTGTATGTTTAAGTTGTTCTATAAACTAAAACAATATTAGCTTTGAGGCTACCAAGGTGTAGTTCGAAGAACTGGATGGGTTATTTTATTTTTTTTGCTTTAGATTTGGTTATCATAAAAGATGGTATCTAACCAAAAATTAGAAAAAGGCTTTCATAGGGTTATTTTCTATGGTGGAGTCGCCATGTGATTTATAAAAAATTGATAGGGTAAAGGTATTCACTAAAAATTTTATCTGTATACTACGTGGGATTGGGTCCCACCAGGTGTGCCAAAAAATCTTGGTGCAAAATCTGCCTTTGGTTATGTTTGCACCCAAGACTTTGCCAATATTGAAATATCAGGCTAAATCAGATTTTAATCAGTTCAATATCTAGAGGAGGTTGATTCCTTGCTTCTTTTAGGAAAAGTGAGAGAGAGGAAAATGCATAAAGAGAGGGAAATATAACTATTTCTAGAATCAATTAAGGGGTACAGATCAGATAACAACAAAGAAACTATAATAACCTTTTATAGAGAAGCATATATTTGAACCATCAAATAGAGAAACTAAGCTTCTAGTGAAAATCTATTTGAACACAAGCTTATTGGTAAAGTTAATTTTAGAGTTAGCAGAACTTAGTTGCAAAACTTCAGAGTCAAAATTAGAGCAAGTTAAATTCAACCTAACTTTATATAGCAATTAAAAATCCATACATACTTGATTTAGAACACCAGTGAGCCAGAAACTAGAATGAATGATATTTTATAAATCTTTTAGAATTCTGTATACATTGCCTTGTAAAAATCTATGAGTTGACATTTTATTCAGATTGCTCATCCTATATATAATAGTTTTACATAACAAAAAAATTTAAAGTTGTTACAACAATATACCCATAGGCTCATTCTAGTAAAGAGGCAGTTAGGACAGCATGGAGTTTTCAACTGGAAATGGTTAAAATATTCTTATTACAATGGTCCTCCTTGATCTCTTTCGAGGTGTCATGATCTAGTTGTATTCATCTTCAGAATATCATGGCATTGTGACTTTTTGCCTTAGCTCAACCTTATGTCTTCAAAATGTTGCGTTGTCATGACTTTTTTCCTTAGCTCCACCTTATGTCTTCAAAATGTCATGTTGTCATGAATTTTTGCTTTGCTCAGTCCTTGGCCTTCAAAATGTCACATTGTCATGATTTTTTGCTTTGCTTGGCCCTTGGCCTTCAAAATATCACGTTGTCATGACTTTTGACCCTTAGCTCCAACTTCATCTTCAAAATTTTGTGTTGTCACAATTTTTTACCTGAGCTTCATATTATGTCTTCACAATTTCACGTTGTCATGACTTATTGCTTTGCTCGGCCCTTGGCCTTCAAAATGTCACACTATCATGACTTTTGGCCCTTAGCTCCACCTTCTTCAAAATGTCACGTTGTCATGAATTTTTGCTCGATTTTGCATTATGTCTTCAAAATGTTGTGCTATCACAAATTTTTATCTCAACTCCGCTTATGTATTCAAAATATCATGCGATCATGACTTTTTGCTCGGCTCCACCTTATGTCTTCAAAATGTCACGCTATCATGACTATATTCTATACTTAGTGAAATATTGAGAAGACTACTCCTTATTTCCCTGGATATGGTCATTTTGACCAATAGGACTTTAGTGAGGAAGGAAACTAGCAATTCATATTTGGTAAAGTGGACTATGATAGTGCAATATTTTGGAAATATTACTCTATTAATAGATAGTAGAGGTGAATTTTTGGCATTGTGAAGGCTGCTATAGGAAAATATCAAGAAAGATGCTAAATTTATGAATAATTGTATTCTTATAAAAATTTGAAAAGATCCAGAAAATGAAAATCAAGAATTTAGATATATTATGTAAAATTATGTATGTTTCTAGCTATAGCATCTCAATTTATATGAGAAGTGTACTTATTTATAAACTCTCAAGATTTAAAGAAGATATGTGTAATTTGTCAAAGGTGGGAGACCCAAGTACAACCCCTTATTATCCAATAAAAAAATAAGACACATGAACACATTAGTCTAATGTAGCTATAACTCAAAGTGAACACTTCCTCTTCTCAAAATGTTAAGCATAGACTACTTATAAAAGAAATAGTACAAAAAATAGGTAGTCATGGCCTCTAGTATGTATATATGAAAATTATAGATTATGCTAGAAGTGGGGTTCAAAGGCTTGCTTGCAAAACCACTCAAGGTTTAGGTTCTGCTATGCAAAAAAAATTAAAGAAAAGTTACATATACAACTTAAGGCTTGAATAAGCAACTTGTCAATGATTTATAATAAACAATATTATTTATAGATTACAAAAAGGGGGAATTTCCCTCCAAAACACGCATAGGAGCTTTTAACAAAACATCTTTGCTACCCTCCTAATATGATCATCCTTACCAGTTTGTAGCCTTTTATGGTTTTTGGGTTGATTTTGAGCTATTGGGTATGAAACTACTACCACATGGATCCTGAAAATTGATTAGAAGCACTTTATACAATCAATATTGTTAGGTTTGAGATTGTTGCGACTATAGTTGTCACTCTCTTGACTTTAAGATTCCATCCACTTTTATTAGATTATTGAGCCCAATTTATGCCAATAGGTGACCTTTAACTCTTCTTACTAAGTGTCTCATTAGTTGTGTTCACCTGCCTTCCTAGGAGCTTGTGCACTTTAATGATTTTTTTGCAACTTGATATGACCCTTCTCCCTTACTAGCTAATTTTTGCATTATTATTTTCTTCTTAGAGTGCTTCTATTTTATCTTTGGCTTCCCTTTGTCTTCTAAAGTGATGCAAGCTATCAATTATTTGTTGAAACTATTTCTAGTCCTTTTTTAATTGAAGCTTTATAAATTTTTGAGATCGATTTGTATTCATGTTAGTATCTCACAAAGTATTTTTCTTTACCCCCAATTATACCTTTTGAATGTTAAGTCTTTCAAAATTTTCTTATGGTTCATAGTACAATTCTAAAAAAAAAATTGTTCTCTTTTCTCTAGAACTTTCAAGATCTTTGATCTTCAAACATCTTGCTTTTTTTTTGGAGTTTATGGGCAATGCAGTTTGTTGAAACTTTGCCTTCCTTCCTTTGTCACAAATTTTATAGATTAGCACTAATCCTTGGATAATTTTTTTTTACCTTGATTGGTTTGATATCCTTTTTCATCCTTTCTACCAGCTTTTCCTTTGTTTCATCCTCCTTGTAAAATTCTACCTACGAAAAAGAGTGTAATGAAAAGTCACTACAAGTTCTACTCCATTTTTTCCTTTAGTACTTGCATATCCTATTTGAGTGATTTTTTTTCTAGTTTTTGGTGCTATACTTTTTTCCTATATGCTATACAAGAAGAATATGGTCATGAATTTCAAAAGTTCTTCAATATATAAATTTTGTATACCAAAAATTGCTCATAGAATTCTTTCTGCTACATATAGAGCATTTGATTGAGCTTGAAATACTAGTCAATGGTGATATTACAATCTAGGAGTAACTAATTTTTGCATATCTTTGATAAACCATAAGATTTCCAAAAATATTACTTGACTGGTCTTTCATGGCTCCAACTGAGGATATACCATTCCTTTAGCTACAATACCCAATTATTTGGAAATTGTCCCATTATTGGATGTTCTCTTCTTTTAAATTTTATTTGAGAATTCTACACCTTTGTGTTATTTTCAATTATTTATATAACTATACTCTTGAATGATCTCCCATACTTCAAAAAATTCCTAAGTGATTGGGGTTTGGTAATGGTGGTGCTAGATGGGATAGGAATCCTTTATAGAAATTTTCCTTTCTTCCTCACACATTCACTGCCTTTATTTGCATGCCATGTATTTATGATAGCATTATCATTAGGTTGTGGTAGGAAGATAACCACCTTGCATGAACAGTTCTTTTTCCTTATAAAGTTACATCCAAATATCTTTACACATTTCAATGTAGATTCATTCCCTACTCATTATTAATCAATCCTTCATGTTGATGCTTTTTAACCAAGAATGAGGTGGAGGATATTTTAATATTTTATGTACCTACATGCACATGAATACATTAATTACACCTCATAGGATATCTTTATGGAAAACAACCATTTTCTTTTTATAGTTGGCCATTCATAAAGCCTCTTGATTGTCTCTCCAACATTGGGGATTTCTTAAATAGTTTCCCTAGATATGAATGTTGTTTATTTGTTGGATTCATCTATTGGTCTACATCAATGCATATCATAGTTTTGACACCTTCCATAGTTGTGCTATTTTTTGGGTGTTCTAAAAATCTATAGTTGATATTGATTTTTAAAATTTGTAGAGATCTAAGCTACTTTATTTTGGTCTATGGGAGACTTGACCTTATTCTTATGTTATAATTTTTATACTATGTTACCAACCATTGGAAATTGGACTCTTATAATTCTCCTAGTGAAACTTCCATATTGATGCAAAATATTCTTTGGAGATTTTGGCATATCCTTTGTCAGAAATATTTGAAATACTACAAACTATGGTTCTACTCATCTAGCACGGGCATATAGCATAGCCTAATGATTCTTCAAGAATTAAATCCTATATAAAGAGGTTAATAAAAATAAATTCTTATATATATATGACCTAGATAGGGTCAAGCTCATGCTTTTGCTTCAAATTCAACCCATGCCTATAGAACCATAGGCCTTAGGAAGATTTAGACCCTAGATTTTGGTTGCCCATTAGTATATTTGATAATTTAAGATAAATGGATGCAGTTCATCAACCAAAACTTTGGATTTGAACTAATATTTCTTGATATCAAAATATGATCAGGGTTTAGCCCAGATGTCTATAAGTGTTCAACATGAAGTAGATAGAGTAACCAAATGGAATTTTTATCCTAGTTTATACTGAGTCCTCAAGACCATGAAGGACCAATCCAAAGACAAATATTCTCCTAGCTTAGTAGTAAAGTATCTTGATAAGAAAATACTAAAATATGTAGGAAGATCAATTATAGTTATGTATTACATCACAATCACACTTAGACAAACATATAAAGTGAGTAAAAGTTTTGCCTTAGAATTTGGACCACACTACCATCCAATTGCACCACTCTATTGTTCAAGGGTTGGTAATCCATTCCCAAGGCATCTATCATTCCTTTTAGTATTACCAAAGTACTTGCCCCACAATATCCCATATATTTATGTATCAACTTGTCTTTTCAAATTAGGGATAAATAGAAGAGGAGAGTCTTAGTCTTGCTTACTCTTAAAGTAGATAATTTGAAGACTATAGGTACCTTTTATTATATCTACTCCTTTTGCTCTTCAAATATCTTCTTTATATTCTCCTTTTATTCTAGAATAGAAAATATGTCCGATATAGGGACAACCACCATAGAGCTCTTCAAATGATCCACCATGCTAAATGTTCCAAGGGACCTGATCTTCTAAGAAGCCATCATCATCTATTGAAATTTGGACTTATTTATAGTTGATTGAGGACTTTTTTATAATTTTGATTTGGAAAGTACACTACTTTAGATCCTCCAGGGTTTTTGATTTACTAACTACTTGAGCTTCTGGTGCACTCTACATTTATGGTATTATAGTAGGTGATTTCCTTCTAGGATTAATTGTCCTTTTCTAGGGTCTACGATATATGATAGCTCTTCTTGATTTTTGGCCCTTATCATATAGTCTGACTAAACTTGTGGTATGTTTTCCATTTGGATTCCTTCTTTAGTAGATATCATGTAGACTTCTTCTTCCTCCCATGTTACTAGGATTTGATTGAGGCACACTACTTGATTCAAGGAGGAATGAGGTATGGGAAGTTTGGCTTGTTACTTGTACCTAAATTCTTAAAAAATGTGTTGATGCCTATGTGTAGACACCTAAAAGTCACACATTGCTACTCTTACCATCATCATGGCTAATAAATTTGCAAAGACCATAAAATTTAAATATATTAACCTCAAAACACTATTTATTTATCAAATTTGATATTCATGCACTATTCATAAGCCCTGTTGGGCCACTTAAGCCCTTTTCTATGTTTAACCTTGGGTCCCCATGTGACTATCATATTTACCTAACCTTTGGTAATATCTAACCTTGGTCCCCATGTGACCATCATCTTCACTTAACCTTGGTTAATATCTAACCTTGGTCAAAGTCACCTCATAGTCAAACACCACCCATGGTTAATTTAATTTATGGCCACCTCACCTAGTCTATCCTTTGACTAGCCTAGGATCCACCTCATCTATTTGACCTTGGTCTAACTTAGGGTAAACCTAAGCAGGATTAACCTTAACCCTTGCAAATCACATCTTCTCATGAGCATTTAAGACCTTAAATGAATTTTGAAGAATTTTGTGTCCCAAAGCATGGGAGACATGGTGAGTCACCCTCTACATCACCCAAAATTCAACATATAACCTAGGATCAACCTAACCATAGTCAGAATTAATGCTTGCTCCATTTCAAATTCTCATGTGCATTTAAATCCATAAATAAATTTTGAGGACTTTTGGGTTTCAAAGCATGGGCCAATGGTGAGTCATCTTCCATCTCACCTGAGTCAACTCTCAATGCATGGTTAATCCTACTATAATTAGAATTTAACCTTTACTCCACTCCACATCCCCATGTTCATTTATGAAATTTATATGGGTGAGGGATTATCTCACCCAAATACACCTATAATACATGCCACATCAAGGGATACCTTATAGGGAACACCTCAGGGGACACCCCATGGGATGCATTAGCCCACCCCCCAACCTCTCCCAATTTTATAAATGGAGGGTCATTTATTCTATCTTCATCCATCCACCATTTGCATACCCAGACTTTGTCAAAATCCATCTAGGCTACATTACATTCCATGACTCAATTTGCTATGGCATATCCTTTGTCAGAAATATTTGAAATACGACAAACTATGGTTCTACTCATCGAGCACGGGCATATAGCATAGCCTAATGATTCTTCAAGAATTAAATCCTACATAAAGAGGTTAATAAAAATAAATTCTTATATATATATGACCTAGATAGGGTCAAGCTCATGCTTTTGCTTCAAATTCAACCCATGCCTATAGAACCATAGGCCTTAGGAGGATTTAGACCCTAGATTTTGGTTGCCCATTGGTATATTTGTTCAAAATTTTGGATTTGAACTAATATTTCTTGATATCAAAATATGATCAGGGTTTAGCCTAGATGTCTATAAGTGTTCAACATGAAGTAGATAGAGTAACCCAAATGGAATTTTTATCCTAGTCTTATACCGAGTCCTCAAGACCATGAAGGACCAATCCAAAGACAAATATTCTCCTAGCTTAGTAGTAAAGTATCTTGATAAGAAAATACTAAAATATGTAGGAAGATCAATTATAGTTATGTATTACATCACAATCACACTTAGACAAACATATAAAGTGAGTAAAAGTTTTGCCTTAGAATTTGGACCACACTACCATCCAATTGCACCACTCTATTGTTCAAGGGTTGGTAATCCATGCCCAAGGCATCTATCATTCCTTTTAGTATTACCAAAGTACTTGCCCCACAATATCCCATATATTTATGTATCAAATTGTCTTTTCAAATTAGGGATAAATAGAAGAGGAGAGTCTTAGTCTTGCTTACTCTTAAAGTAGATAATTTGAAGACTATAGGTACCTTTTATTGTATCTACTCCTTTTTCTCTTCAAATATCTTCTTTATATTCTCCTTTTATTCTAGAATAGAAAATATGTCCGATATAGGCACAACCACCATAGAGCTCTTCAAATGATCCACCATGCTAAATGTTCCAAGGGACCTGATCTTCTAAGAAGCCATCATCATCTATTGAGATTTGGACTTATTTATAGTTGATTGAGGACTTTTTTATAATTTTGATTTCGAAAGTACACTACTTTAGATCCTCTAGGGTTTTTGATTTACTAAGTACTTGAGCTTCTGGTGCACTCTACATTTATGGTATTATAGTAGGTGATTTCCTTCTAGGATTAATTATCCTTTTCTAGGGTCTACGATATATGATAGCTCTTCTTGATTTTTGGACCTTATCATATAGTCTAACTAAACTTGTGGTATGTTTTCCATTTGGATTCCTTCTTTAGTAGATATCATGTAGACTTATTCTTCCTCCCATGTTACTAGGATTTGATTGAGGCACACTACTTGATTCAAGGAGGAATGAGGTATGGGAAGTTTGGCTTGTTACTTGTACCTAAATTCTTAAAAAATGTGTTGATGCCTATGTGTAGACACCCAAAAGTCACACATTGCTACTCTTACCATCATCATGGCTAATAAATTTGCAAAGCCCATAAAATTTAAATATATTAACCTCAAAACACTATTTATTTATCAAATTTGATATTCATGCACTATTCATAAGCCCTGTTGGGCCACTTAAGCCCTTTTCTATGTTTAACCTTGGGTCTCCATGTGACTATCATATTTACCTAACCTTTGGTAATATCTAACCTTGGTCCCCATGTGACCATCATCTTCACTTAACCTTGGTTAATATCTAACCTTGGTCAAAGTCACCTCATAGTCAAACACCACCCATGGTTAATTTAATTTATGGCCACATCACCTAGTCTATCCTTTGACTAGCCTAGGATCCACCTCATCTATTTGACCTTGGTCTAACTTAGGGTAAACCTAGGTAGGCTTAACCTTAACCCTTGCAACTCACATCTTCTCATAAGCATTTAAGACATTAAATAAATTTTGAAGAATTTTGTGTCCCAAAGCATGGGAGACATGGTGAGTCACCCTCTACATCACCCAAAATTCAACATCTAACCTAGGATCAACCTAACCATAGTCAGAATTAACCCTTGCTCCATTTCAAATTCTCATGTGCATTTAAATCCATAAATAAATTTTGAGGACTTTTGGGTTTCAAAGCATGGGCCAACGGTGAGTCATCTTCCATCTCACCTAAGTCAACTCTCAATGCATGGTTAATCCTACTATAATTAGAATTTAACCTTTACTCCACTCCACATCCCCATGTTCATTTATGAAATTTATATGGGTGAGGGATTATCTCACCCAAATAAACCTATAATACATGCCACATCAAGGGATACCTTATAGGGAACACCTCAGGGGACACCCCATGGGATGCCTTAGCCCACCCCCCAACCTCTCCCAATTTTATAAATGGAGGGTCATTTATTCTATCTTCATCCATCCACCATTTGCATACCCAGACTTTGTCAAAATCCATCTAGGCTACATTACATTCCATGACTCATTTTGCTATAAATATCATCAATCACTACATAAAATATCAATTTGCATCCTTTTTGTGTCCCAGAATTAGTGTTTGTTGTAATTTCTGAAGGTGAATCAACAAAGACAAGAGCTCCAATAGTAGCAAAAGACCATTTTGCACAACCCAAAATTCTGTTAAGATATCATAGTCAATATCACAAGGTAACTTGCAACCCAAAAAATCACACCTTAATACATGATCCTTTTAAAGGGTCAATTTCATATACCAAAAGGATAGAAAACCCTCAAGGCAGGTAACTATAACCATCCAAAAATAATTTTGTAATCATTTTCACTACTTTTGTAATGAATTAGTTTTTTTTTAGAGTCTTTTTATTTATAAACATGAGGGGTTTGATCAAGATAGGCCCCAAAATTTTCTAACCCTTTTTTTAGGTCTTGTAGGTCTTGAGGATAGGTCTGACCAATAGTGGCACATGATCTATAAGTCCACTCCTTTTGAGTATATTTTAGAATGCATTTGAGTGTTGTTGACATCATCACTGAAAAAGAGGCTTTCACCTTCTAAAACCCCATTTTATGGTCTCCAAAGGCACTTTGTAAAAGGTCTCCTCTTGTAATCCCTTTTAACCATCAATTGCAAACATCAGTTTTCCATCAGTTCACTATGGAGGAATTGTTTCATCAAATTTTGTTATGGGAAGATGGGAGATTCCCTCAAGATAGACCCAAACTAGATAGACACTTGTAGGTAGGCAATACCAAGAAGCAAATTCCTGCATATAATGTTTTTGGATGATAGCTATCTACCTAATAATGTTATGAGGTTCTTGTTATAGAGGGATTGTTACTAACACTATTTTCTGATTTTTACTTTGTACCCCATCAAAATCACTATTAGACAAAAACTAAAGCCGCATATAGCTATTATAAGGAATTTTATCACCCTGGTGTCCTTGTTTGAAAAGAGGTCTTAAGTTGTTTTTAAAATAATAACTTTGGGTGTTTTTTGCCTTCTCGTCGTCAACATCTCATTGGTAAATATCTTGAGAATATTTTTCATTTCTTCAAACCTAGAATTTTTTATAGCAAAGACAGCTAGGGAAAGAAGGGGAGTAGGGACTATGGGTATAACTAAGGCTGGTTGAATGAATTAAGGGGTCTACATGGGAATTGGGGGACTAGGGGATAGCCTTCCAATCTAGATCATATCATGTCTATCCTAGATAGATATGCCATAGGCATTTGGTAGAGAATTTCCTCCTTTAGCCTTAATCATAAAGGATATTTTAGAATATAAGGCCTTTACATAGTAAATAAACACTATACCCAAGAGAGAATAAATCTCATCAATTATTCTATGTCGATACTTTTGAATATAAGGATAAAATCATCTATAGACTCCATAAATTCTATATTTATAGTTGATAATTGATCCAAGAGAGATACTCCATATACCTTCTCTTTAAATCATTCTATAGAGAAGGCATCAAGTTGGTCCTTGTCACCAATAACCTTACCTTCGAATGAAGCCACCAAAAACCTCATAGCCACATTATGCTCTATTACAATATGAAGTACACATAAGCTCACTATATTCTATAGGTTCTCAATCAAAGTTGTTATATATTCCTTCATAAATTATGTGAGTGATTTTAGTGCAAACATCAATATTGTTTGAGATACTACATTATTTGGTAACATTGAAGTACCATGGGTAATATTTTAAATATTAATTTAGGAGTGTGTATTAAAAATTTATCTAATGTATGTGTCAAACTATGCAAGGTGTTATATGTTATGTAATAAACTGTTCATAGTGTCAATAGTGTAAGTGTGCAAGTGTAAGTGTGCAAGTGTAAGGTGTGCAAGTATGATTTTTGAAAGTGCAAGGTGTTAAGAGAGCAAATGAAGAGTCATTGGTGTTAGGTTTTAAATATGAAAGTGGAGTAATAAAGATGTTTTAAAATGTAAATTTAGAGGTTATATATTTATTAAAGTTTTGTCATAATGTGAGGCATGTAAAAGGATGCATCTCCCAAGTGTTTGAGGAGAGCAAGAATCATGAAAAATTATATATTAGAGATAAATATTCATACAGTGTAATCAATTATAATTATTTACAATTTTATTATTTATGAATATAATAGTGTGATTTGTTTTTTTTTTTTTGATTTTTTTTATTTTGTTTTTTTTGTTTTTTTTGAATTTACATGGTGGAATCGGTAGTCGCCACGAATTTGGGTAGGTTGTCCGGCTTTTATGGCCGCCATAGTATTCTGCGCTATCCGCCCTAGAAGCTGCCACACAAATATTTGCACAATCCGCCCCTATAACCACCATGCCACAATCATTTTAAACCTTTTACGTCGTTGAAAGCACCAGGAAAGGGACAAGTGTTCAGTCTAGTGAGGCCCAAGATTTGAACCTTGGAACTCCACCCCCATTATGGGGTTTGGATGAACCAATTGGTCTACACCTTGGACCTATAATAGTGTGATTTGTTATAATGAAATATTTTTGTTATTTATGAATCTAATTTATGTCATTAATATTTGATCCTAGAGAAATTAACCTGCGAGATGATTTGACATAATTGCCATTAGTGGTATTAGAGCCACATTGAGTGGAATCTTCAAGAAAAATTTGGAGTGAAGATGTTGTAGAAAATAAGGATTTATTAAAAAATATTAATTTAAGAAAAGATCACAGATTGAAGAAGCTTGTTGGACAAATTAGAATATTAAATATATTGGGACAAAAGAAGACTGCTAAAAGGATTTAAAAATTTGATGAATATTAAAGAAAATTAGAATGTGGAAGGAGTTGCTGGACTATGAATAAATGAGTGCTAAAAAGAGATGTTTGAATGTCAAAGTTATGAACATATGCAAAGAATAATAAATATTTGAAGATAAATATAAATGTGAAAGTTGAACATTGTGTTGGAGTCTAACCTAGAGGTTTGTGAAGAAGAATGAACGTTATGTTGGAGATAGGCCTAGAGGATTACAAAGAAGAAAAATACCTACCAAATTATGATGAGAAGAAATATGTGTGTTGAATGTGAGCCTAAGGGTATGTAAGTCTATGAACATGTGAAGCCAGAGGTATTTATGAGTTCGAAGCTAGAGGAGGAATTTAAAGTGTCACATAGACAATTTGATGAATTATGGGAAAGTGAACTGTCTAGACTATCACATTTTCAAATAACACCTAAGAATGTAATGAAAATTGCTCTAGTTTAAATTCAATATGTGGTTCCCAAGAAAAGGTAAGGTCTGACTTTGATTTATTATGAAATTTGCATGTTAATTATGGGAAAGTTCAATTTAATTTTGGTATTATAAAGTTTTTGATGATAATTTGGAAGCATAAGGTATTAACCATTGAAAGAAATTATTTTTGGAGTAAAAAAGCATTAAGTGGAACAAATGAATTGATTATTAGGAGGCATAAGGAAATTAAACATTTAAATTTTGCATTGAAGATTTGATTAAGTGGAGTGTTGACTATAGTTGAAACTTATGAATTAAATTTGATTATTGAAGGTTGTTTGTGAACTTGAATGTGAAAATTTGGGAGATAAAAGGATATAAAAAAAATGATTATTGAGTTGTGTAAAACTCAGCGAACAGTTTTCATTATTCACAGCAAAGCTTAAATACAGTTTACAATGCCGAGAATAGTCACCAGCGTGAACTGAATAGTTGTAACAGCATAACAGCGTAACAATCTACCAGCCAAATAATGAAATACAAACAAGAATAGTTAAGTACGCTAACATCCCCCTTTATTACATTATTTGGGTAATGTAATAACTAATAGCTATACTAGACTACTAACATCCCCTTACATTATTTTGCAATACAAAGTGAGTTGCGAAACAATTCAAATTTGACACGTCCAAGTGCCTTAGTGAAAATGTCTGCAACTTGAGCATCGGTGGGAATGTGTTGAAGCTGAATTCGGTGCTTTGGAACTTCATCTCGAATGAAATGACATTGTGTGTCAATGTTCTTTGTTCTTTCATGATGGACTGGATTCTTGACGAGGTTCAGAACACCCTGATTGTCGCAAAACAAGTGTATTGGAGATTTTTATGGATGGCCCATACTTGTCAGAATGCGACGTAACCATATCACTTCACACACGACTTCACGTGCGGCGCGATATTCTGCCTCTCGTTGATGAAATAGCAACCACTGTTGCTTCTTGTCGTGCCAAGAGACAGGACCGGATCCCAGATGAAAAATGTATCCAGAAGTTGACTTGCGATCATCAAATGATCCGACATAGTCAGAGTCCGTGTATCCTTGCAAGAAGAATTTGTTGTTCCTCTTGTATTCTAGGCCATATTCCATAGTACCATGGACATAGTGAAGAACACGTTTTGCTTCTTTCCAATGAGTGGTCTTAGGCTCCTGCATGAACCTCGAAAGATAGTTTACAACAAATATGAGATCTAGCCTAGTATTGGTCAGATATATGAGACTCCCAATCAACTGTCGATAGAGAGTACCATCTACCTGAGGTGAGTCATCATATCATGATAACTAAAGTCCATTCTCCATCGGAGTTGCCATTGGCTTGCAATCAATCATGCGATATTTTTCCAGCAATGTCTTGGCATATTTTTTTTGAGACACTTTGATGGAGTGCTCCTTCTGGCTGAATTCCAGACCAAGATAATAATGGAGAAGTCCGAGATCTGTCATCTCAAAATATTTGCACAAGTTTCTTTTGATAGTAGAGATCATAGTTTCTGAACTCCTTGTAATGAGCAGATCATCCACATAGAGTACAAGCAACACTATCTTAGAACCCTGTTTCTTGAAATAGAGGTTTGCATCTGACGGACATCTCTTAAATCCATGTTGCATAAGGTGATTGTCCATTTTTATATACCAAGCTCGAGGAGCTTGTTTCGGACCATACAAGGATTTGACCAACTTGCAAACTTTCTGCTCTTGGCTTTCCACTTCAAATCCTTCAGGCTGAGTCATATAGACTTCTTCTTGGAGATCACCATTTAGAAAGGCACTTTTGACATCCATTTGGTGAACTTTCCACCCATATTGTACTGCCATAGCACACATAACCCGAATTGTGGTCATCCGAGCAGTAGGTGCAAAAGTTTCCTCGTAGTCAATGCCTTCCTTTTGAGCATAGCCCTTTGCAACAAGACGGGCCTTATGCTTATAAATTGTTCCATCTGCCTTGTACTTGACTTTATATACCCATTTGTAGCCAATAGGTTTCTTTCCATGCGACAGATCAACAAGCTTAAGTTTTATTTTTCATCAGAGACTCATACTCTGTATCCATAGCGGCATTCCACTGAGGCTCACTAAGAGCATCTTGCACTGATGCAGGTTCAAGACCATATATGGGAGACATGAATGCCCTATCATCATCAATATCCATATCCTCAACTTCTGTACTTGGAGTTACATAAATTTCCTCAAAAGATTGACAAAGATCATCAACCTCACCAGTTTCTTTGGCTTCTTTCTCCTTTTGAGCCATACTATATGTACGAGGTCTATCCAAATTCAAATTGGGAGGAGTGGATAAATTTGCATCTCTAATTGTATTTGTACACCATTTAGGATTCTTCTTCGGTGGTGGTGAAGAAGATGTAGAAGGACCTCCTGTCTGTGTTGACGAAGGAATCTTCTCTTCCTTAGTTTCCACAATATCTTGGTGTAATTTAGATGTGCTCTGTGATGTGAAAGCTTCATCAAAGACAACATCTCTGCTGATATGAATTTTCTAGGTCAAAGGATCTATCAACCGATATCCTTTAGAGTGCTCAAAATAACCAAGAAAAATACATCTCAATGTTTTCTCATCTAGCTTCTTCATTTTCTCTTTCGGTATGTGCATGAAAGCGTGACATCTAAAAATACGTAGATGAGATATGGAGGGTTTTCGACCACTCCATGCTTCCTATGGAGTCATTCCTTTTAGGGCCTTTGTGGGTGCCCTATTCAACAGATACACTGCAGTGGTGATAGCTTCTACCCAATATTGTTGCCCAAGAGTAGCTCCTGTGAGCATACAACGAACCATTTCCATGATAGAACGGTTCCTTCTCTCAGCAACTCCATCTTGCTGAGGAGTATAGGTAGTTGTTAACTATCGCTTGATTCCATTCTTATCTAGAAATGCTGAAAATTCATTAGAGGTAAACTCTCCCCCTCGATCTGAGCGGAGGGTTTTAATAGAAGCTCCTGACTCCTCAACGGATTTCTTGAACTGCTGGAAGAATGCGAAAGCTTCAAATTTCAGTTGGAGAAAGAAAACCCACATCTTTCGTGAGTAGTCATCTATGAATAACTGAAAGTACCTCTTCCCTCCACAACTTTTGGGTGTGAAAGGACCACACAGATCGGTGTGAATTAACTCCAGAGGTTTTTGTTCTCTTGTAGAGCTCTTCTCAAATGGTACTCTATGCTGCTTTCCTGCCAAGCAGTCAGAGCACACTGGCAATGTGGTAGAAAGGGAAGGAAGACCCTTTACCATCTCATACTTGCTGAGCTCAAGTAAGTAGCCAGAACTAAGATGCCCATATCTCTTGTGCCATAGGGAAGTTGCCTCCTTGGTAGAGACAGTCATGGCAACATGTGGAGTAGAGATAGCATCTAGGGAAAATAAGTTGTGCTTATATGAAGCTGTTGCAATCTGTTTACCCTTCCTGGTAATAGTACAACACTTCTTTCCATTCTCAACATGAAAGTTGACAACCATATTTCTATCCAGGATTTGTGTGACTGACAAAAAATTGTTAGCCAATCCCGAAACATAGAGGACTTTGTCAATCTGACACTTGCCATCAGGAAGAGTGACTGAAACTGTACCCTCTCCCTGAACCCTATAGGTTTTATCATCAACAATGGTGACAGGTTTGCCCTCTTTGGCCACAAATGATTCAAACCATGATCTGTCGCCAGTCATATGTTTGCTAGCTCTAGAATCGACATACCAAACAGGATCCCTCTGTGTGGAATCTATGGTAGTCATGAGCACCTTGTGTGCCCATTCGGAATCTGAGTCAGATTATTCAACAACAACATTCACCTGGGGTTGCTTGTTTTTATTTTGTGGTTTGTTTTGGCCTTTTCGCTTGTTCTTATGCCAACACTTGTTGGTGTCATGGTTGTCTTTCTCATAGATCTTGCACCACCTCTTCTTCTGTTGAGGTTGTTTGCCTTTTCCTTTCGTATCTTGTTGAGAATTTCCTCCTTTATGAAATTTGCCTCCTTTTTTCCCATTACCTTTATTCCTAGAACCCTGCATGTTGGTGTATAGGGCTGTATTGGAAGAATCATCCTTGTGAAGTTGGCGTGCCTCCTATTGTTGAAGCAGATTGACCAACTCAATGTAGGTAATTTGTCGTTGAGACACCTGGATGGAGGTTATCAACATATCAAATGAAGAAGGTAAAGCTCTCATCATAAGTGAAATGAGAAGCTTTTTGTCCACAGTATCTCCCAAAGAACTCAATTTCTCTTTCAACTCAGACACTCTGCACAGAAAGAGTTCAACTGTTTCACCCTGCCTCAAACTCAGGTTATGAAGTTGTTGTTGAAGATGAAGAATGGTGGATTAATTCTTTCCCTCATAGATGGTTCTAAGGGCATCCCATGCCTCTTTACCACTTGCTTTGTCAGCTATATGAGGTTGCACTTCATCTGAAACAACAAACAAAATGAGCACCTTTGCTCGACTGTATTTCTTTTCAAAAGCTATCTGATCTACTGAAGGACCTGTGGATCCTGCTGTTGGTGAAGGCCTAGTTGCTACTCCAGTAACAATATCCCACAAATCTTCCATTTGGAGAATTGCCTTCATTTTATGTTTCCATGGTGTATAATTTGGACCTTTCAATAACTGATGCGGATCAGTCATCAATTTTGCAACAGCGGTCATAGTGAAGGTTCCTTATATCACCAATTGGTCCCCCTTTCGATATACCTTTTTCTAGGCCAATATACCATACAAAATTCCCGCCCTTACGTGAGGGAAACTATAGTTATTTAGAAAGATCAACAAAAACCACCCGCCCTTACGTGAGGTAGACTATAGGTGAGTTTTAGAGATCATACGATACGTGGAACATAAGCGGTATTGAAAGGGAATCACCTTGTTGATGGAACCTACCATAGAATATTCTTCTCATGCGTGGGGCGTAACTTCCCCTAAACACTATGAAGAATACTTCGTCAGGATTTACGCCTAAACACAAGTGCGATAAAGGGTAGTGGATGGAGTAAAAAATGCAAAAATTGGCAAACTTATCTCTCCCCGACGATTTATAGAGAACAAGCTCAGACATCGTTGTAGCAGCTATATTAGGCGGTGGATACAGTAGCCAAATCACGACAGCTTTACCTGTAAGTGCTGGCCAGAGGTATCACAAATACCGAAAGCTGTAGTGCAATAAATTGCACGGATGGGTTTTAATTATTCTAGGGACTTAGGGAGTGAATTTGCTTTTAAGTTTTTAATGTTATAGTGCAAAAATGAAATATGCAACATACAACATAAAAAACTGCCCACAAGAATAACCCCAAAGGTGTCGGTCACAACCGAAAATGCACCTTTTACAATTCGCCAAATTGCCTTTTCAAAAAATTACTCACAATCCCCCTTTGATTTTTGAAAAAATATCCCCCCTTAAAAAAAATTCTTTAACAAAGAATTTTTAATAATTATTATATATTTAAAATTAAAATAAATAATTTTAATTTATATAGTTTTAAAACTTAGGAAAAATAAATTAAAAATAAATTTTAATTTATAAAGTTTAAAACTATATTAAAAAAAATTAAAATTAAAAATTTTAATTAAAAATAATAATAATTAAAAAACAACTTTGAAAAAAAAATTATACCTTAGAGGGGAGTCGACGGGATTTGAACCCCCGACCTGCAGGCTCCCTGAGCCTTACCGCACAGCTCACTGCCAAGTGAGCTAGCGGGCTGATCCGGAAGGATCAGTGGAGACCTCCTTTTTCAATACCCGAATGCTCCTCCTCCTCTGCTGTGGCCTCCGATTGCTGGGCCACGCGTTGCTGATTCCCAGCGCTCTCTGTGTTTTACAAAAAAAAAACTCGCCGCGCAACTATAGTCCGTCCACGTCTGCTTCTCGTCTGCTGCTGCGTTCTTCGACGTTCTGTCTTCTTTTTTTTTTTCGAAAAAAAATATTTCGGTGGGGGGGGGTGGTCACCCGTGACACAGTGCTGCACATAGGGGGAAGGGAGGGGGGAAATTTAAATTCCCCCTCGCGACGTGCACCACGGGACGTCGCGTCTCCGTGGACGTCTGGGCCTGTGCGTCTGCGTGTGGGTCTCGATGCGCGCATTGCTGTGCAGTCCGCATGGAGCGGACGTCCCTCTCCACCGGGGGGGGGGACTTCCCCCTCCTTCCGCGCGACACACGCGCTGTGTTCCAATGATGCAGCGCGCCACACCCGAGGGGGGGATTTGCGCCTCCTGCGCGTATGTCCCCCTCCTGCATCCGCAGTACGACGAGCGCGGATTGCGCTTCGTCCGCGTCCCCCTCGCGCTCGATGGGGGGGGCGCTGCACCTCCTGTGCGGACGTCCCCCTCCTCTGCACGTTTGCGAACAGGTAGCATCGCGTCCCCTTTTTTTTTTTTTAATTCTGGTGGGCTGCAGAGAGTTGCAAGCTGCGTCCGCTAGAAAAAAATTTGCTGCAGTGTGCCGTAGTCACGCCCAGCGAGGAAAAAAAATTTCCTTCGCTTCCAGCACCAACTCCTTCCTCCGTCTGTGCACGGAAAAAAAATTTCTTTAACTCTAATTCTCTGCCTAGAAAATTTCAGACTGGCTCTGATGCCATGTAAAACTCAGCGAACAGTTTTCATTATTCACAGCAAAGCTTAAATACAGTTTACAATGCCGGGAATAGTCACCGACATGAACTGAATAGTTGTAACAGCATAACAGCGTAACAATCTACCAGCCAAATAATGAAATACAAACAATAATAGTTAAGTACGCTAACAAGTTGAAGATTGAAGAATTTGAAATTTGATGAATTAAAATTTGAGATTTGAGATTTGAAAAATTGATTGAAATTTGAAGAGGAAATTTTTGAAATTAACTTTTGGAGTTGTAAGAAGAAATATGATGAATTAATTACTTGATTTAAAATTGAAATTTTTATATTAAATTTGGGATCAATAAGGTATTTTACATCAAAGAAATTAAAATTGTTCAAAATGAATACTTCCTAAAGATCATACATATTCAAAGGGTCAAATTTAATGAGAAAAAAAATTCCAACTCTATGGTACATAGTTTTAGGTGTAGGCAACACATGATAGAAAATTTATATTGTTTTGATTTAATACAAGTTAAAAATAAATATTACAATGAATATTATAGACGAAAAAAATTATTATGTACAAGAAGCTGGGAATGTGTCACTTGGTTTACCATATTTTAAATGCAGATTAGAAGATGTGTTATATGTTCTAGGTTTAACAAATAATTTCATTTCATTATCTCAATTGGTTAACATAGGAAGGATTGTGGAACTTAAATATATCAATGGAAATGAAAGATGTATCATCAATAAATATAATAAAGTTCAATCTATGGGTTCCATCAAGAATGGAACTTTTGCATTGGATGTAATGGGATTATTACAAGGTATTTTAGATCTTATTTTTCCATGAGAATAGTATAATGATGTATTTTTTACTTCTCAAAAGAAGAGGAAATCAGGTATTAGACCAAACACAATGCAATAATATCAATAAGAATCAATAGGAAGAATCCATTTATTTAAGAATTAAATAGAAGATGAAGATTTAATACTAAAAGTCATTACACAAAATAATTTAATATGGGGGTGTGGGAGGTGTTATAGATATTACACTATTCAATAACATTGAAGTACCATGGATACTATTGTAAATATTAGTTTAGGAGTGTGTCTTAATATTTGTCTAAAGTATGTGTCAAAGTGTGGAGGTTATTATGTGTTATTTAATAAAGTGTGAAAATTGTCAAGAGTTCAAGTGTGGAAGTGTGAGTTGTGATAGTGTCAGGTGTCAAGAGAGCAATTGAAGAGTCAAAGGTGTTAGGAATCAAATATGAAAGTGAATAATCATAAATATGTGCCAACATGTAAAGTGAGGGGTTATGTAATGATGAGAGTTTTATGATAATGTGAGGCTAGTGAAAGGATGCATCTCCCACGTGAGCAAAACTCATGATATATATATATATATATATATATATATATATATATAATTGATTGGAGATAAGCTCCATACAATATAATCAATCAAAATTCTTGAGAATTTTATGATTGATGAATATAATAGTGTGATTTATTATTGTGAAATGTTTATTTTATTTATGAATTTGATTTGTGGGAATAATATTTGATCCTAGAGAAATTAACCTATGTTGAAAAGATAAGTTTGAATGCCATAGTTGTGAATGTATGTGAAGAAGATTGAATATTTGAATATGAAGATAGATGTGGAAGTTGAATGCTATGTTGAAGCCCAAGCCGGAGGTTTGTAGATAAGAATGAAATATGTGTTGGGCTCCATGTTGGAGGTTTGTGGAGAAGAAATAATGCCTACTAGATTATGTCAAGAACAAAATTTTGTGTTGAACATGAGCCTATGAGCCTATGAGTCTATGAGCCCATGAAGCTAGAGGAGTCTTTGAGTCTAAATCCAAAGGAGGAATTCAAAGCATCACACAAAAGATTCAGTGAATTATGGGAAAGAAAAGTATCCAAAATATCACAAGTAGAAATAACACCTAAGAATTTAATACCAAAATTGCCCTAATTTTAATTCAATACATGGCATCCAAGAAAAGGTAAATTTTGATTTTGATTTGTTAAGGAAGGTGCATGCTAATTTTAGGTAAGTTTGAGTTTATTTTGGAATTATGAAGTTTTTGAAGATAAGTTGGAGGTTTAAGGCATTAACCATTGAAATAATTTATTTTTGGAGATCAAGGGAATTAATTAAGGTAATTAAAAATTTGAATTTTGTATTGAAGATTGAATTAAGTGGAGTGTTGATTAAATTGAAGTTAATATTTAATTATGAATTGAATTGGGAGATATAAGAATTGAATTAGATTAATGAATGAAGATGAATTGATTTAATGATGAATTGAAACTAATTATTGAAGATTGTTTGGGAGATAAAAGGATATTAAAATATTGAATTGATTATTGAGTTGAATATTGATGAATTGAAATTTAAAATTTGAGATTTAAAAAAATGATTGAAATTTGAAGAGGAAAATTTTGAAGTTTTTTTTGGAGTTATAAGAAGAAATATGATGAATTAATTGCTTGAATTAATTTTTTTCGATTAAATTTGGGAGCAATTAGGCATTTTACATCAAAGGAAACAAAATTGTTCAAAATGAATAGACCATAAAGATCGTACAAATTCAAAGGATCAAATTTTATGATAATTTTTTCAAACTCAAAGACATAAAATGCATCAAAAAATGATAAATGAAGAATATTTATGGTACATAGATTTAGGTGCAAGTCACCACATGAATGGAAATTTATATTGGTTTATTCAAAACAAGTTAAATAAATATTCCAATGAATATTTTAAATGATAAAATTTATCATGTACAAGGATCTAGGAATGTGACACTTGGTTTACCATAATTTTAATCCATATTATAAAATGTGTTATATGTTCCAGGTTTAAGAAATAATCTCATTTTAGTATCTCAATTGGTTAAAAAAGGGAAGGGTTACGAAATTTAAATATGTCAATGGAAATAAAATATGTCTCATAAATAAACAAAAAATGGTTGAAGTTATGGATTCCATCAAGAATGGAATTTTTGCACTGGATGTAATGGGCTTATCACAAGACCTTTTAGACCGTATTTTCCATTAGAACAATATAATGATGCATTTTTTGACTTCTCAAAATAACATAAAAGAAGGCATTGGACCAAATATGGTGTGAAAATATCAAGAAGAATCAATAGGCATAATTTGTGGATGAAAATAAGAAGAAAAAAAAACATGAATATTGAATATTAAAAGTCTTCATATCAAATAATGTAATATAGGGGGTGTTGGAGATATTACATTATTTGGTAACATTGAAGTACCATGGGTACTATTATAAATATTATTTTAGGAATGTGTGTTAAATATTTCTCTAATGTATGTGTCAAAGTGTAGAAATTATTTTGTGCTATGTAATAAACTTTATAAAGTGTCAAGAGTGCAAGTGTAGCTTTCAAGTGTAAGGTGTGGAATTGTGAATTGTAAGAATGTAAGGTCTCAATAAACCAAGTGAAGAGTCAACGTTGTTAGATATCAAATATGAAATTGAAGAGTCATAAAAATGTGTCAAGATGAAAAGTGAGAGGTTATGTACTTATGAGATTTTTATCATATTGTAAGGCTTGTGAAAGGATGCATCTCTAAGGTGTTTAAGGAGAGCAAGTGTCATGAAAAATTATATACTAGAAATAAATCTCCATACAATGTAATCAATCTGAATTCTTGAGAACTTTATGATTTATGAATATAATAGTGTGTTTTGTTATTTTGAAATAGTTGTGTTATTTATTAATGTTATTTATGTGATTGATATTTTATCTTAAAGTAATTTAACCTATAAAATAATTTGGTATAGTTTCCATTAGGTATATCATCCCATATTATAGGAGAAGGAGGAGGTAATAATAGGACTCCATAATTCCAAGCCAATAATGTACTAGGTGGTTGAGCAAC
Source organism: Wollemia nobilis (assembly GCA_028583015.1). Lineage (NCBI taxonomy): Eukaryota > Viridiplantae > Streptophyta > Pinopsida > Araucariales > Araucariaceae > Wollemia > Wollemia nobilis. The sequence continues at coordinate 213,481 of JAQPPZ010016582.1, read as the reverse complement.
CATGATCTGGTATTTGCCTCTTATTTTTCTCAAAATGGTGTTAAGTGATAAGAACAACACCTAAATATTAGTAGCAATAGAGGACCTGGTTGTAGGTGTTTTGCTCATAAATTTTTAGTTTCTCTATTTTAGTAGAGTCACAACATGAATGCTATATTTTATCTCTACACAAGTAGATTGAGATATTCATCAAAACCTCAATCTGGTGTCTTTCTAAGTGGCTACTTTTAGGTATTAATTTTTGAGTAGAGTCGCTAAGTGAGATTTTTTGGATGCTTTAATAAAGTAGATATATAGATATCTCCACTATGTTCTAAGTCTATTAGGGTTCTTTTTATTATAGGACAAATAGAAATGAATTAATTAGGTTCCACTGGGCATGCTATTAAACTATTGTCCTCTCCAATTATTGTAGTAACTAGTTGTAGGAACCATATGACTAGACTATTATACCTCATATGGATCAACACAATAGGTCTTCTTTGAGAGAATAATAAGTGGCTCAATTAGACTACTATTGGAATTTTAACAATTATGGATCCTTTTAATATTTGATCTTTAGCACTCTCTAACTTAACTTATGAATGCATAAGGAAATGGGGAAGGAAAAACCATAAAAATATAGTAGAAAGGAAAAAATATATTAATATAACCTAAGATAATAGAGACAATGCGTCAAGATCATAATAAGATTCATCTACATAATAGTAAGACACATGAACACATAAGTCTAATGTAGCTATAACTCAACGTGAATACTTCCTCTTCTCAACATGTTAAGCATAGAATACATATAAAATAAATAGGATAAAAAATAGGTAGTCATGGCCTCTAGTAATGTAACAACCCACTAACTCAACCCAATGGAGAGAGAGCTAATTTTTATTTATTTACAAGTGATGACTCACAAAGATGACCCAACATTTTCTTTTTAGCAATATAACCACATTTGATTATATTGTCACTACAAATAAAACTCAAATGGATAGGAGTGGCCAACATCCCATACTTTTTGGGTTCACTTTTTAAAGGAATCCTCCCATATCTGCAAATAACTAGTTATTACATCATCACAACTCCTCCCAAGATTCACAACTTTTTGGTTATTACATCATCGTAAATCCTCCTAGGATTGGGTATAATTATCTAGTTATTGCATCACTATAGCTCCTCCCATGTTTCAAATACATGGTAATTACATCATCACAAATCCTCGTAGGATTCACAACTATCTGGTTATTTCATCATTGTAACTCATTCCATGGTTGGGTGTAACTATTTGGTTATTGCATCACTGCAACTCTTGTCAAATTTATAAATACCTGGTTATTGCATCACCACAACTCCTCTTAGTATTAGGTATATTTTGATTCAATGATTTTATAATGTCTTTAAAACATGCCCAAAGACCCATCAACCCAAGAGTCTAACATACTTCTCTCCCAAAAGGAATAAGTGCTATATTAATTCATAGATTTAATTCAATATAACACATTGCTAAAGACTATAAATTTAAAATACTTCAAATCATAATTCTAGAATTTAACATTTCCTTTTTATAATGAAGAATAACACATCATCAAGGAATTATAATAATAATTCATTCATTAAACCTATTCTTTTATTTTACACATAATTAATTTTCCAAGAACTATCATAAAAGAATAACAACATATAATCTTTCCTCGTTGATCAAGTATTTAAATACTAAAACAAGTATATTTACAATACATCCTTCTTCATTTCAAGCTTTGCATAATTCCAATACAAATACTTTTCATTTTTTATTTTTCAAATACAATAATATGTTTCATCATAAATGGTCCCTAGATCCATATTCTCTTCAAGGTCTTCCTCTTGGTATATATTTTTCATAAAACTGAGTAGAATTTTTAGGGATCATGAAAACTCTATCATGCATATGCAAGCTTAACATGCACCATGCAACTTAAGCAATCAATAATGCACCATACAAAGCAATTACATGCAAATACAATATGAAATCCCATACTTTCTCCTATCATGCATATGCAAGCCTAACATGCTCTATGAAATTTAAATAATCAACGATGCACCATACAAAGCAATTACATACGAAAATAATGATAAATTCTATAATTCCCCCTATCATGCATATGCAAGTCTAACATGCACTATGCAATTTAAGAAATTAACAATGCACCATACAAAGCAATTACATGCAAATACAATGGAGAATCTCATACTTTCCCCTATCATGCATATGCAAGCCTAACATACACTATGCAATTTAAGCAATCAACAATGCACCATACAAAGCAATTACATGCAAATACAATGAAGAATCCCATACTTCTCCCATGTATGGATTCCTTGGCTACTCAAGCCTCATCCATATCAAGCCTACATGCAATTTGAAAGTATACAATAATACACTATTCAAAATAATTTCAACAATAATTATAAACATTTATTTTTTAAACAACCAACAATACAAAAGTGAAAACCAACCAACAATACATCTAAATGTATTCAAAATAAATGACTTATTTTTCCAAAATAAAAAAGCCAACAATGCAATAGTGAAAACCAGCCAACATTACAACTGAATTTATTCAAAATAAATAACTTTTTTTCTTTTGAAACCAACCAACAATACCATGAAATTTTATTCAAAATAAATATTAATTCTTTTTCCAAAAAAAAAAAAGCCAACAATTCAACATTGAAAATCAGCTAACAATACAAATGAATTTGTTCAAAATACATAAGTTATTTTATTTTGAAACCATCTAGCAATACCACATAATTTTATACAAATAAATATAATTTTTTTTCCAAAAAAAATATCCCTCAATGTAATAGTGAAAACCAGGCAACAATACAACTAAATTTATTCAAAATAAATGACTTATTTTCTTTCAAAACCAACCAAAAATACCATAGAATTTTATTCAAATATGTATTAAAAAAAAAAAAAACAACCAACAATACAACTAAATTTATTCAAAATAAATAATTTTTTTTCTTATGAAACTAGCCAACAATACCATCAAATTTTTATTCAAATAAATATAAATTATTTTTTCCAAATAAAACAACCAACAATGCAATTATGAAAACCAACCAACAATAGAACTAAATTTATTCAAATTAAATAACTTTTCTTTCGAAACCAACCAACAAAACCACATAATTTTATTCAATGCAAATATAGCTTCTTTTTCCAAAAAGGACATTGGACTACCCAAGGAAATAAGGAGTTTTAAAATCATTGAAGGATAAAAGATATGCATAGCTAAAATGCTTACCAAGGATCTAGAGAATGATGTTTTGATTTGCTACGACTTCATTTGCCACTTTGTTCCTTCTATTCACCCCTTCCTAAAGTGTGTAGTTTTTTCCCAAATGCTATCTCCCTGAATGGGTGCCTTACCCCTATTATATAGACACCCTTCATGCTAATAATATCCAAAACCTAAGTCCACATTTATAGCGTAAGTGGATAAGGTGAGTCTGGACCCGTTGTATAGGAGGTCCACGGTTTGAACCTCTATGATGCAAAGGAGGACATAAAGGCTATGTTAAACTCCCTATTGATAAGCATAGCTCTCGGCTTTACGAGGGGTCATGGTTGGGAGGAGACTGCTCAGCCCTTTGCATTGGTCATAGGGGTTTCTCACACTAATCTAAAATTTTAAAGCACTTGGGGGTGCAGCACAACAGTTTAGGCTTTGGCTCTTCTTCGGGAGGTCCAAGGTTCAAACCATGATGTAGGCGAGTGTGTGAGGGGGTGGGTGTGTGGTGGCTTTGTGTTAAATTGTCTATTGATAAGTATAGCTCTAGGATTTACGAAGGGTCATGGTTGGGAGGAGATTTCTCAGCCCTGTGCATCGGTCATAGAGGTTTCTCACAATAACCAAATCAAAAAAAAAATCCAAAACCTAATTAGTTTTTAATTATTATTATTATTTATAATAATAATAAACCAAATTCTTTATCTGTTGTCCTCAATACTATTATTATCTCTCCACAATAAAAATCTAACTTCTTTTATTTGGTTACCTTGATTACTATTATTATCTCTTATCTCTCCATAATAATAATAAACTAACTTCTTTATTTGGTTGCCCTAGTTATCTTCCCCATAGTATTAAATTAATTAATACTATATTTAATTAATTATATATTTATTTAAACATTGTAGACACCAAAATCCAGCCACTTGTAAGTCATCTATACCTTCATGTCAGCCACGTGTCAGTCATCCATCCTTCCCGCCATTATTTGGCCCAAATCCACACCTTCCCGCCATTATTTGGCCCAAATCCACACTTTCCCACCATTATTTGGCCCAATTTCACCTTTCCCGCCATTTTTCATCCCCAAATTTATTTAAATTAATATTTATATATATATTTTAATATTTTAATATATTTTAATATATATATAAATATAGTTTAAGTGATTTAATCTGAGCCGTCCATCCTTCATTTAATTTCATCCGTCCATCCATCTTAATCCGTTTCACAACCTAGATTTATTCTCTACCCTTGGATCCACTTTAATCTTAGCCACACGTTCAAAGTGTCGTTAAAACCCTAAAGTGTGCCCTAAGAGTAGATTATAAATTGAGTCACCTTGATGGCTCAAACCCTATCTATCTCTTTGGCTAAACCTACCTATCTTTCCAATCTAAGTCTGGAGTTGGCTATTGCTGTTAATCCTGAGTCTTCTGAGTCTTCTACGGCCCTAAGTCTGAACTAAACCCTTTCGCCGCATCCATCGCCGCCGCATGGTCTTGCCACGTTAATAGGAAAAGGTATAGATTCGTCTAAAGCAAGTAATCTTTCTTTATGTATTAATCTGCTGTTGAATTCTGCATTTCATTTATTTTTATTTCATAAATCTAGGGTTTTAGACTGTTTCTGAGGGCTCACACAGTGGATCCCTCTTATTAGTTTCTAACTCTTTGATAATTTTAAATGTGTGCAGGATTCTAGTGGTAGATCTGATTTGTTGATAGCAATTGCTTAGTGGAGTGGTCCGAGCCAAAGGATACAACGAAGCCCACTCATTCTGTTGAGGTTAAGGATACATTCTTCGGAGACACCACCACATTGTGCCAGCTAGGGTTTCGGAGAACCCTAGCACAAATTGTAACTTTGTATCATGAAAAGGGTTACAGGACCTGTTGTACTTAAAAGGAGTTTCTAAACTCCATTGATTAATAAAAATCATTCATTTTGTACAACTGTTTTGCATTCCTTTATTGTGATTTCTTTATTTCTGTTTGGCGTTGTATCTTTAATCTACAAACATTAACTTAGAATTTAACTTTCAACGTTAGCAAGGGTATTATTAAAGAATTTATTTACTAATTTTCTAACTTTAGCAAGGGTATCATTAATTAATTTTGTTACTTTTCATAGGATTAAATTAATTAATACTATTTTTAAGTTTTCTTGTCTAATGTTAATAATATCTATTAACATTTTATTTATTAATACCTTACTTTAGAAAAAAATTAAGTTTTATACTTTGAAATGTAAATATTAATTAATTCTAAATATAAATTAGGAGGCTAAGCACATAAGGGATCTTGCTTAATGCAGTCCTCACACAAATCAAGAATCAAACAATAATAAGCAAAGATGCACAAACATCACAATTACTTAAGCATAAGGATTTATGATAACTTCAAGGTTATAAATCACCTATGAAAGGATCCCCTAAATTTAGGGTAAGGACTCTTTTGCCTTTATAGCAATATCATTTCCCATTTATGCATCTAGTCACACATACACACATGCAAATGCTTCTACATGATAGACTTGCATATTACCCTTGTGGATGTCAGATTGATTAGAATCCATCATTTTTCTCTTTTTTATTACTCTAAGCTTTGGTGGTTGTCCCATACCAATTCACCTGTGAGAGTATTTGGTCTTGTGACCACAAAATTCATTAATAGTATCATATTCTAAAAATAACATAGTTCTAAAATTAGCAATTTTTAAAAATTAGAATAATTCTAAAAATAACATATCCAAATTTTAGAAAGCATAACTATCAACTCATGTTGATAGAATAAAATAAGATTATGCATTTGATATCTACACATCAATACATAAATCATCAACAAGAGAAAGTCCTACTAGGGTGGGTCGTTACATACTCCCCATAGGACTAAACATAGTCCCATGTGTTTTCTAAAAATAGGGAATATATATTTTTATTCAAACAAATATGAGAATTTATTTCTCATTTCCTCAACATATTCCAAGCAAGGATATGAAATTTTTTGATAGGTTAGGTGATAAGGTGAGCCTATAGGCTACTAGACTAATCTTATCAATGATCTCAAAAAGCCCCAAAAAATAAGGATTCAATCTAAATAACTTGATGAAAATTTTCATTGGTCTTACCATCAAGAAGACTCTATCTCCCATAAATAATTCTCTTGGTGATATTTTCAGATCAACATAGCTCTTTTGGCAATTGGTTGCTTTCTTGATCCTTTATCGAATCATTCTGAGCTGATCCTCTATATCTCTAACAATTTCTAGTCTGATAACCATCTGATCCTCCAGATTATCCCATGATAGAGGTGTTTTTCATCTCCTGCCATACAAGTCCTCAAACAAAGCCATTCCCAATAATGCAAGGTATCCATTATTATATACAAATTCAACAAGATGCAAAAAGTATTCCTACTTAGACTTTTTATCAATGCAATACATGTGAAGCATATCTTCCAAGACTTGGTTCACCCTCTTCATTTTCTCATCCATTTCTAAATGGTAAGCAAAAATAATATTCAATGTAGTGTGCATTTCATGATGAAGAGCCTACTAGAATTCTAATGTAGACCTAGAATCTTTGTCTAATATTATCACCTCAAGAAAACCATGCAACCTAAAAATTTCCTTGGCAAACATATTTGCCATAACTGGTGCATCATTCTTGATGTTTCCTATTATAAAATGTGCAACCTTGGCCAACTTGTCATCTATCACAAATATTGTATCATACTGGTACCTAGTCTTAGGTAAACCCATAGTAAAATCCATAGATATAACCTGCCACATTTGAGTAGGTATATCATGTGGGTATAATTTCCCTGCTAGTTGTTGATGTTTTATCTTAACCTTATAGCATTCCAAACATATAGCAATACAACTAATGTTATTTTGTTTCATTATTGCCAAATAAAAGATCTTTTTCATGTTTTCCCACATATTTGCACCTCCTATATGAGTAGAATATGGAGAACTATGTACCTCTTGCATAATAATTCTCTTTAATTCATAAATTTTAGGTATAACAACCCTATCCTTGAAGCATAAAAGTCCATATTTTTGTTGAAATCATTTTTTAAGGATTTCTCTCAATTTTAGCCCAAATTTCAATGTAACATTGATCATGTAGCTACATTTCTCTAAATTTATCCATTAATCATGTATGAATCTAGGTCAATGCTGATATGTGCCTTATTCTACTCAAGATATCTACAACCTTATTTCCTTTTCCTTTAATATACTAAATATTAAAATCATATTCTATGAAGAACTATATCCATCTTCTTTGTCTTGCATTTAATATAGGTTAGATAGAAATATACCTTAGACTTTGATGGTATGTCCTTAGCTCAAAAGGTTTTCCTAAAAAATAGTGTCATGTGTACCATAATTTAATTTATACTTCTTGAGTTTCCTAGAATCATATGCTCCTGTAGCATCATTTTGGGACAACATCCCACCCAAATATTTAAAAGAATCATTTGTACATAGTATAAAGTTCCCAAGAGGATTTGATATCCTAAGAATTAGTATTGTAGTCAAATTATTTTTTAGAGTTTCAAAGGTAATTTTACACCTATCCATCCATATAAATTCCTTTCCTTTTCTTTGAAGGTTGGTGATGGAGTAGGCAATATTTGAATAATCCTTCATAAAATGCCTATAATAACCAGTGAGTCCCATGAAGCTTCTTACTTTAGACACATTTATCATTATAGGTCAACTCAAAATAACTTAAATTTTAGTATGGTTTACAATAATTCCTTCTACATATATGATATTCTAAAAATATTGAATTTGTGAGGCATATAACTCACACTTAGTCAACTTTCCATGTAGTTGGTTTTCCGTAAGCACCTCTAACACTAACCTTAAATGTTGGTCATATTCCTCTTTGGTGGAAGAATATATCAAGATATCATTTAAAACTACCAAAATAAATTGATCTAAATAGTTCCTAAACACATTGTTCATTAAATTCATAAAAATTGTTGGTGCATTTTCAGTCCAAATGACAATAATATGAAATCTTAGTATCCATATCTAGTGTTAAAGGTTGTTTTGTGAGTAACCTCTTATCAAAATTTTAGATGATGATATCTAAATATTATATCAATATTTGTAAAGATAGTGACATCCTTTAGCTAACCAAAGAGATCATAAATCCTTGGTAAAGGATATATATTCTTGATGGTCACATTATTCAACATCCTATAATCAATACACAATCTTAAGGAACCATTATTTTTTCACAAAGAATAGTGGAGCACCCCAAGGAAACACACTGGGTTTGATTAGACCCTTTTCCAACAAACCGTGAAGTCTTATATTTAACTCTTGTAACTCAATAGGGGTCATTCTAGAAGGTGTCTTGGAAATGGGCTCAACTCTGGGTATTATTTCAATGGTGAAGTCAAATTCACACTAAGGTGGTAGGCCTAGAAGATCTAAAAAACATCCCTAAATTCATGCAAAATTGTATGTTTCTTAAATATTTTCTCATCTTCCTTTTTCCTATCGTACAATTTATGTTGACTATATATAACATACCACCTCTTTTAATGGATTTTTTAGCTACATAACTAACAATAAATGGGGTTCAAAAGACCCTTGCCTACTTTAAATCCTTACACTCTTCCTATCCTTATTTTTGTAATCCATCCACCTCTTTTGGAATTTGATAAGGCTCCATGATCCTTCAATCAATCCATCCCTAAGATAGTATCAAAAGTATGGGGTGGTGCTACATATAAGTGTGATATTGTGGATCCCTTGGTTAAGGTGATATTTATCATAGACACACATTTTTATTATTCATAAACTTATAATTCCATTTATAAACCTCACACTCTTCCTCTTTTTGAGTTCTTGTCACTCTACCTCTATCAACCCTGCATAGTTGAAGGTCTTTTTGATTTGAAGATTCACCTCTTATTTTCTAACCAAATCATAAGCTCTTTGTAGGGGTTTGGGTAGAAGAAAATTAATTGCTAACTTAATCTTAGGATCCACCCCCGATATGAACTTATGCACCTTTATTTTCTCATTGATATCGTATTCTAGAATATCAAAAGTTTAAAAAATCTTTGGTGGTATACCTCCATAGATAAAATAATCTATTGGAGCATAGAAAACTCCTCAAACTTATCTACATAAAAATATTATGATAGGAATCTATTCTTAAATACCCTAACAAAACTATCCTCTTTAAGTTCCATAACTTGGATTTATTTACCTGCCCCAAATATGTTCCACCATTCTAAGGTTGCATCCTGAAGATGAGGAGTGGCCCACATAGTTTGGGTTTTAGATGAATAAATTTTCATGGAGAAGAAAGTTCCCAACTATATTAGCCATGAATATGCTACATCACCCATTTCTATTCCATTAAACTTTTCCACCCTAATATTCTCAACATTCTCGGATAGTGCAACCTCAATTTGTACTTTGACTTCATGAATTTTTCTAATAGGATTATCTTCTTGTCTACGTTTTGTATCCCTATTATTTGGTTCTCTATTAATAAATATTTTCATCATTTTATGTTTCCAGTCCATCTATTCTTGTAGAAAATTAACTATGAAAGAAAGGTCTTCCACCCTCTCATTAGAGTCCATTATTTTCCAATCTTTATTGTAGGATTCTATTATTCTTACAATTTTATTGCTAGAGTTAGTTTTTCTTCTAGACTTCCTACTGGAAACCATTCTCTTAGTTTTCTTACTAGAGTCCATTGTTCTTCCAAAATTCTTTTGTAACACAACTTCCTTCTATGTATATATCCCTACCTTCTTGGATGATCCTACTCTTAACACATGTGCCATATCCTATCCATAAAAAGAAGTTGAATAAGATACAATTTTCTTCCAATTATACTTACAATTCAATTAGTTTTTATTTTTTATAAACTTAACTTAGGCCATTATCACTCACATACATGATCATGGTCACACTTGCCTCTCTGCAAAGTTCCATATCTTATAAGACCATTATCATTCTCCTGATAATGATCATGCCACACTTACCTCTCTATAAGGTGTCATCCCTTATAATACCATTGTCACTAACTTGATAATGATCATGGTCACACTTACCTCACTACAAGATGCCATCCCAATAACAAACTATACCCTCTAATATTTTCATTCCTTGATCTATTTGGTCTAGTTGGTGTGCAATACCCATATTTTCCTAGATCACGTTAAGGTACCTAAAGGAGTAAATCTTCTCAAAATGGTAAATCAAGTCAAGGATCATCCTAGGTTCTCTCTATGGAAGCTTCTATTCCTATGACCTAGAGATCAGATACCAATTACGAAAACCCACTAACTCAACCCAAGGAAGAGAGATTTAATTAATTAATTAATTATTTAATTTTTTGGTAAGTTAACAAAATTGTATTGATGAGGGTATTTGAAATGCACCCTAACACCTTAGTACAAAAGTAGAATTAAATGATGCACCATAAAAGAACATCTAATAACATCCAAACTAATCCTAAGACTTTAAGATGAAAAAGAAACAGTCTAAAAGGATGAAACAGGAACCAAAATTTTTCAACAAGACAAAAACCTGAAACGAATGACAATCTCCAAAAGTATTATACATTTACAGAATCCTTGGTGTTATCCTTTTTGACATCCTTGGGAATTTCCTTGAATACTTCCTTGGAAATTTCCACCACATCATCCTCAATGTTACCACAAACATAAGATCCTACGATATTCTTTTTGAGGTTATCCTTGAAGTAATTGGTACAAAAAAATAGTAAATGCAGAGCATTTCTATATTCCTTCATCTAGGCGATGGTAGCTATGCTCATAATTACTGCATTCTCCATCTGATCTATAGTGGTAGTAGTATTATTTATAATGTACTCTTGTAGTAACTTGACCATAGGATCCTTAAGCTCATCCTCAATGGAATCATGATTTTTTTCCTAGTTCTGAATGAATTTATCTTTTAGGTGCTAGGAGCTTCTCAAAGGAGTGGGATGATCCTCCACATTGAACTTCTTTCTTATCGATTTCTCAACATCTTGAAAGATTTCTTTCACTTTCCTTTTCTTGGATCCATGAGCACTTGAGTATGGGGTAAAGGATGTATCCTCCTTCCTAGTCTATTAGGAATTTGCTTGTTACTCTTGTATAGAAACATTGTCTTTTGGGAACTTCTCCAAAAAATATTTGTAAATCACCTTAAAAATTATTTTATGTGAGGGCCAAGCCTCATCCTTCTTTGAGTGAGTTGCCTTAATGGAATATTCCATAGATAAAAATAGGAATTTAGGGATTTTGAGAGGTTTCACTTCCTTGAAGTGATTCACAAAGGCTATGTGAAAATTCCTGAGAGGGGAACCTAGGTCTTCAATCGTGATATAATCCATAACCAGTTTCATTTCTTTCCACGGAGTAGGTAAATCCTCCCTGACCATCCCTGGTTTTATGCGCTTGCATAAAATGAATCTTAGCTTGAACTCCTTCAACTCTATTACAAGGAATGACTCACAAATATGACCCAATATTGTTTTAGCAATATAACCATATTTGAGTTCCTTATCATTGCATACAACACTTAAGTGGATAGGAGTGACCAACATCCCATTATTTTGGGGTTTACTTTTTAAAGGACTCCTTCCATATTTGTAAATACCTAGTTATTACATCATTGCAACTCCTCCCAAGATTCACAACTTCTTAGTTATTACATCATTGTAACTCCTTCTAGGATTGGATATAATTATCTAGTTATTGCATCATTGCAACTCCTCTCAAATTACAAATAGTTTGTTATTGCATACCACAAATCCTCTCAAGATTTACAACTACCTAGTTATTGCATCATAATAACTCCTCTTAGGGTTGGGTACAACTATCTAGTTATTGCATCATTGCAACTCCTTTCAAATTTACAAATACCTAGTTATTGCATCATGGAAACTCCTCTTAGATTTACAAATACTTGGTTATTGCATCACTGCAATTCCCCCCCAAGATTATGTATATTTTGATTAAAGGGTTTTCTATTATGACTATAAAACATGCCTAAATACCCATCAACCCAGGAGTTTAACATACTTCTCCCCCAAAAGGGATAAGTGCTATATTAATTCATAAATTTAATTCAATATAACATATTTCTAAAGACTATAAATTTAAAACACTTATAATCCTAATTTTAGCATAGCATTTTCTTATTTATACTAAAGAATAACACATAATCAAAGTATTATAATCATAATGCTTACATTAAACCTATTCTTTGATTTTGCACATAATTAATTATCCAAGAACTATCATAAAAAGAATAACTTATAATTTTTTCTCATTGATCAAGTCTTTAAATACTTTTACAAGTATAATTACAATACATCCTTCTTCATTTCAAGCTTTGTTGAGCAAGGTGTTGCAAGAGGTTTGTCATTGTTGTCAACACAGGCAGTTAGATCTAATGATGCAATGGACAGACAGTTCAAAAGTCATTCAGATGCAAAGGACAAAAGTTCAAAGGTTAGTCAGATCATGTACAATGAAATTCCAAGAAAACAGAAGTAACCCAGATTCAGAAAATCAAAGAAAAAGACAAGTAAGAAAACTGTCGCGATATCGCGACATGTTTTCTGTCACGATTTCGCGACATGTCGGAGGAGAGAGAAGGCACAAATAAAATTGTCATGATTTTGCGACATGGACGAGGAGAGAGAAAGTGCAAACAAAATTGTCATGATTTCACGACATGGCCGAGGAGAGAGAAGGCACAAGGAAAACTGTCACGATTTCGCGACATGTTGGAAGCAGAGAAGGCAAGGAAGAAAACTGTCGCGATTTCGCGACATGTTTGGAGAAAAAGTGCTAAGGCAGAAAACTATCACGATTTCGTGACATGTTTGGAGAAAAAGCGCTAAGGCAAAAAACTATCACGATTTCACGACATGTTTGGAGAAAAAGCACTAAGGAAGAAAACTGTCGCGATTTCACGACATGTTATGTTTTCGTAGGCGAAAGGCAGAAAAGAGCTTAAGGCAGCAAAAGTGTCGCGATTTCGTGACATGTCATGTTTTCGTGGGTGCAAGCCAAGAAAAGGACAAAGAGGCGAAAAGTGTCACGATTTCGCGATAGGTTGCAAGAAAAGCCTCCGAAAGCTGAAAGCGTCACGATTTCACGACAGGATGAAAGAAAGATGTACGGATGGAAAAAGTGTCACGATTTTGTGATAGGCAACAGTGAAGAAGCTAGCAGGATGAAGATGTCGCATTTTCATGACATGTCACGGTTTCGTGACTCTAGGAGGAGAGAGACTATACGGCGCCAGAAATGTCATGATTTCACGACAAAAATGGAGAAGAAGGCCTAGAAGCAAAAAGGGTCATGATTTCATGACAAGAGTGAGGATGACGTCAGCGAAAGTTAGAAGTGTCACGATTTCACGACAAGAACGATGGCAAAGCAGACAAAGGCCAAAAGTGTCGCATTTTTGTGATAGTAGGGTAAAGAAAGCATACGACCACAAAAGGTGTAGCGATATCGCGACATGTTGTAATTTTGTGGGAGAAGCTACAGGAAAAATGACAGAGGCGGCAGAGGTAGTTGAAGCCAACAAAGTTGAATCTGGGTCGACAAAGATTAGGGTTTTGTAGCCGATAATTTTTAGGGTTTGCAGCCAACTAAAATTAGGGTTTTTTAGCCAACTAAGATTAGATCTTTGCTCATGAATTTATGCTATAAAAGGAGGGCAGTTTTTGAGTTTGAGGGAATCGAATGCGTATCGAATTTACACAAGTCCACGTTGAGCAGCGAGCGAGATGTGTCGATCTAAGTGTGAAGTGAGAGCGATCTAAGTGCAGAAACGTCCAAAGGAGCAGAGGCGATCAGTTGTTGGTGTGTGGGACTGTTGTGCAAAGGCAAACTATTGGTGCGAAGAAATTGCGTAGAAGCAACAGAGTGTGCAGAAACAACAGACAGTTTGCAAAAGGTTGAAGGTATCTTTCTATTATTTTCTTTGAAGTCCAAGTTGCAGCTTGGCATAAGGGGTTGGTGCTCCTTCCAGTAGGTGCTGGTGAATTAGGGGTTGGTGCTCCTTTCTGTTGGTGCAGAAAAATTGAGGGGTTGGTGCTCCTTCCAGTTGGTGCTGGTAAATGAGTTGTAAAGTTGTTGCTTTGCAAAGGCTGGATTTGGATGGTAGTCCAAGCAGTCATTTTTGAGGAGTAGCCACATTGGTGAACCTCGTTAAATTTGTGTTGTGTGTGATGCTCTCTTGTTATATCTGATTTAAATTTGCTTCATTTCTGCATTAAGTATTGCCAGTTTAAAATTTTAAAAGATCACACTGATTCACCCCCCCTCTCAGTGTCACTGTAAGTACAACAATTGGTATCAGAGCCAAGTTCTTGAACAGGCTCAATCAGCTAGGGTGATCTTGGAAGTGACACAATGGCAAGTGGTGAAGGTTTCTCCTCAAACAAAGCACCATTGTTTGATGGAACTAACTATGCTTTCTGGAAAATAAGGATGCAGACATATCTTCGTGCCTTGGGTTTTGACATCTGGGGTGTAGTAGTTAATGGTTACAAAGCTCCTGCCATTGCTCCAACAGACACTACCGATAAAAAGGCATTTGAAAATGATTCGAAAGTAAAAAATGCCATCATGTGTGGATTAGTGGACAGTGAGCTGGTCAAAATCATAAACTGTGAATCCATAAAAGATGTATGGGATAAACTAGAGAACATTCATGAAGGAGACGATAGGATCAAGGAGGCCAAGCTTCAAACACATCAAGCTCAATTTGAATCCTTAAATATGGACAATGATGAGAACATAGAGGCTTTCATGCTAAGAGTCAACGAAATCACTAATTCAATCAGAGGTCTCGGCGAAGATATGGATGATGCTACGATTGTGAAAAAGGTATTAAGATCTCTCCCTCCAAGGTTTGATTTTAAAGTCTCAGCCATAGAAGAAGCTAAAGATCTAAATCGCTTTAGTATGGATGAGATGCATGGTTCTTTGACTGCTTTTGAAATGAGAATAGGAAGGTCTAATCCCACAGATAGAGAAGCAGATTTCAAAGCCCTAAAAGGCAAAGACACAAAACAAGAGTCTGAAGAAGAGGATGTATCAGATGAAATGGAAGCAAATTTTGTCAAAAAACTAAGAAAGGGAAAAGGAAAATACAGAGGAAAGCTACCATTTAAATGCTTCAACTATGGAGGCATTGGGCACTTTGCGACAAAATGTCCACTCAATGAGAAGAACCAGGGTGAGGAAACTTCGCACCAAGAAAGAAGTGACTGGAAGAAGAAATCAAACTTCAGGAAAGGCAACTTCAAAAAGAAAAGCTTCATCTCCAGGAATACAAATTCTTCAGAGGACAGCTCTAGTGAGGATTCTAAAGAAGGACCGGGTGAAGCTCTATTCATGGCATTTGAAGTAGAAAAATCAGAAGAGGTAGAAAAATTAGAGAAGAGAGAAGGAATGAACTCTAAAGCATGTGTTGAAAAACCTGAGGCAGAAGTTGATCTAGAAGGTGAACTGGTCTCTGCTCTTGTAGAATGGAAATCTGAGAAAAGAAAAAATTATAAACTTTCAAGGAAGCTTGAGGATGCAAATGACATCATAACCAGCTTGAAAATACAGACAGAGGAATACAAGAAAATATCTGAGGATCTCGAAGTTCAGATAACCATGAAGATAGATTACTACTATAAACTAGAAGAAGAAAATGTCAGTCTACGATTGCAGATGCAAGAACTGGATCAAAAAATCAGCTGTCATCAAAAGCGTGAAGAAAGTTCGATGAAGCTGGATAAAATTTTAAGTGACCAAAGACCTGCTGGCATCAAATTTGGTCTAGGCTTCATGGAAGGAGAATCGTCAAATGGACCAAAAGCCAAAAATGTAGAAACTATGAGGAATGAAGAGAAGAAACAGACTGATGAAAGAAAAACAACTCAGGCAAATAAAAGCAGTAATGCCAGACCCGAAAGGAGAACTGACAATGATGGTTTTACCAAGGTCACAAATCAAAGAAAAAGAAGATCTATGGTTCCTACTACAACCTGGCAAAGACCATATTTCAGGTTCAATCATTACTTTTCTGGTTTCTGTTTCAAATGTAACGGTTATGGGCATAAAATTGCAGACTGCAAGTATATTGTAGGACCAAGAAGCTTTATTAGTAGAAATGCTTTTGCTCCTCTAACAAATTATGCAGTAGAATGTTTTAACTGTCACAACTATGGGCATATTGCAAGAAATTGTCACAGTACCTCTGATTCAAATCAATTTCAAAAAAGAAAATTTCAACCACAGAGGCCAAGACAAAATGGAAAAATTTCTGAAAGATATGCAAAAGATATTGAAAAAGGGAAGTCCAAACTAGAACCCGATATCACAGTCAAATTAGAATGGAAGCAGAAAGAACAACTTAGGGAAGAAAAGGAATCCTTAATAGTTCAAATAGCTTTCAAGGCACAGAGCAAAAGGGTACCATGGATACTTGACAGTGGATGCTCAAGTCATATGACAGGTGATAAACAAAAGTTTGAAAAATTGCAGAAATATGAGGGTGGTTCCATAAAATTTTGGAAATAATGATGGAGCTAAGATAATCGAAAAAGGATCAGTTAAAATTAGTGATGGGAAGATCAAGTCAGAAGAAGTTTTGTTTGTCGATGGTTTGAAGCACAACTTGTTGAGTGTCAGTCAGATCTGTGATAAAGGACATGAAGTTGTTTTCAAGAAGCAGGGTTGTGAAGTCAAGAAATCAAACAACAGAAAATTGATAGCTACTAGATCAAGGACATCTGGCAACCTGTACACTCTCTCAGAAACCTTAAAAGGTAATTGTTTCATTGGATAGGAAGAAGAAAACTGGCTATGGCACAAGAGACTTGGACACATTAGTTTTGATAATCTAGCGAAAATCAGCTCGAATCAGGTGGTAAGAGACATTCCAACCATTAGAAAACCTTCAAATAGCATTTGTGCTTCGTGTCAAAAAGGAAAGCAAACTAGAACCTCATTCAAAACAAAAGAGTACTACACCAGCAAACCTCTGGATCTTATACATACAGACTTATGTGGACCGATGAGAACTCAAAGCATAAATGGTGATAAATACTTTATGCTGTGTATTGATGATTATTCCAGAATGACATGGATATTTTTCTTAAAGAATAAAATAGAAGCTTTTGAAATGTTCAGATCTTTCAAACATCTAGTTGAGAATGAAATAGGAAAAATGATCAAATGCTTACGATCAAATAGAGGAGGAGAATTCATTTCAGACGAATTTAAAGAATACTGTGAAAAACATGGGATCAGGAGACAATATTCAGTAGCTAGAACTCCCCAACAGAATGGTGTAGTAGAAAGAAAGAACAGAACAGTACAGGAAATGGCACGTACTATGCTGGCTGAGAACAAAATAGCAGATAGATTTTGGAAAGAAGCAGTCCACACTGTAGTATACATTCAAAACAGGTACATGCTGAGAACTCATGAAAGTAAAACTCCTTATGAGTTGTGGTTTGGAAGAAAGGCAACAACAAAACATCTCAAAGTTTTTGGCTATAAGTGTTACATCAGAAACACTGATGACAATCTTGGGAAGTTTGAAAATAGAGCAGATGAAGGTGTCTTTGTTGGGTATTCGATAAAAAGCAAAGCTTATAAATGCTACAACAAGAGACTCAAGAAAATTGTGGATAGTGCTGATGTTAAATTTGATGAAGGAAGGGAAAGAACAGTTAACTATGAAGAAAATTACCCAATTTATGAAGAAGCCATTGAAGGTGATGAGGAAAATGAAACAGAAAAGAAATCAACACTTGACTCAGATGACTTATTTGATGACTCGGAGGTGGAAGAAAACAAGAAATTCAAAACAGGCAGCTGGCAGAAGAATCATCCCAGAGATCAAATAATTGGAGATCCCACAGCTGGTGTTCAGACAAGAAAGAAAGTAGTAAGCAATTATTCTCTTTTATCCTGCATTGAGCCCAAAAGTATAGCTGAGGCAAGCAAAGATGATAGTTGGATGAAGGCAATAAATGAAGAGTTAGATCAGATTGAAAAGAACAGAACTTGGGAATTAGTTCCTAGACCAACAGATAAGAATGTAATCGACACCAAATGGATATTTCGAAATAAATTGAATGAAGACGGACAGGTAGTTAGAAATAAAGCGAGATTGGTCTGTAAAGGGTATGCACAAGTTGAAGGCATTGATTTTGAAGAGACTTTTGCACCTGTGGCCAGATTAGAAGCAATCAGAATGTTTCTGGCCTTAGCAGTTCATAAGAATTTTAGAGTTTACCAGATGGATGTAAAATCAGCTTTCTTAAATGGGAAACTTGAAGAAGAAGTGTACATTGAACAACCAGATGGTTTCCAAATTGGTGAAGATCCCAATCTTGTCTACAAATTAAAGAAAGCTTTATATGGCTTAAAATAGGCACCTCGAGCATGGTATGCATGGCTAGATAACTATCTCTCTCAATAGGGGTTTAAGAAAGGTATGGTGGACAGTAATCTGTATGTCAAAACAAAAAATGGGCATCTCATTGTTCTAGTTGTTTATGTAGATGATATCATATTTGGCAGCAGCAAGGATGAATCATGTAAAGACTTAGCAAATAAAATGCAGAAAGAATTTGAAATGTCTATGATTGGTGAACTGTCTTACTTTCTTGGGTTACAAGTTAATCAAAATGAGAAAGGCATATTTATTTCTCAAGTCAAATATGTGAAAGAGATGCTAAAAAGATTTACAATGGAGGACTGTAAGCCAGTTAGCACTCCTATGGTGACAGGCTACAAGTTGAGTAAAGATGACAAATCTCCACCTGTAGATCAAACCATGTACAGATCAATGATTGGAAGCTTACTTTATTTAACAACTACCAGACCAGATATTCTACAGGCAGTTTGCATGGTAGCAAGATTTCAGGCCAGTCCCAAAGAGACTCATGTGACAGCAGTAAAAAGGATTCTCAGATATCTCAAGGGTACTATGGAGTATGGGTTATGGTATCCGAAAGGTAAAGACTTCACCCTTATATCTTATTCAGATGCAGATTGGGCAGGATGTGTTGATGATAGGAAAAGTACAAGTGGAGGTGCTTTTTATCTCGGTGACAGGTTGGTTGCTTGGCACAACAAGAAACAAGAGTCAGTTTCTTTATCAACAACTGAGGCAGAATATATTGCAGCAACAACTTGCTGTACACAAGTTTTGTGGATGAAACAAACTTTGAAAGATCTTGGTATTAATTTCAGTGAACCAATATCAGTTAAGTGTGATAACACCAGTGCAATTAACATCTCCAAGAATCCAGTAATGCACTCACGGACAAAACACATTGCCATCAGGTATCATTTCTTGAAGGAGAAAGTTGTAGAAGGAGAAGTTAAATTGGATTTTGTCCCAACCACAGAACAAGTAGCAGATATTTTTACAAAACCATTGCCCAAGGAAGTGTTTGAGTACCTTCGAAACAAATTGGGAGTAGTCACACTTCCCAAGAAGTGACTAGCTACAGGGATCACTTTCTCAGGGGGAGCATTTGAGTATTTGCCTATTCTTTTGCTCATGATCATAATTTGTGCTAAGTGCAACAAATTGTGCCTGAGAATTATGTGTATAGACTCGGGGGAGTCTGTAGCAGCCCTTTGGTATTATTGACAAAGGGGGAGAAGAGTTACGAGGAATGTACACGGGTGTTGCCAACAATTCCAAAGGGGGAGATTGTTGAGCAAGGTGTTGCAAGAGGTTTGTCATTGTTGTCAACACAGGCAGTTAGATCTAATGATGCTGTGGACAGATAGTTCAGAAGTCATTCAGATGCATAGGATAGAAGTTCAAAGGTTAGTCAGATCATGTACAGTGAAATTCTAGGAAAACAGAAGTAACCCAGATTTAGAAAATCAAAGAAAAAGACAAGTAAGAAAATTGTCGCGATATCGCGACATGTTTTCTATCACGATTTCGCGACATGTCGGAGGAGAGAGAAGGCGCAAAGAAAATTGTCATGATTTCGTGACATGGACGAGGAGAGAGAAAGTGCAAACAAAATTGTCACGATTTCGCGACATGGCCGAGGAGAGAGAAGGCACAAGGAAAACTGTCGTGATTTCGTGACATGTTTGGAGAAAAAGAACTAAGGAAAAAAACTGTCACGATTTCGCGACATGTTTGGAGAAAAAGTGCTAAGGCAGAAAACTATCACGATTTCATGACATGTTTGGAGAAAAAGCACTAAGGCAGAAAACTGTCACGATTTCGCGACATGTTTGGAGAAAAAGCGCTAAGGAAGAAAACTGTCACGATTTCACGACATGTTATGTTTTCACGGGTGAAAGGCAGAAAAGAGCTTAAGGCAGCAAAAGTGTCACGATTTCGTGACATGTCATGTTTTCGCGGGTGCAAGCCGAGAAAAGGACAAAGAGGCGGAAAGTGTCACGATTTCGTGACAGGTTGCAAGAAAAGCCTCCGAAAGCTGAAAGCGTCATGATTTCGTGACAGGATGAAAGAAAGATGTACGGATGGAAAAAGTGTCACGATTTCACGACAGGCAGCAGTGAAGAAGCTAGCAGGATGAAGATGTCGCATTTTTGCGACATGTCGCGATTTCGTGACTCTAGGAGGAGAGAGACTGTATGGCACCAGAAATGTCACGATTTCGTGACAAAAATGGAGAAGAAGGCCTAGAAGCAAAAAGGGTCACGATTTCACGACAAGAGTGAGGATGACGTCAGCGAAAGTTAGAAGTGTCACGATTTCACGACAAGAATGGTGGCAAAGCAGACAAAGGCCAAAAGTGTCACATTTTCGCGATAGCAGGGTAAAGAAAGCGTACGGCCGCAAAAGGTGTAGCGATATCGCGACATGTTCTAATTTCGTGGGAGAAGCTATAGGAAAAATGACAGAGGCGATAGAGGCGGTTGAAGCCGACAAAGTTGAATCTGGGCTGACAGAGATTAGGGTTTTGTAGCCGATAATTTTTAGGGTTTGCAGTCGACTAAAATTAGGGTTTTTCAGTCGACTAAGATTAGATCTTTGCTCATGAATTTATGCTATAAAAGGAGGGCGGTTTTCAAGTTTGAGGGAATCGAATGTGTATCAAATTTACGCAAGTAAAGTTCATGTTGAGCAGCGAGCAAGATGTGTCGATCTAAGTGTGAAGTGAGAGCGAACTGAGTGCAAAAATATACAAAGGAGCAGAGGCGATCAGTTGTTGGTGCACGGGACTGTTGCGCAGAGGCAAACTGTTGGTGCGAAGAAATTACGCAGAAGCAGCAGAGTGTGCAGAAACAACAGACAATTTGCAAAAGGTTGAAGGTATCTTTCTGTTATTTTCTTTGAAGTCCAAGTTGTAGCTTGGCATAAGGGGTTGGTGCTCCTTCCAGTAGGTGCTGGTGAATTAGGGGTTGGTGCTCCTTTCTATTGGTGCAAAAAAATTGAGGGGTTGGTGCTCCTTCCAGTTGGTGCTGGTAAATGAGTTGTAAAGTTGTTGCTTTGCAAAGGTCTGGATTTGGATGGTAGTCCAAGCAGTCATTTTTGAGGAGTAGCCACATTGGTGAACCTCGTTAAATCTGTGTTGTGTGTGATGCTCTCTTGTTATATCTGATTTAAATTTGCTTCATTTCTGCATTAAGTATTGCTAGTTTAAAATTTTAAAAGATCACACTGATTCACCCCCCCTCTCAGTGTCACTGTAAGTACAACAAGCTTTGCATAATTTTTTTTTTTAAGTAAAAAACCCCTTGCGGGGCCACCTTGGTCTGAGAGACCACGACTAGGGGATTCTACACCGTCAAAGTCATCCGGGAGTCGCACCTAGCCCTGCCCGCACCAAAATTATCAATTGGATTTTGGATACCCAATTCAACTTTTTGGTAGGGTGAAGATTCGAACATAGGACCTCCCTTGTAGGATTGCCCTCTCCTCTCCAACTCACCTCCAACACCTGGGTAAGCTTTACATAATTCCAATACGAATACTTTTCAAGTTTTTATTTCTTCTAATATAATAATATATTTCATCACAAATGGTTATTAGATCTATCTTCTCTTAAAGGTCTTCCTCTTGGTATATATTTTATATGAACTTGAGTACAATTTGTAGGGATCATGAAAATTCTATCATGCATATGTAAGCATAACATGCACTATGCAACTTAAAAAGTCAACAATGAACCATACAAAGCAATTACATGCAAATATAATGGGAAATCCCATACTTTCCCCTATCATACATATGCAAGCCTAACATGCACTATGCAATTTAAATAATCAATAATGCATCATAAATAGAAATTACATGCAAATACAATAGAGAATCTCATACTTCCTCCTATCATGCATATGCAAGCCTAAGATGCAATATGTAATTTAAGCAATCAATAATACACCATATAAAACAACTACATTCAAATACAATGGAAAATCCCATACTTCCCCTATCATGCATATGCAAACATAATATTCCTTATGCAATTTAAGCAATCAACAATGCATCATACAAAACAATTACATGCAAATACAATGGAGAGTCACATATTTCTCCCATGTATGGATTCCTTGGCTACTCAAGCCTAATCTATATCAAACATACATACAATTTGAAAGTATATAATAATACACCATTCAAAGCAATTTCAATAATAAATATAAATGTTTTTTTAAACAAACAACATTACAACAATAAAAACCAACCAATAATACAATAGAATGTATTTAAAATAAATAACTTATTTTTCTAAAAAAATAGCTAGCAATGCAACAATGAAAATCAACCAAAATTACAATTGAATTTATTCAAAATAAATAACTTATTTTCTTTTGAAACCAACCAACAATACCATGAAATTTTATTCAAATAAATATAAATTATTTTTCCAAAAAAAAAAAGCAATACAACAGTGAAAACCAACAAACAATACAACTAAATATATTCAAAATAATTTTTTTTTTCTTTTGAAACCTGTTAGCAATATGAAAAAAATGTATTTAAATAAATATAAATTCATTTCCTAAATAAAAAACCAATAATGCAACAGTGAAAACTAGCCAACAATACAATTGAATTTATTCAAAATAAATATTTTTTCTTTGAAAACCAGCCAACAATACCATAGAATTTTTATTAAAATAATTAGAAATCATTTTTTTTTTCAAAAATAACAGCTAGTAATGCAATAGTGAAAATAGGCCAACAATATAATTGAATTTCCTAAAAATAAATATTTTTTTTTCTTAAGAAACCAACCAAAAAAACCAGAGAACTTTATTCAAGCAAATATAAATTCTTTTTCCAAAAAGAACATTAAACTACCCAAATAAGTAAGAAGTTTAGAAATCACCCAAGGATGAAAGGTATAGCTAAAAAGCTTATTAGGCATCTAGAGAATGATGTTTCATTTGCTACGACTTCCTTTGCCACTTCGTTCCTTCTCTTCACCCATCCCTAAAGTGTGTATTCTTTTTCCCAATCACTATCCCCCTTGAATGGGTGCCTTACCCGCATTATATAAACATCCTTCATGCTAATAATAATTAGCCCCTAATAATTTTCTAATTATTATCTGTCTTTTGTTCTTAATAATAATAAACTCTCTTCTTTATCTAGTTGTCCTCATTACTATTATTATCTCTCCATAATAATAATAATAAACTAACTTCTTTATAGGTTGCCTTAGTTATCTCCCTCATAGTATTAAATTAATTAATACTATATTTAGTTAACTATGTCTTTATTTAAACCTTAACTTAATAAGATTTAAATTGCTAACTTTAGCAAATGTATTATTAAATAATTTATTTACTCATAGTATTTATACTATTAAATATTCCCCTATTTAAACCTTAACTTAGGATTTAAATTGCTAACTTTAGCAAGGGTATTATTAAATAATTTAGTTACTCTTCATAGTATTAATTTAATTATTACTCTTTTTATTTTTTCTTATCTAATGTTAATATTATCTATTAACATTTTATTTATTAATACCTTACTTTAACAAACATTTAAGATTTTTACTTTGAAACACAAACATTAATGCATTCTAAAGATAAATTAAGAGCCTAAGCACAAGGCCTCTTGCTTAAGGTAATCATTGACCAAATCAATAATCAATCAATAATAAGCAAAGATGCACAAACATCACCATTTCCAAAGGAAGAGGATTTATGATAACTTCAAGGTTATCAACCACATATGAAGGGATCCCCTAAATTCAAGGTAAGGACTCTTTTACCTTTATAGTAACCTCATTGCTCATTTAAGCATCTAGTCACACAAACACACATGTAAATACTTCTACATGATATGCTTGCATATTACCCTTGTGGCTATCAAATTGATTATAATCCATCATTTCTCTTTTTATTATTACTCTCAACATTGGTGGTTGTACCATACTAATCCACCCGTGAGAGTACCTAGTCTTGTGACCACAAAATTTATCAGTAGTACCATATTCTAAAAATAACATAGTTCTAAAAATAGCATAGTTCCAAAAATAAAATATTTCTAAAAATAGAATTTTTCTAAAAATAACATCAAAATTTTAGAAAACATAATTATCAACTCATCATGATACAATAAAATAATATTT
Organism: Wollemia nobilis; assembly: GCA_028583015.1. Classification (NCBI taxonomy): domain Eukaryota; kingdom Viridiplantae; phylum Streptophyta; class Pinopsida; order Araucariales; family Araucariaceae; genus Wollemia; species Wollemia nobilis. The sequence continues at coordinate 188,581 of JAQPPZ010016582.1, read as the reverse complement.
TGATATCCACATATCATACATAAATTAGCAACAACGGAAAGTATTGCTAGGGTGGAATTAACCAAACGTTGTTTGTTACATCCATTAAGGCCTCTCACATTCCATGAGAGGATCTTCATTTGGTACTTTTGGAAGAGGATATCTTCTCTCTTCCTTGTGAAGAGAAGAATTGGGATCTATTATAATCTTCATGAGGCCCTCATGGGAGGTTTTACTTTTAATAGATGTGTAGGGTGAGCTATGTGCCATTGGCAATCTCCTCAAAGCATTCTCTTTTTTTGATAGCTTGAGCAGAAGAGCGGTCTCTTTTCTTTTCAGAACCAACATTAGCATGAAGATTTTTTTGGTCTTGGTAAAGGGAGGGCTTGAGGATAAGGGATTTTTAGAAAGAATTTTGTTGGAGGAAGGGCCAAGGAGGTTTTTGGGTGAATGAGGAGGGATTTGGAGAATGGATTTCTCTTTAGTAGAAAGAGGTTCATCTACATATAGAGAAGAAAAAGGATTAGAAATAGAAACAAAAGGGTATACCTAAAAATAGGAAGAGACATAAAGTTAGTCCAAGTAAACTTGGAGATCTGTAGCCTCAGAGAATGGTTTCTTTGGATGTTTAGGAACCTCAAGATCCTCAATGATCAACACCTTTCTAGAAGGTGTTTGGGATGGAGGCTCTTGGTTTAGAGTTGCTCCAACAACATCTGCACTAGTTGTAGTAGAATATTTGGAGTGCCTATGGAACAATTTCTATAAATTGAATCCTTCACCATGATATTTCTTAGAGGAAGGTACCTTAAGAAATTTTAAGTTTAGATATTATGAGTTGAAGTGGCATTTCTTGGAGCATTCAGTATAGAAAGCTAGCTTGTTTCATACTCAATGATATGGATCTTGGTGCTAACATTCAAAATTAACTAAATGGAAGAAGGAAGAGTAGAGTCAAGGTTAGCATTGATACACATGTGAGCATGGACCATGTGGGTATTTTCTTTAGTAGGTGAATCAAAAGTTATCAGTTCACCGATATCCTAGGCAATCTCTTTTAATATGTCTTCATGCTAGAACTAGATGGGAAGACCTAGAAGGCAAATCCAAATAAGATCCAGATTGATATTTTGAGTTTCACAATCAAAGTCAATATATTTCTTAAGAAAAATACCCCTTCATCCAAAAAACCATGGGACTTCTATGAGGATTCAACTTGAATCAATAGAGTTATTGAGTCGGATGAGAAAAATCCTCAGGGTAGGGCTACTAGGTACATGTATCCTTATGGACACAAAATGGTTAGGGCCCATCTAATAATGGACTCCATGTCAGGACATGAGTCAAGAAATTTCCCCACCAAGAAATGAGAGTCTTGGGCTATCATAGATGTCATGAGCTAAGATGAAATCTTGATGTATTCTTGTGAAGGACATAGATTGACTCCAATTTATGAGGATGTTGGTGGAGCATTATTTTTCAAAGGATATATAAAAGAGTGGGAAGGGAGCCTTTTCTTAAGGATCATAGATCCACCCCTTCCATAATCCATTGATGTGTGGTTTCCAATAGGGACCAAAGATCCATCTTTGATAGACATGCTAGGAGCCACCATTGCTCCATAACCAAAAAGAGTTGAAGATCCTTTTTTGATAGACATGCTAAATGCCACCATTGTATCAACACCCATGAGGTTCATAGATCCACCTACCACATAATCATCACTTGTTGATGTCATCACTCTTATTGTAGCACTACTTATATAATTTAATCAAAATCCTTACCAAAAACTACTATGGTTCTATTGCCATCTGTAAAATTTTAATCACAATCATTCCCTATAAAATTTAAATCCAAACCCTAAAACCCTTGCCAATAGCTACCGTGGTTCTACCACCACCTGTAAAATTTTAATCACAACCAAAACCCTTGACAACAACTATTGTGTTTCTACTACCACTTGTCAAATCTTAATCACAATCAAAACCCTTGCCAATAGCTATCGTAGTTTTATTATCGCTTGTAAAGTTTTAATCTCAATCAAAACCCTTACCAACAACCATTATGGTTCTACCACAACTTGTAAAATTTTAATAACAATCAAAACCCTTGCCAATAGTTGTCATGGTTCAACCATTTCTTGTAAAAATTTAATCATAATCAAAACCCTTGTCAATAGCTACATGGTTTTGTCATTGTCATGGTTTTATTATTGCTTGTAAAATTTTAATCACAAACAAAATCCTTGCCAACAACTATTGTGGTTCTACTATCATCTTTAAAATTTTAATCACAATCAAAGCCCTTGCCAATGACTATCATGGTTCTATAAATATCTCTAAAATTACAATCACAATCAAAACCCTTGCCAATGGCTATAGTGGTTTTACCACCACCTATAAAATTTTAGTCACAATAAAAAACCTTTCCAATAGATACCATGGTTCTACCATTGCTTATAAAATTTTAATCGCAATAAAAAACCTTACCAAAAAATATCATGGTTCTTCTACCACGTATAAATTTTTAATCACAATAAAAACCCTTACCAATAGCTATTGTGGTTCTACTACCACTTATAAAATTATAATCACAATCAAAACCCTTACCAACAGTTGTCGTGGTTTTGCCACCACCTATAAAATTTTTAATCACAATCAAAACCTTTTCCAACAGCTACCATGGTTCTACCACCACCTATAAAATTTTAATCATAATCAAAACCCTTTCCAACAACTATCATGGTTATATCGTTGCCTATATAGTCACATTACTAGAAGATTCTAAGCTAAGCCATGTTTGAAAAATTTAAAACCATGAAGATATATTATTTTTTGTCAAGCGTGTTTGTCCCCCATATTGGTGTGTGAAGTGAGAAGCCATGACTCCAATACCCAAGCATTATATAGACTCACACACTAGATTGGAATCCACATACATTCGGGTATATTGGAGACCCCTTGGGGATATTGAGACCTTCATTAGTTTGCTAATCGATCATCTATTTTTTGTAGTACACTAAGAATAATACTCAAATAAATCACTCTTACATACTCAAGGAATTCGGTATTGTAGCTAAGTGAATGGTATATCCTCCTTAGTTGGAGCCATGAAATACGGATCAAGAAATATTATTGGAAATCTTATGGTTTATCAAAAAGTTGTAAAAACTAGTCACTCCCAGATTGTAAGACCACCATTGACTAGTATTTCAACCTCATTCAAATAGTCTATGGGTAGTATAAAGGATTCTATGAGCACTTTTGGGTTACAAAATTTGTAGTTATAAGAATTTTTAAATCCATGACCACATTTTTTATTGCATAGTATCCAAGGAGAAAAAAAACTATAGCATCAAACACTAGAAAACAATCAATAAAAAAGGATATGCAAGTACTAAAGGAAAAAATGGTGTAGAACCTATAGTGACTTTTCATTACACTCTTTGCCTTAATCAAATATTTAAAATGAGGATGAAACAACGGAAAAATAGTAGAAAGCATAAAAAAGTATTGAACCATTCAGAGCAAACATTTTTATCTAAAGATTGGTGTCAATTTATAAAGGTCTCAATATAGGAAGGAAGATGAAGTTTCAAGAAAGCACACTACCCATTGGATCCAAAAATTGAAAGTTTTTCAAGAAAAGAAATATGTCTAAAAATCAAAAGTTTTGAAATTTTTGAAGGAGAAAAGAGAACAAAAGTTTTGAGAAATGGACTATGAGCCACAAAAAACTTTTGAAAAACTCAACATTCAAAAGGTTTTATAGGAGGGGAAAGGAAATGAATTTTGTGAGATACTTTTGAAAATAATACAACTCAATCTCAAAAATTTATGAAGTTTCAATAAGAAAGGACTAGAAAATTTTTCAACAAATAGTTGGTAGCTTGCATCACCTCAGAAGATAAAGGGAAGCTAAAGAGAAAATAGAAGTACTACAAGAAGAAAAACATAATGCAAAAAATGGTCTAGAATGGAGAAGGGTTAGATCAATTTGCAAGACATTCATGATAGTGCACAAGCTCATAGGAAGGCAGGTGAACTAAACTACTGAGTCACTTAGTAAGAAGAGTTAAAGGTCACCTATTGACATCAATTGGACTTAATAATATAAAAGAGAGGATGGTATCTTACAGGTAAGAGAGTGGTAACCATTGTCACAACAATCTCAAACCTAACAACATTGATTGTAGAAAGCACTTCTAATCAATTTTTAGGATTCCTAAGGTAGTAGTTTAAAACCTAGTAGCTCAAAATCAACCCAAAAAACTCAAAAGGCTAAAAGGTGAAACAGGAAGGATTAGATTAGTAAGGCAGAAAATAAGATTTGTTAGAGGCTCCTATATAAGTTTTGGAGGGAAATTTTCCTCTTTTTTAAAATCTATACATAATATTGTTTTTTGTAAATCATCTAGCATAGTCTATCATTTTTATATTCATATGCATATATATACTTACCTATAATATTTAAAGCCTACAATTTTTCTTTTGCAAGAGTCCGTGTTGGACATAAAAATGCTTCTTGTATATCTAAACATATTTGGAAAAATTGTGATTTCCTCATAAGTCCTACCAACAGAACTTTTGGTGGCTTGTTATGCTTGTGGGACCCAAATATTATTGAAGGCAAACTCCTAACTATGGTAGATAATTTCATGAACATCTTATTTTTTAGTAAATATCATCACTATAGATGGGTTCTTTCAAACATCTATTCATTGAATTCATCTTCTAGAAGATTTTGGCTCAAGAACACCCTAAGATAGATGAGAGAAGTATTTTTCAATGATGCATGGATGTTGACTAGACATTTTAATTCTCCTCTATTTTCCACAAACAATAAAAGAGGTTTTGAAATCATAGCTAATTCTTATGAAGACTTCACATCATTCTTGGATGGTAATCAAATCATGGATATCTAGTTAAGAGTTCCCAAATTTACCTAGATAAATTAAATAAAGGGCGATTAACTCATCTAGATAAGACTTGATAGGGTCCTCATATCCCTTAATGCCATCTATCCCTTTGGAGATTATGTCCTTCAGTCTCCTCCTAGAATTGGATTTAATCACAATACCATCCTTCTTGATTGCTCACCTAAAGGCTCTCCTTTCAAATTCCATTTTATAGTTGAGGTGACGTAGCTTCATGATCCTGATCTCAAGTCACTCATAGCATCTTGGTAGTCTCATAGATTTTTTGGGTCCCTTGCCTTCCAAGTGAGCAAAATACTTCATTTTATTAAAGAAAATATCAAGCAATAGAACAGGGATGTTTTTGCCAATATTTTCTAAAAGAAGTAGATATTTCAATCCCATATCACAATCATTGAGCTCTATACCCAGAAAAGAGAACTTGACCCCAGTATTTGGGAAATTGAAAAGAGACTTTTGTTTGAATGCCACAACATTTTAAAAAATGAGGAAGTTTCATGGAAGCAGAAATCCAGGGTAACTTGGTTAAAGGTGGGTGATTCCAACACTAAATTTTCCCATGCCACTACAATAAGACACAGAGGATCTAGTAAAATGTGGGAACTCACCAAGGAATATGGGACTATTATTTCTGATATTTTCAACATTAGAGCTAAGGCGATTGCTTTTTTTAAAGATCTATTTAGACAAAACCTAGATTGTAACTAGCAGACTACAGAGACTCTCCTATACAATATTCCTAGGTTAGTCACCCAAGAGCATAACACTATTTTTATTAAACCCTTTCCTATTGAGAAAATTTATTCAGTGGTCTTCTCCATGCAAGGTGTAAAAGTTCTACATCCTGATGGTTTTTTCCATGTGTTTTTCAATGTTATTGGGACATTGTGGGACTTGACATTGTTTCTGCTACTCAACAAATGCAATAAACCAAAAGCATTACCAAAGATGTTAATTCCACCTTCCTAGCCCTAATCCCCAAGATTGGTAATGTTATAACCCTTGCTTACTTTCGCCCAATCAATCTTTGTAATGTCTTCTACAAAATTCTCACCAAAGTGATAGCCACTAGATTGAAGCCAATTCTACCACACATCATTGACCTCAACAAAGGTAGCTCTATTCAAGGGAGACTCATCACCATCCATGAACTTATCCATTCAGTTTCTAAAAGTAACAAGGTTGATATTTTCCTCAAATTAGACATGAATAAGGCTTTCAATAGGGTATCATGGAATTTTATTTTTTCTATCCTTTCTAGGTTTGGCTTCTATTTTGAGTGGACCAACCTAATTAAATAATGCATTACAAACACCATTTTTTATTTCTTGTCAATGAATTTACTATCAGATACTTTTTGAGCTCTCAAGGTCTAAGACAGGGAGATCATTTATCTTCTTTTCTCTTCATAATTGTTGTTCAAGCTTTGGGTAGAACCTTAAGGTCTTCTTATTCCAAAGGGAAAATATCAGGTATTAAACTAGCCTCCTCTCTTAACCCAATCTTCCATAAATAATTTATTGATGACACCATCCTTGCTACCCATACCTTTGTTTCTCAAGTTAAAGCTATCAAGTCAATATTCCTCTCTTTTGAGTTAGGTACTAGTCAAAAGATCATGTTCTTCAAAATCAAAATTTACTTTATCCATAACTCATAATATGAAAAGCCCGTATACCTAAAATTCTTGGTTGTGTTGTTGTTGATATTCTAGCTATTTATCTTGGATTTCCTCTCTTTGATGGACTTGCAAAAAAATATTTATGGAATCCCATCATTGAAAGAATCCACAAAAAGTTGGCTAGGTGGAAAGGGAGACTCCTCAGTTAGGCTGGAAAGGCCACCTTAGTCAAAGCCACCCTTTAGAGCATCCCTATTTTCTTTCTTTCCATATTTCAGATTCTAGTTGAAGTGTGCAATAAAATAGAATAGATCCATCAAAAATTCCTATGGTTGGGTTTTAAACATAATAAAATATTTCATTTAGTTGTATGGAACCAATTTTGTTCTAGAAAAGAATATGGAGGCATCGGGCTTAGGAAATTCAAAAACATGAATTCAGATCTTATAGCCAAACAAGGGTGGAGGGTCCTTTAGAATAAAAAATCTCTCTGGATTGATATTATAAAGGCCAATTTTTTTTGGAACCAAACCAATTACTTGGATGATCCCTCACCCATCCCAGATTCTACAGTTTGGAATTCCATCATAATATCGAGAGAGATCATCAGGAAAGGCATCTAATGGAATATTAGTAATGACTAGATAATAAAATTTTGGGAGGATAGATGGTTGGGTGATAGTCCACTGCAGAACTGCACTGATATAATATGCTTAAAACCTATTATTGATATCCTATTTGGTTCAAAAGTGTGCAATTTCATTGACACCAATAGTAGGTGTTGTAAATTTCTTTCCTCTTGGTTATATGAATGAGGAACAAAGAAGAGAAACTGCTGATTTATCTTACATGTTACACCTTTGTATCATCCCTTATTTCTATTGAAATACAAGTTCCTTTGGGGAGCTAATGTGAATGGTTTTTTACCGTTAAATATGCCTATTTCCTCATAGAGATTCCAGGTTAGTCGTGGTTCCCTTCGAAGATTATTAGGAATAAACTCCTCATACCCAAATTTAGTTTCTTCTTTTGGATTTTCATCCAAGATAAAATCATTTTCATTCCTAATCTCCAAATCTGTGGACTCGTTATTCCTAAATATTACTACCGTAATCAAGCTTACGAATCCACCCAACACATCTTCCTATTTTGCAATTTTCGCTCAACATTCTTTCATAATTATTTTCCATTGTTGGGATTGCCTGGACTCCACCCTTTCTCTTGAATGATTTGTGCTTGCAGTGGCCCAACACCTTTAGGATCTTCCACTTAAAAATGTTTTGGAGCTTTTGTCTCTCCCATTTTTATGGAAATTTTGGAAAGAACGTAACTCAAGAGCCTTTAATAACTCTACCCATGATTTCCAATTTGCGCTCTCAAGAATCCTTCAGGAAACCATTGAGAACCTCTCTGTCACCTAGGATTTTAAGCCCCCTAACTATCTAGATGAAGCTAGTCTATCTAGTTTTCTAAAGCTTCCCTCTTGTCCTATCTCTCCCCCAAACTCTATGATGAATCATTCGCTCATTAAATGGTCTCCTCCACTCCCAAACTATATAAAATTCAATTTTTATGGAGTAGCCAAGTATAATATTGGCCCTGCTAATGTTGGAGGTATTTTTAGAAATCATGAAGGGAAAATCATTTTGACCATTATATAAAATCTTGGGGTCCAAACTAATCATTTTGTTGAAGCACAAGCTCTTTTTCAAGGTCTATCTCTTCTTACTTGCTTACATTATCATAACTTAGTGGTTGAAGGTAATTTGATGAACATCATTAAAATCCTTGTAGGGACTCAGTTTACTTCTTGGAACATCTCCAACCTATTTTTTGAAGCCAAAACCCTCATTAGCTTATTCACCAATTTTACCATTCAATATGTCTATAGAGAAGATAACCAAGTTGTTGATTACGTAGCTAATTTGTGCATCTCTAAGCCCAACCTTACCATCTGGACTAAGAACTTTCCTCCTAAACTACTTGATGGTAATTTCCTATCTGTGTATTTTAAGTGATATCTCCATAAAGGGTTGGAGGGATGTTTTTATTTTATGAGGCTTAGACAACATTACCATCATCCACTTATTTCCTACAATATAGAGTTTTCATGTTTTTGTGGAAGGGTTTGTGGTGCATATCCAACTCTTTGAGGTCACTAGTGTTTAAATATTTCTTTGAACTATGTATGTTATTATTCCTAGGTACATGGGGAATATGTGTATCATTGAAGATCTCGTATGTGTCATCCGATACCTAGTTTTGATCCACCATAATGCGACTCTCACATGTGATAACAATTACCACATATGGAGGACCTTTTACAATGTGGACTTCATAGATTTTGCCTAGTATCATGTATGGAAGATCTGTTTTAGCATGGGTGACATTTTTTGTTGCTCTAGGAGTGCTCTTCTTGCTCGATGAGGCTTTCTCTCTTGCACTTGCATGGGTTCCTCCTCTTAGTTTTAACAGTCTATCTTCGATGGCCAGTAGATGCTCTGTTTATTTATTTTTAGATTGGTTAGGAGCTCTTCTCTCAATTATCATATTCTCATAAAATATTACAAGATCCTTTCAAAACCTCTATTCATCAATAAAAACACACTTCTAGTAATGTAAAAATAAAATATCTCGATTGAATATTCAAATGCTAAGAGTTTTGTCCTAAAAAAATTTCTTGGAAGCTCATAGGCCAAGAAAGTGCTCTGATACCACTTGCAATGCACTTATAACTAAATTAGAGCATAAACAAAACTAAAAATTAGATTCAATGTGAAGATGATAGATATAACAACTCAACTCCAATAATATCAACAATAAAATGAGACTCATAACCAAAGAAAACAATAGAGTAGAGAAAGAACACTTATGATCACAATGTTCACTTTACCACTTTGAGGAGGCAACCTCCTAGAGCAATGCTCAGTATAAAATAATATCTATAATACCCTAATGCAACATCACAATATAAATATATAGTAATAGTAAATACTATATATTTCCTACAATCCATATATACAACATCACAATTCCCTCCTACCCCTATGTGGACTCCTCCTCTTAGTTTTAGTAGTCTTTATTTGATGAACCATAAAGGCTTTATTTTTTTTGTTGTAGATTGGTTGGGAGCTCTTCTCTCAATCATCATCTTCTTATAAAAGGTTATGGGATCCTTTCAAAACCATTGTTCACTAATAAGAAAAAAGACTCTTCTAGTAATGTAAAAATAAAAGATCTTGGTAGATGATTCAACCATTAAGATTTTTATCCCAAAAATAAGTTCTTCGAAGTTCATAGGCCAAGAAAGTGCTCTGATACCACTTGCAATGCACTTATAATTGAATTAGAGCATAAACAAAACTAAAAATCAGATTCAACATGAAGATGATAGATATAACAACTCAAATTTGATAATATCAACAATAAAATGAGACTCATAACCAAAGAAAACAATAGATTAGAGAAAGAGCACTTATGATTGCAATGTTCACTTTGCCACTTTGATGGGATAACCTCCTCGAGCAATGCTCGCTACAAAATAGCATTCACAATACCCTAATGCGACATCATAATACAAATATATAGTAATAATAAATACTAGGGTTAACCACAAGTCGACTATCCTCACATACATAATGCTAACATTAAATAATTAATATTATAACTAATAGGATTAGGATGGAGCCCTAACAAAATATAGATACCACAATTCCAAGAGATATAACAATATTCTCTCCTAACAAACTTTAATTTGAAATTAAGATGTGCTTAACCACCTTTTCATATCATATATGTAATAACAAATTATTGACTTCTTAATCATTATATAAAGATTTACATTTTAAACTATATGAGAAAGAAATAAGTTTTATTTATGGTTAGGACTCGAATAAGTTCAATAGTTAACAATTTAAAACTCTTCGAAATATGATTTAAGGTTTAAATTTGAAAGGGAGTAAGGTTGCATATTATTCTCTCAAATGTATATACAAACACCTACCTCACCATATCATCACTTATAGCCTAAAACTTCTAGACATTAAAATTTACTTTTATTTATGATCACATAATGATATGTTAACAACTCTAAATAAGACTCATATTATATCATAACCACATAATAATATTATAATAAATCAACAATTATATATATATATATATATATATATATATATATATATATAAACTAAATATTTTCTTTAAAAATTTAAAAAAATAAAATAAATTAAACTTATTTCATTTATGAGCCTTAAAAGGTGTTTTGTACTCTCTTTTTTTCGTCTTTGTATTCGATTACATCATCTCTTCCTAAGCAATTGTTGCACTTTTATTCGTTTTAATTTTAATTTATTTATTTTCTAAATACAAATTTTGAAACCACTTGGGTTTGTATTAACCACAAGCCAAGAAGTGATTGAGATTTTCATTTTGTTGACCTGTAGATGGAAGGAGAGACGTGAACATCATTATGTGTAAAGTCTAAAGTTAAAGCAAAGAGAATCTTATACGGACTGAAAATGGTGTAGTTGTCATTTTGTTCAACTGTGATTCACAAAAGTCTGGTTCAATTGGTGGTATCTACGTAAATGATCAAGACATTATGTTTGTAGGGACTCCGTTATGTCATTGAAGTATATGATATTAGTTCACACTCTGAATGACATTGTCAATTGTTGTCACTTAAATCAGCCATGGTCAAGGCTGCCTTCACTAGTACAACCTTTATATTTATTTTTATTTTTATGTTTATTTTGGTCAATGTTGTAGTGTCTTTTTAAGAAAGAAACATGGTCATTCATACTATTTTGTAGTTTGAATTTGATTTTTTTAACGAGAATTTAAAGATATATTAAATTAGTAAAGACTCAATACATGTTATTTGATTTAACAAAACATTTAATAATATAAATGATTTTTAATATTGTATATTCTTCTTTTTTTCTTTCTAGAGATTATTTAATTCACCATATATTAATCTAAACAATATATTATAATATATTAATTGTATTTAGTTATATAAAATTGTTCGGAGGTATTTTTATTATATCATCATTATATTTTATAATTACTTTGTAATTATAGATATATCATTTGAAAGGATTTGAACCATATCTATTATTTGAAAGTTGAAAATTTTAATCAATTTTTTCTTCTGGAAAAAAACATAGTAATGCTACAAGTATGAAGTGTCTTTAAGAATTTATGAACATAGAATATTGATCCATTCAACTTACAATCTAGAGACAAAATTCCAATAACAAGATTGACATGTGAAAAGCAAAAATAACTTCGTTGTCAATCACAATTCTTGAATGACTGTTACCTAAGTAGTAATATGTTACAGTCAACTCACAACCTAGAAACAAAATCTAATAACAGGATTAACATGTGGAAAGCAAGGATAACTTTCTTAACCATCACAATTCTCGAATGACTTTTACTTAAATACTAAAAGGACTCATGTTTCAATTCTAAAGACATGTTATTGTGAAACCCATCTATATAAAAAATAAAGGCCAGGGTTCCTATCAATTTTTTTTTTTGTGCTAATAATAGGTTCCTAAGATTATCCTTAGTAAAAGGAGGCTACGAGGAAACCATAATCCTTTAACCACTTCTTCCCTCTACCAAGTGTCTACTTTAACCACTTATTCTCTCTACCAAGTGTCTACTGCAAGGATGGTTCAAACCATCCTTTGAAAGACCATTTGCTTCTACATTTAGTTCCTTATAAACGTGCTTGTATAAAAATTTTGTTATAAAAGGTTCTACATTTAATTTAACCTAGTTGAACTAATACCATTTGATTTTCATATTATTTTTTTAATTGATTATTTAAGATTAAAATGGTTCCTTCCTGCATTACATCATAACCACGTAGTGGTATTACTGGGTTAAGCTAATGACACATTATAATATTATTAATATATATATTTGCTAAAGTGGTTGTCCTCTGCTTTCTCAAGCTTAAAAAATTGTAACTCTTTCCTTCACTGCTTAAGTTTAAGAGTCTAAAAATAAATTTAATTCTATTAATATATCATTTTAATTAAATGTTTTAAAATAATTTTAATATGTTAATTTTATTTATTAGTAGTATTATGTGCATTTTTATATTTAGTATAAATATATAAAAAACAAACAAATGCAATTAAGTTATCAATAATTAGTGAATATAACACAAAACATATATATATATATATATATATATATATATATATATATATATATATATATATATATATATAAAGTGGAATAAACCATTGGTTACTTTTTTAATTTATTTACATGGTAGAATCTATACCTATCACGATGATCTAGATGCGTTGTCCGTATTTATGATCATCATGATATTCCATATTGTCTGCCTTGAAAGATACCACATAGTATTTTGCAGAGTCTACTCCTATAACTACCATACCGCATTCATTTAGAAAGACACCACATAGTACTTTGCACAGTCTTCTCCTATAAATACCATACCACATTCATTTAAAACCTTTTACATATTTGAAAGCATAACTACCATACCGTATTCATTTAGAAAGATACCACATAGTACTTTGCACGGTCTACTCCTATAACTACCATACCACATTCATATAAAACTTTTTACATCGTTGAAAGCACTAGGAAAGGGATAAGTAAAAAGACACCATATAGTAGTTTGCACAGTCTACTCCTATAACTACCATACCACATTCATTTAAAACTTTTTACATCGTTGAAAGCACTAGGAAAGGGATAAGTAGAAAGACACCACATAGTAATTTGCATAGTCTGCTCCTATAACCACCATACCATATTCATTTAAACTATTTACGTTGTTGAAAGTACTAGGAAAGGGATAAGCCTTCAATGATGCCTAAGATTTGAACCCTGGGTGTACATCCTCTTTACAATGTTTCATCGTACCAATTGGTCTCCAGTCTTATTGGTTACTTTTTAAAGAAGATTGAATCTTTAACAAATAATAAACTTATAAATAATTAACAATAACCATACTAATTGTTTCTTTATACAAATAAATTTAATAGAAAATATAGCATAAAAAGTACATAAATTTAATGTCATCCAGAAAAAAGTTATTTTCTATTAACATTCATTCTTTCACGCTGCTTGATTTAAATTCTCAAGAATAAACTTATTTTTTTCATTTAATATAATAAAGGAATATATCATATCATCTATACAAAATAAATATTCATTATGTAAATAATTTAAATGTAATAATATACATGTTCTATAAAAATAAGCACAATGTTTTATACATCTCTCAATGCCAAGTTAATTATATCTATAACATTTTTCTCAAAATTCAATGCACTATTCAATATACATATGTGTTTTTATTTGATTGAGATTATAATGAGAAACCCCTACGACCGATGCTTAGGGTTGGGCATCCCTATCTTACCATAACCTCTCATAAGGGGAGAGCTGAACTTATCAATAGGATCCAAACACACAACCATACATACAACCACCCCCTCACACACTCATCCATCCCATGGTTCAAAACTCTTAGGGTAGAGAGAAAACCTCGAGAGCTACTCTTAGGTGGTTGATAGTGCCATCCCTTCCGAGTATACCACTATCTAGAGGGAATCCATAGGAGATTTTATGTGTCCAACTTTGCATAATATAGGTTCAAACATGGACCTCCCATTCAATAGGGCCAGACTCACCTTCTCCACTTGTGCTAGAAAGGTGAACAAAACTCTTAGGGTAGAGAGAAAACTACCTCCAACCACTATTATATATGTGATAATGATTTATGCTTTCTCGAAGGTAGCTGGGCATCCCAATCCTACCATGACCTCTCATAATGGGAGAGCTAAACTTATCAATAGGGACCAAACACACAACCATACACACATCCACCCCCTCACACACTCATCCACCCCATGGTTCAAAACTCTTAGGGTAGAGAGAAAACCTCAAGAGCTACTCTTAGGTGGCTGATAATGGCATCCCATCTGAGTATACCACTATCTAGAGGGAAGCCACAAGAGATTTTTTTTGTCCCACTTTGCACAACATAGGTTCAAACCATGGACCTCCCGTTCAATAGGGCCAGACTCACCTTCTCCACTTGTGCTACAAAGGCGAACAAAACTCTTAGGGCAGAGAGAAAACTGCCTCAACCACTATTACATACGTGATAATAATTTATGTTTTATCGAAGGTAGAGTGATACGTCGAGTGCATTCCCTTCAAGAGCCACTCTTAGGTGGCTAACAATATCATCCCATATGGGTGTACCACTATCTAGAGGGAATCCATAGGAGATTTTTTGTATCCTCCTCAACATTGTATAGGTTTGAATCGGGGACCTCCCATTCAACATGGCCAGGATCACCTTCTCCACTTGTACTAAAAAGGCACATAAATATACATATGGTTTTTCATAACTTATAGATTCTAAACACAAATAATAACTTCACATATAATGTTCTTCATATCACATGGATTTAAACAAATATAATAAGCATGAAATATAATGTTAAGGTCTCCAATCCTTTTGCTTTTTAATGTTGACATGCAAAATAGAGATAATTATAATAACTTTAAAAAATCCTTATCATTTAAGTATTGCAACTAGATCTAACATGATATAATATTTTTCATTCTCCCCTAATGAAGATTTATTAAATAGAAAAAATCACAATAACCATACAAAAATCCTATCATTTAAGTCTTGCAACTAAATTTCCATGATAGGATCTTTTCATTCTCCCTATTAGAGAATATTACATTATTTGGTTCATGTTAATATACCCCCATTGTACTTATGGTACAATGTAAATATTAGGATATGGTTTGAGTCTATAGTTTACAAGAGTGATTTATATTGTCCTTTTATGTAAGTGTTTATGTGTAGGATATGCATAAGTGTCATGTAAGTGTGTAACAAAATAAAGTGTACGTGTCATGTAATTAAGTGTGCAAATATATAATATGAGAAAGTACACAAGTATCATATATTAGGATTGCATGTAGAAGTGCATAAGTGTCAAGTAGAAAAGTGTAAGTGTCATATAGTTAAGTATGCAAGTAAATAGAGAGTCAAGAGTCATGTATGCAAGTAGCAAGATGAGAAGCCAAATGACATGTGAGGCTTGTCTTATGTAAAAAAATAGGAAAGGTTGCAACTTTGGGATATGTGAGAACTGCAATATTAAATTATTGATTAGTCACCTTGCTAGGGTTATATAATGGAGATAAAGCTCCATGAAATATATCTAATTTTTTATGAAACATGCAAGCATGAATATTGAAGCTTGTATGCATATTTTGAGCAATTCTACTGTAAGTGTTTTTCATGTTATTGCATGAATCATTTTGGCTATCTATATTCATATTTTTAATTTTGATGATTATTATTATTAATTATGTTGGTCATTTTATATATTTATTGTTATTATATTTGAGTCTACTCTAGATCAAGAATATTGGGACCTAATATAAAATGGCTTAAAAGTCAACAATCCCCTAATATATATCCATTCTACTTAGGTTAGCATATATCTCCTTGGACCTAAGGTTTCACATATATTTAATCATATCTCATAAATATATTATTACCACCATTTTCATTATCTAACTATATTATGATTATTGGACCATCCTACATCATTTTTGGTTGATGACACCACCCAATTATTCATTGCATTCCCTTGTGTGAAAGAGTGTGCTACCACAAGTATGACAAGACACTCTATCATGGTTCTTTGTCATGGATGACCCATAAGGTTACACCATTATGTATTTTAATGAGATAAAGAAACCCATCCAAAAGACCTAAAGAAAATTATGAAAGGAAAACCATATTATTTTTAGAAAAATGATAAAAGACATCAATTACTACTCATCAATTTTGTAAATCAATATTTTCAACCAATTTCTAAAATAATTTGTAGGTTTCATTTCAATAAAGTTTTAGTTAATGAATAATTTATTAGTTTCCATCACAATTCATATACCATGGGATGCTCATTGTTATGAACCTCCTTGCTCATCCACAAGAATTAGTACTAATTTAAAGAAATATTAAAAATTTGTACTATAAAATAATATAACATTCATTTGTATGTTGGAAACATAGTAAAATTAATTCATAAACAATCATATAAGATAAAACATCCAAATAAGACACAAGATTAATACAGTGGTAAGGGATTTGGCCTCTCTTTAAGATGTTCAAGATTCAAATCCCACTCAATATGAGGGGACCAATACCCCTTATAAAAACTTGTGTAAACTCAATGAAAAAAGTTAGAAGTCTAAACCAACCCTATCAACTCACCCAATACCTAATCTAGAAGTAGAAAGCCTTGATAGATGGAATCAAGTCATCAAATGGAATTATGATGTTGGGGATAGGAGAAAAAAAAAGAAGGTAAAGAATATAAAATGAAAACAACCAGATGTAGAGTTGGTTAAAATGAATTTTGATGAAGCATCTAAAAGAAATCCAAGACCAATAGGAGGAGAAATAATTAGAAATAATAGAGGAGATATTTTGTCTCATTACACTTTCAATAGTGTATTTAAGAGAAATAATGAAGCTAAATCTTGGGTGGCTTTGGAAGGGTTAAAAATATGCAAATAAATGAAATGGAACACATTATGGATGAAAGGTGATTCACTCATAGTAATAAATATTGTAATGAGGAAAGCAAAGGCTCCATGGAACATATGAGATATAATTGTGGAAATTCAAGACCTTGCTAGAGTTTGAAGAAATCAAGTTTACACATACATGAAGGGAAGGAGACAAATGTGTAGGTAGGCTAACCAATAGAGAGGTTTTAATTGAGGATTGTGAAGTTAAATTCTCTTTTTATTGGTTAGAGGAAGTAGTAAGTTTAACTAAAGCTGACAATAAAATGTTGATTGCCAAATGAAATAATGATTAAGATTTACTTTAATGTTTTCCATTAGTAACATATGATTTATTTTATAACATTAATATGCTTTCATATAAACTATATATTACAATTTTTGTGGTTGCACTTGTGCTTTAGAAATGAAACTAGCAATCTAGATCTAGTAAAACACACTTTGATAGTGCAATGTTTTAAAAATATTACTCTTACTAAGATGCAATACATATATAGTAGAGGTGAAATTTTGGTATTGCGAAGTATTTTGTAATAAAATGTCAAGAAGGATGATGAATTTTGAAATATTTGTATTCATACAAAAAATTTAAAATGTTCCAGAAAATGAAAATCAAGAATTTAGACATTTTATGTAAAATGATATAGCAACTCAATTGAGATGAGAATTTTTTTATTTGTAAAATCTCATGCTCTAAATAAGAGAGTTGTGATTTTTCAAGGGTAGGGGACCCGAGTACAACCCCTTGTTCTTCAGCAAAAAATAACATAAAACATGTAAATTCTTTAATTTATTCAATTAATAATCAAACCCTTGAGGTAGGGCAACACCATACAATGATACTTATTGGAAGGATGCCACTCCTTAATATATATTGACTTAAGATAAAATATAATAAGTTTATCTCCATGCCCTCTCTATGAGTCCTTTCCTGCATTTATAATACCCAACTACCTACCACTCTCACTTATCCATACATGTGGGATAATTACATCTATTATAATATTAATATAATATTATAATATAAAATACTTATCTTGGGTACCTAACATTCCATACCTCTTACAAAATATTTCATCTTTTAAATATAAGAAGAGACTAAACAATATAGTTTTTTGAACCTTGTTGTCAACTGGTACCAACCTTGATCATCCACCCATCCCAATGAAACTCTAATTGTTGATGCTGATATGCCCTTCTACTATTTTAATTTTTGGAAGTAATCCATTGGTTCCATGTGTTAGAGTCATATTTATATTGTAAATAAATATCACTCTTTTTCATCCATGCTTCTCTGTGTTTACCACTTGAGTATCCAAGATTGCTTTGTTGGCTCGATGCTTTTGCTGCTCTACTTTGGTAACTGAAATGATGGCTTTAGTTGTTCACTGATGCTGCTAAACCTCTCTAAAAACTATTTTCACTATGTTTTATTCAAACACTACCATAGTTGGTGCTCTTTTAATTCCATATAGAACCATAATATTGTTAGCTTAAGCCATACCTCCAAGATTGTTGTTGCTTTTGGTGGTGTGGTTGGAAATATGTTGCAACTTTAACTTGATGTTTTGTGAGCTTTAATTATTAAATATTTTATTCTTTTCTTTTAGGCTTCATTTTTATGCTCCCATATTTTGGTTTGTCCTTGGTTCTAATATATTTTTGTTATTGCCTCCTCATTTGCTTCTATTTAGGTTAATTTGCTTATTCAATTTGTTTCAGGGTTTCCTTGATGTTTAACATAGTTTTTTAGATCTTTGTTGTTGTTCCTTCCCATGTTTTCATGGATTCAATTTTTTATTCTTCTATTGGTGTCTTGACTTGTTCCCCTACTATAATTGATTTTTATTTTTCTTAGATTCTTGCTTCTTACATTGAAAAATACCTTGTTCTATTATTTTCTTTTTCTTATACCAAAACTTCATGAACTTATTTTGTATATTAATATTAACAATACCCAAAGAAATTAAATATAAACAACCAAGAACAATGTCTACATCATCCATCTCAATAGCATAAAAAATTGAATATAAAATATATTTGTACATCATGATATTTACATCTTCAAAAATTTAAGTGTATGTACCCTCAAGTTGTATGTCTTTAATTTTATTTGTCTGAACCAAAACCTCTTAGCCAAAGACATATCAATGACATTGTATCTACTGCTAGGGTCTATAGAAATAATAACATTATCTTCTAGATGCAACCATGAAGCTACAAAATAGATTTTTTAAAATTGAACAAATCTCTTTGGCTACTCTTTGTATTATCTGATACCAACAATGTGGTTCTTTCAATTTGCACATTATCATCTGTATTTTTTCCTTCTATCATGTCCTCTTTATTAATTTATTTCTCCCTCTAAAGCCTATTTACCTTTTTTGTTAACTTATTTATATTTTCAAAAATTTCTACACAAAATTTGGTGCTTCCTTTAGTTTGTAAACTATCATTCTTCTCTTTTTCTTTTTTCATTTTTTTGCAAATTATTTGTTTGTTTATTTCTACATATTTTGGTAGAAATAAACATTTTTGAACACTGTTTAATTTATCTAATTCCCAAGTTGTTCTTTCTTCAATCTGCATATTTTCACCCTTACCTTTTTCTTCTTCTAACTTGAAAATTTTTAACTCTCTTTAGTTTCATTTGTTCAACGTAATTCTTAACTACCATTTTCTTGAATACTTATCTGATTAAGAATGCATATTCAAATTCCTCTCATGTGAATGTGTGTTGATGGGTCCATTTAAATTTTATAAACCATGACGTAGCTTCCCCATCAAGAGAATTATAAATATTACCTTTTCATTCAAACATATTTAAATATTTAAAAATTCTCCACCATACCCTAACATCATCATTCCTTTTAGTAAATATTGGCAAATCCATGACCTTAAATCCAAAAAAAAAAAAAACTTGTTTTTTTAATTCAAGTATGCTCTATTCATTTCAATAAACAATTAATTTTACACTTCAAACTAGCAATTTATAATGGCCTATGGACTATGTACTTCTAGTAATTAATAATGATCTACTCTATAGAATTTGTATTTGCACACATTAACAATTTTTAATGTCTTGTAGACTATGCACTTCTTACACTAATGACGACTTGCTCGATAGACTATTTTTTTGTGACTATGACCAAACTATAGACTTCTCTCTATTTTTCTAATAACAAACACTTTTGGATTGCTACCAAACTACAAATTGTTTTCCAAAATACTACTAAACTATATACTTTTTTATTTTAAATGAATTATCATTTTTGGATTACTACCAAATTGTGGGTTTTTTTTCTTGAATTGTTACTAACTTGTAGATCCTTTTTGTTTTGAACTACTACCAAATTGTAGACTGCATATTTTGGAACTACTACAAAATTATGGTTGCTACTTTATAGACTACACAATTATAGTTGGTACTCTATGGTAACCTAAATATCTCTTTGGCAAACCTATTTTCCACTACCGAAGCATCATCCTTGGTGTTCCTTGGTATAAAGTGTGCAACCTTTGTCAACTTATCGACCACCATAAGAATTGCATCATGTTAGTACCTAGTCTTAGTTAATTCCATAATAGATATAACCTACCATTTTTGCATTGGTATATCATGTGGGTATAATTATCCTGTTGGATTTCTATGCTCAACTTTCACTTTCTAGTATTCCATGCATCGAGCAACAAAACCAGTGATATACTTCTTCATACCTAACTAGTAGAAGGTTTTTTCATGTTATCTCTCATATTTTCCCCTTTAGGGTGAGTGGAGTAAGATTTATGTGCCTCTTGCATGATCAATCTCCTCAAATCACTAATTTTAGGTATAACTATCCTATCCTTAAAACATAAAACTCCATCTTATATGCCAAAATCCTTGTTCTCTCCAATATTTATTCCTATTTTAGAAATAATTTCACTATAATATTTATAATTAGATTGCATTTCTTGACTTGGTCCATTAATTCCACATGATTATGTGTCAAAGCAGTTATATACCTTCTTTTACTTAAAGCATTAATGACCTTATTTTTCTTACCTTTGATATACTCTATACCAAAATCGTATTTTGCTAGGAATTCAATCCATATTCTTTGTCTAGAACTAGGCATTGGATGAGTAAGATGTACCTTAGAATTTTATGATCAGTCCTCAACTCAAAAGGATTCCCTAGAAGGTAATACCACTAAACCTTAAGAGTGTGTACAATTGTTGCTAGCTCCAAATCATGTGTAGCATAGTTTACCTCATGATTATTGAGTTTCTTTGACTCATATGATATGAGTGAATCATCCTAGGATAGAAATCCTCACAATCCTTCCAAGGAAGCATCACTACACACAAAAAAGTTCCCCTAAGGATCTAGAATATTAAGAATAGGTGCAGTAATAAGCTTCTGCTTAAGCAACTCAAAAATAAATTCACGCTTGTTTGTCCATTTAGAATTCTTTCCTTTTCTCTGGAGGTTAGTTATGGAGTAGGCTATTTTGGAAAAACGCTTTACAAAATGCCTATAGTAACTCATAAAGACTATGAAGATCCATCCTTTAGGCACATTAATAGGCAATGGCCAAATCAAAATGACCTCTATCTTCTTTGGATCTACAACTATCCCTTCTACAAATATGATATGTCCTAGATATTTTACCTCTAGAACATAAAATCCACACTTTGAAAAATTCCCATAGAGTTGGTTCTTTCTCAATAACTCAAGAAAAATTCTCAAATACCTATCATGCTCTTCCTTATTTTGGAAATATATTAGGATATCATCCAAAAATATTAATAAAAATTGATCTATATGCTCCTTGAACATAGTGTTCCTTAGATTCATGAATGTTTCCAATACTTTGGTCAACCCAAAAGGTAATACTATGAACTCATAATGTCCATACCTAGTCTTAAAAGTAGTCTTGTGAGTATCCTCCTCTCAAATTCTTAGTTGATGGTATCCTCATTTCAAATCAATATTTGAAAATATGATGGCACCCTTAAGTTGATCAAACATATATTCAATCCTAGTTAAGGGTAACTATTCTTTATGGTTTCTTTGTTCAAAATTCTATAGTCTATGCACAACCTTAGTGAACTACATTTATTTTTTACAAAAATAACAAGCGCATCCCATGGTGACACACTAGGTTTAATCAACCATTTTTCTAGCAACCCTTGAAGTTACACTTTTAACTTCTACATCTCAATAGGATTCATTTTATAAGGAGTTATATGAATGGGTTTTGTACCTAACATTAGTTTGATAGTGAAATAAAAATCATGCTTAGGTGGTAGCCCAAGGAGGTATTTAGGAAATACATCCCTAAACTCATGTAAAATTGGGTGATCCCTAAATAATTCCTCTTTTTTATCATCCTAATATTATGGTTCAACTTAATTACATAGACCATTCCACATTTTCTAATAGCTTTCTTTAATTGCATTGTCTAGATCATATAAGGTTTAAATGACCCTTGTTCACTATAGATTCTTAGTCTCTGCTTATGATGGTTATGGATGCCTCTATGGTTGAAAACTGTTATTTTTCCTCTTTTGGAAAATCTTCTTGAAATTTCCTTGTTTTCCAACATTTTTTCTTTCAAACTTTGGATTACATTCGCTTTTCTTGCTCTACTCTTGTTTTCATTTCATAAAACCAACACTTTTTCTTTTTCTCATGTCCTGTCAATCCTCTTTTGATAATTCTACATAAATAAAATAAGTTGTATTTAATTGCAGGTTAGACTCATCTTGTTGAGCCAGGTCATAATACTTTTGTAGAGTCTCAGGTTTATGCATGTTAATTACTGATATTATCTTAGGACCCACTCCCAAGATAAATTTATGTACCCTAATATTCTCATCCTTCTCATATAACACTACATACTTAAGCAAATTTACAAACTTTTGGTAATAAATCTCCATCATCTTTAATCCTCAGAGGAGTATGGAGAATTCCTTGAATATCTCCACATAGTGTTGTTCTATGAGGAACCTTTTATTAAAGGCTTTAACAAAATCTTCCTATAATAAATTTATTGCTTGAATATTATGTCTAAATTTAAAAGTGTTCCACCATTCCAACCCTATTTCCTATAAATGGAGAGTGGCCCAAACTATTTGGGTCACTGAAGAGCAGTTTTTAATAGAGAAATAAGTCTCCAACTCATTAAACCAAGCCTTGACTGAATCACCCTCATCCTTTCCAGTGAATTAGGAGGTTTTTACATTCTTTAAATCCTTAGCAAGTCTTACCTCAAGGAGGGCCCTAACTTCATGCTCTCTTGTAGAAGGATTTCCTTCCTATCTAACCTCAAGATTTTTATTTTGTGAACTTTGACTTGCTATAATTTCCAACAACTACTTTTGTTGGTTCATTTGTGCCATCTATTGGTTCATTTATTCCCTTTGTTTCTATATTTACTCCTTTAATAAAGAGACATTAGTAGTGAGGTTCTCCATATCTCTGTTTGAATTTCCCAAAATTTCCCCTTGAATTTTAGCCTCAAAATTATCCTACCTAGCCTATCTTGGTGGTTGGGAAGATCCTCTTCCTCCTCTTTTCAATTTTGGTACCATATTCCTAGCCATATAATGACCTAATTTAGGTTACAATTTCTCATCAAAATTGTAAGTCTATAGTTAGTTACATAATCCATGTGAACTAACGATTAAGTATTATCATCCACTACTAATATTAATGATCACTCTTACTTCTAGTAAAGTGCCATCCCCAAAGGAATATTTTTTTCTTCCTAAATTCACTCATCAATTATGGCCAATCCTAAGTTCTCTTAAAGGAAACTTCTAGTCCTATGACCTAGAGCTCTGATACCAATTGTATTAACCCCAAAACTAACCAACCCAAGAGAGAATATTTTTTTAACTCAAATAAGATTCATAAGGAGTATTCATGATTCATAAATTATTAGACATAACCACATTTTAAGTTTGTGATGCTACAAATATCTCTTGAGTGGATAGGAGAGGTCACACTCCCATAGATATTGGGATTTACCTTGTATACCACCATGGCATAGGGGACACTCCAAATGGTCACCTCATATTTCTTGCATTCTCCAT
The DNA here is from genome assembly GCA_028583015.1 of Wollemia nobilis. Taxonomy (NCBI): domain Eukaryota; kingdom Viridiplantae; phylum Streptophyta; class Pinopsida; order Araucariales; family Araucariaceae; genus Wollemia; species Wollemia nobilis. The sequence continues at coordinate 164,333 of JAQPPZ010016582.1, read as the reverse complement.
GAATGTGAGACATATTGACCATAGTGTTGGGGTTATTCCTTGTTAATATTTAGATAAATTGGAATGACATTTCCTATACCAAATATTTGTTTGTCTATGTTGGTTACTTTGGGTATATTGACTTTGAATTTAGTTAGTTACACCTTTGCATTGAACCAATACCTTGAGTTATTGACCACCCTATATTTGCAATGCATAGTTCAAGCACGTACCACTTTGCATGATAGTTTTTTAATGGATAAAAAGGACCTAGGTGTTGCCTCCCTACAACAACCTTAGGCTTGGGTTAAGATAAAGGGTTTTCTAGATGAGGTTAAAGAGCAAGTCCCTTACTAATACCCCCAAACCAAAAGATATCAACAAGAAGTAGTAATCTTAACAAACCATCTCTCTCTCTCTCTCTCTCTCTCTCTCTCTCTCTCTCTCCTCACGCATAGCTAAAAATGTGCTAAACAATCCTTTTACATAAATAGGATCAATATACCTTTTCCATAATATTTAAGAAAAGCATGATAACTATCAGCAAAAAGTCATATAATTAAAATAAATTATCATTCATAGTTTACATCAATTAATTAACAATATTTATGTGATGATAGATTTCTTACAAGCACGCGTGTCTACCATTAGCATAAGAGATCATTTCATTACATAATCAAATCTTGTAAGGAATTATAAGGGTTTTCTCAAATGTTTACCCAGACAATTTCAATCCTTCCTTTACATTAAATCCTCTTTCACCAAGAGATATTTATAATTTAATCCTTTCATAGGATCTTAGAAAATAATCTACTAACATGTCTAAAATGATTCAACTATCCTCCACTTCCTTCAGTATCTCCCTTGCTTTCCAAAGTAGAAGATAGGTCGATAGGGATCAAAAAATCACTTTAAGAAAATATGAATGCATTTTTATATGATTCTTTTCAATAATGTGAAACATATCAAGCACTCATGCATAAAATAATCCCATAATGTTTTCCCATTATTTTTCAATAACCAAAAAAAAACTTAATAAGTTACTTTAAATCACTTCTTACTAGCCATTCAAGAATCAAATAAAATTTACATAGGAACCCCATAATTCCTATACCATAATGAAATTTTAAAGGAACCCTATAATTCCTATACTATATTAAAATTCCAAAGAAACCCCATAATTCCTTTTTTTGATTTTTTCCCCAAAGAATAAAGCATATCAATAATATTCAATAAATATTAATTCACTTGCTTAAAATAAGCCCTCTACCTTTCTTACATAACAACAAGTAATGCAAATATACAGTCACATATATTATTACCTTGCTTATAAATAAACTTCTAAAGCAAGCTAGTATTATGTTCAAACTAAGCTAAGCTAAATGGCAAGATGAAACATTTATTTCTTTACCTTAATTTAACCACAACATAAGAAAGTTAAAAAAAAACATAAATACTATCATACAAGATAGTCATATGAATATAACTTACGTGTGGTCAAGCTTACAAGAAATAACTTAGATTATCAAGGCTCAACATAGACAATGAATAACATTTCAATCTTCAAGAAAAAATCACAAAAGTATATGTTGTGTGGATTCCAAAACAACCAAGATGCTCAAAAGAATGAGCCAACACTCAAACAACAGTAAGGCCAAAATACAACAGTCAAGCATATTCCAAAAACTCAGGCATATCAAGATCAGAATTGAATTAAATAATAAAATCAAACCATAGCATGAGTTTTAAAAAATAAACAAACAACCTTCAAATAAAAGGAATGTGCTAAAAAAAATGTAAAACACAACACTTCCTAAGATTTTTTTGCTAGGGTACACACATGAGAAGGTGAATAAAAATGATTGATCTATGCACATGTCTAACAAGAAATGATAGACTGACATAAATCAAGTGTAACATGATGTTTGGGGGTTCTCAACCCAAGGAACCTTCTCCTAGAGAAAGCATCCAACAAGCACTAAACAAATACAAAGCAAAAATTATGAATAGCAAAGCGAAAAGACACATCCAAAGCCAAATTGTCTCACTTCTAACAAATTAGGAAAGAATCCACTACACAAGGAGGAAATAAAATCAAAAGCACACAAAAACATCAAACAAGAGTGACCATTCATGTGCTTTACAGGCAAAAATAAGAGAAAACAAGCAAGGAAATACCCATGTCAAGATCAAGCCAAGCAACAACCAGGTTAAAGCATGCATACTTAAAATGTAATAACAAGAAACACCAAATCAATATTCCTTGGATGTCCTCTCTGGTTCCATGAAATGCTAGCTTCAATATTCCCTTCTTTTCTTGAACAGTCCACTACTTCTACCTTTGATATCCATGCAAACATCTTCATTTCCATTGAAACCACATCCCACTTTGAGTGAGGATAAACCGAGTTCTTTCGTGTATGGAACACTCAATAGTAATTTTTAAGAAATGTTTCCCATGCACCCACTCCATCCCTCATCAAGAGCTACTCCAACGTAGTACTGATAATTAAAATAATTCTCATTTTAAACTAAATATAGTCCATTCCAAGTTGCGAATAATCCAAACATAGAAACCATATCTCAATTATAAGGTTCAAGGATTATTCAAAGCCAACCATAGATTTATTCAAATATTAATATCAAAATTCAATTAATACTTCAAAAATACACAGAATAAATCGTACCTAATCCTACAACCACACAAATAATTAGCAATACCATATCCTCATATAAAAATAATCAAAAGAGTAAATTCATATAAACACCCAACTGCATCAAAGCTAAGCATTAAACATTGATTGTCAATACAAAGTCCATCTTATAAAAGGTCCTGCCAAGGTGGTTTGTGATAGTTAGGTATCTATAATACCCATTTCTCAATCATGAACAATAATTTTCCAATTAATAATAAGGATTGAATCAAAATCAATATCAAGGGTTTAATTAGGGTGGCCAACAAAATTTCAAAATTAAGGATATAATTCTAATTATGGTAACCAAAATGAGGTTAGAGCCATCAAACTTAAAATGGTAACTACCTCCATAATCAAAACCTTGGAGCTAGAATATATCTCAAGTTAACCAAGTCTTTGCCCAACCTAACCCAAATGGAGAATATATTTGTAGTAATCTAAATGTGGCTCATTATGTCTATATTTTAGAGGTATAAAGAGAAATATATGCATCCTTAGAACCAATTTTTGCTATTACTAGGAGTGCACATCAATACAAAAGGAAGCATCCTCCTCAAGTGGAAAAGGAAAAGAAAATAACCTATCCATGCAATGGTTAATTCTACCATTATCGATAGAATTTCAAACCCTCCCTTGGAAAAACAAGAACCTACTAAAAATATATAAACATTAAAAAATATATAAAATATTCCATAGAAGGCCTCAACCTAGTCCATGGGATTTATTGCTTCTAAATATACTGAAGGACCATGATCACCACTTAAAGTGATAATTCTAACACTCATGATATAAAACATCAATATATTATCCAACCCAAGGAATTATAGCCTAAAGCAATTATGATCAATACTAAAGTAGGGAATATTTTTGAAGAGTTGTGCATGGCCTACTGTAAGGTCCTGTAATTGGAATTACATAGTATATCCTTATCAATTACAATGGTTAAGATACTTATTGGATGATATGGATATGCCTAGACTAAGGGTTTCTATTGGATTTTAAGCTATATTATCTTAGATTCCAATATTTTAGATCTTGAGTAGACTCAAATATAAGAGAAATTAAAATATTACATGACCAAAAAATTATAAGAATATTCATAAAAATGACAATAATATGAATATGAAAGGCCAAAATCAGTCATGTAATAACATAAAGAAACTTACAGTAGAATTGCTCAAAATATGCATACAAGCTTCAATATTATCAATGCTTGAATGTGATCTTCTTAGATACAATACATGGAGATTTATCTCCATTATATAACCTTAGAAATATGACTCTTCAATACTTGACTCTTGCACTTCTCACATATCTAGGAGTTGCAACCTTTCCTATTCCTTACATAATACAAGCCTCACATGTCCTTTTGGCTTCTCATTTTTCCACCTATATACAAGACTCTTAACTCTATATTTACTTTCACACTTCACTCTATGACACTTGCACACTTCTACATGACATTTACACACTTATACATGCACAACTATACATGACACTTGTGCACATTGTTACATTACATATTTTCACACTTAATAACATTACATGTGTGCACTTTCTCACATTACACATTTGCACACTTAATTATATGACACCTATGCATATCCTGCACATAGACAATTACATAAAAGGGGAAATATAAATCACACTTCTAAACTATAAACTCATATCCTAATCTATTACATATTTACATATGTACCATAAAGGTACCATGAGGGTACATTAACATGTACTAAATAATGTTATATCCTCCAACACCCCCTTATATTACATTATTTAGTTATTAATACTTTTAGTCTTCAATATTTAATTATTGCTTTTGTCAAGTAACCTTACATTGTGCATGATATTCCTATTGAGATCCTTCTTCATCTTATTTATTTAGTTTTGTTTTTGCTTCTTTGCTATAATTTTCTAGATCTTGCTCATGAATTGCTTTGTATTTTGTTTCTAGTTCATGTGCTTCCTTTATTTATTGCAGTCTTCAAGTTATGTTGTAGACTCTGAACACTCACTTAGAGTATTATAATAAATTTCTGAAATTAATGAGCTTGTATTGCCATTATTACTATCATATGTTGTATGTCATAACTCACTTGTATCATGACCAATTTCTTTTATCACTATTTTTTTTTTAGAATCTCAATCAACTCTTCTTGCTTTCAATTTTTATCCTTATGAATTTCAAGTGAAAGTAATGTCATAAACATTATACTACCTATATTAATAGGTATTTCAATATCATATTTAGATTTATCAATTGGTTCAACAAGTTTTAAATGTAAATAATACTCAAATATTTCAAAACTTTTATTCATTTCTTCTCTATAGATAAATGGCATTGCCATATCTTGCTTATCATCATATTTTTCTTTTTGGATGAAAACCATTATATTAATAAAATAATGTCTAATCATACAAAAAAATGGTGGGTCAGATTACCACACCCTGTAAACCAACACACTATCAACTATCATCATATTTCTCAATCAATTTATGTATTCCAATTGTTATAGCTTCTAATATTTTCTTCCATGATCAAATTCCTTTAAAAAAAACTTTTGGAGTTGAATTCCTTATTACTCCAAATTTTAATCAATTTTAATCTATAAATGTACAATTTCAATAATAAAAAATTTAAATCTCTTTTCAAAAATAAATTTGTAAATTCAAGAATTTAAAATTTTCAAATCCTTTGAAGTAGGAATCTTTTTCCCTCCCTAATAATTAAATTTGTAAATTTTGTAAATCTTCAAATTAAAAAAAAAAAAAAACTTTATGGAGTAGAAATCCTTATCTTTCCAAAATTTCCAAAATTTAATATCGAATGCTCTTCAATAAATTGAAAAAATACTATATTTCTAATATTTAATATCTAATTTTTGAAATAAATTAAAAAATTAATCGCAAATATAAAATATCAATACTCTTCAATATTCAAAATATTAAGGTTGGTGTCATTTTAGCTTCCACCTATAATTATTAAATTCAATGTGGTAGAATTTTTCTTTTCTCCACCTTTTAATTTATACTTCCTAAGGTTCTTAGTTAACCAAATATAAACTTAGTACTATATTCATGCATCAATTGAAAATAAGGTAAGATACCTTACTTTTAATATCTCCTACCAAATTAGGTCATTTTTGACTATGTCACCAAGAATAAGAATGCTCCAATGTAATGTTCTCTAAGGAATTTAAAGAAGGCACTCTACTCTAAGAATTGTTTTTGCTACTATACCCTTTCCTCTTAGGCATTATATTGACACTTATTTTTTCTCGTATGGTTGCACATGATGCTCTTGTAAATGTACTCAACCATTTCATTTTAGCCTTCACCAAAGCATTCAAATAACTTCTTTACTTTTTAGTAACAAAGGCTTAAGAAAATTACTCAATTGAATAGCATTTCTCATCTAATATTGGCTTAGATCAATACCAAGTTATGGGTATCACATTCTAGGTTAAATGTCATGCCTCAATAATAGCATGTTCTAGATCGAGTAATTCTACTCAGCACTAGCTTGTTCTAGTTTGGATGAATCTGCTTAGCATTAGCATGCTTTGGTTTGGATGAATCTGCTCAAAACTAACACAATATTGTTTTGGCAACTTGGATCAATTCTTAGCACAATATAGATTTGATGGCTTGGATTAATTTTTAGCATGCAGATAACACCTTTTGGTTCTTTGATAACTATGTCTATCTCTACAAAAATATGGTCACGAACTCTCATTTTTTATGTCGACTTTTCCTCCTCAAATATATCCAATGCAATATATATGGACTTTTTTCTTTGTCCTTAAAATTATTTGAAACCGATTAGATACTTTGTACAATGTAATAATTATGGATTCTTCATCCTCTAATGGTTGTTTTAAACCACTATAATCTTCCTATATGGTTCTCTTTTCTTTTTCTTCTAAGAATCCAAATAATATCAGGGTGACTTTGAATGTCCCCTCACATCCAACTTTCTTAAGATTTGGCCCTTGTTTCCGATTTGAGTCCCTTGTCTTCACTAGTTTTTAGAACCAAAAGGATAGACTCAAGCATGTAATGAAACATTTTTCAAAAAATTTTAAATATTGGAAGCTTGACAATAGCTCCCTTTCATATATCAATCTAAAAATTCAAAATTTGTAGCAATTTGAGTCTAATTTTTCTTCATGCAAATCTCAATATAAATTCACATTGAAGACTTCCTTTGATTATGGCAATAGAGTTTACTCAAAATAGCTATGATAACACTATTTGATGCTAATTTAGATTATCTTAGTTTTAATATTCTTGATCTTGAGTAGACTCAAATATAAGAGCAATTAAAATATTATACAACCAAAATAATTAACAATAATATTCATAAAAATGACAATAATCAGAATATAAAAGGCTAAAATCATTCATGTAATAATATGAACAAATTTATAATAGAATTACTCAAAATATGTAAAAATATTTAATATTTTTAATGCTCGAATGTGATCTTCTTAGATACATTACACGGAGCTGTGTCTTTATTATATAACCTTAGAAATGTGACTCCTCAATACTTCACTCTTACACTCCTCACATATCCAGAAGTTGCAATCTCTCATATTCCTTACATAAGATAAGCCTCACATGTCCTTTTGGCTTCTTATCTTTCCACTTGTATACAAGAATCTTAACGTTGTATTTACTTGCACACGTAACTCTATGCCACTTTCTCATATCTACATGACACTTATGCACTTCTACATGCACAGCTAATACATGATACTTGTGCACTTTCTCACATTACATATTTGCACACTTAATTACATGGTACTTGTGCACTTTCTCATATTACACACTTGCACACTTAATTACATGACACTTGCATAAAAGAGAAAATATAAATCACACTTCTAAACTATAGACTCATATCGTAATCTATTACATATTTACATTTGTACCATAAAGGTACCATGGGGATACATAGCATGTACCAAATAATGTAATTTTATTAAATAGTTTCCAAAATTATGCCCACCATTCTAGGATCTTATGAAGTGTAATTTATTAAATACCATAGATAAAATATTTGCATTGTGTAGACACTAAAACTATGCACCATATGAAAGAAAATGATTAAAAAATAGTAAATATGTATTAAATTATGCCCTTGTATTTTCTGTTACAATATCTACCCGAGCGAGGGTTTTACAAAGATAAAATGGGATGATTACCTTGTGTAATAAATGATGGTTCAATGTACTAATGTTGCTATAGCAAGTACTTATATATATATTGTGGTTATCACTACTTCATTGAGTGTGTCGAGGGTGTGTATATTGCTTTTGCATTGAGATGCATGCCTCTAGCTGTTATGGGGGTTCATATATGTGAAGTGAGGTGGATCTATATTGTTGTCTGGATCTGGTATGTGTTTGTGTCTTCTCGTTCTAAACATATATACCTACACACATGAGAAATAAAAATTATTAGTATCACCTATCAATCATCCCTAAGTGAGGCCCAGATTTAATAAATATAAAAAATAAATGCAATGAAAGGAAAAGTTGTAAGCATGCAAACGATATAAAAATAGGTATTATTTTTTACCTTCTATAGGTGTTTTCTGATGTCATTGATGCACCGTGATGTTTTTGTTGCTATCATAATTGCATCGTCATGTGTTGGGAAGCTTCTACATGATACGTGGATGGTGGAATGATAAAAACTTAGATGATTGAATGATGTGAAAGCTTAGAGTTTTTTTAGTGCTTCACTATGATTTCCATCCTCTTACTCCATCAATGAGGTGAGGTCTTATTTATAATTTTTCCAAGGTGAAGGGATAATAAGGTGGATCAGTCAGTTAAGTGCATGTAACTAAGAGTCTTTTCCTTGCATGAATTCTTAATTATGGGATTTGCATGCAGATAAGCTTTTTCTTGTAATTCTCATCCATTATGCATAGGTAGTTACGTGGATGTACATGCTTGATTTTATTTTTATATTTAAATTAAATATATCTATCTAATTTAAATATGTATGATTAAGTGAAAATGTATTGTGTGAATATATTTTTAATTAATTATGTCGATTGTGTGCATATTGTGCATGTTGAGTTAACTAGTTTAGTTAACTAAGTGCATGGTTATCTTTCCTTTGTGGCTTGGATATGCAATTGATAGTAACTTGAGTTCACTTGTAGATGAGGATTTTTCTTGGGTGTGACCACTCTAAACGATGGGAAGTGGAGCTGCCAGTTAAGTGGATGAGGTGGACATGGGTGATGGATGTGTAGATGCTCCTACGGGGAGGGGTGTATGGTTGTGTAATATAAGCACTAATTAATTAATTAATACTTAGGTGATGAATGTTTATTATTTAATATTAATTATTTTTAATTAATATTAAATGTATTAATTAATCATGATTAATTAATTAATATTTATTGTGCTAGTTTTAGGTATCTTCAGATGCCCCTTTGTGTATTGTGTTGTGCAAAAATATAATGCAATGCAAAAAAAATGACACCCATTGATGATAAATTAATGATGTGTTGAATATTATTCTTGAAGTGGTTTGATGCTTAATTTCCCCAATTTGGGATCAATGTAGGATGCCCCAATGATGAAGGCAATGAACATATTTGAATCTTGTCTTTGAAAATTGATGAGTGCTTTGGTTTTGGCAAACAGACAAGTCGTATGGTAAGTAGTTCCACATGTTATAATTTATTATAGGTGGTGATTCTTACACCATTACATTAATTATAATATTGGCATGTACCCTTACTAGGAATCGACTTGATGCATTAGCCATTTGAATTTGATTAGGTTATCAACATTTAAACTTGACAAAATCGGGTGTATGATTAGTCATAGACAAGGTTCTTGGACAGATGAGTCCAAAAATGGGTGTTTGCATATTGATATTTGTTTGAGGTAAAATTTTGTTGGTATTTTCTACCCCATAAAACGTTGAGTTGATGGAGGATAAAATGGATTATGGCAACAAGGTGATTGACCTCAGCGGGATTTGGCATGGACTATATGGATGAAGTGTGACTAGTATTGATTTTGTTATTTTTTTTATGTATGGAGTGCAAGACCTATCAATAACATAAGTTACCCTATTACATTTTTATTTTTAGATTTGAATGAACCCAACTGTGTACTTAATTGCTCATAGTTTCTTTTGTTGTTGCATGCATGCTTTTGATTGTGTTGTTTAAAATGTTATATATGTGTGTTTGCTCGTGATTGTTTGGTGTGATGTGTATGTAGGTGATTGTTTATGTATGATGATGATGAGGAGCTTTATAGCTCCAATATTTGTAGCCTATGGGTGAGACTATACATGTATTTTATTGATGATGATATATATGATGCATCATTTATTCATGTGATGTTGTTTATTCTTTTTATGTTTCACTACCATGTGTTATTTGATTATTGATGTGATGAATGTATGCAATGTTGGATAGATTTAATAATTGGATGCATAATAAAATGACATTAATCAATTAATAAAGGGTGTCAACCCACTAATACTGACATATATATGAAATGGATATAAATAATTGCATTGTAATGATTGTGCTAAAGCAAATTGTTATAATAGAGGCTAAGATGAATGACTTGTTCTCTCATTTGTTTTAGGGAAGAAGAATATAAAATTACTTTCATGATGCTCAAACACCCTAGTAACCTCAATCAAACTCATCTACTAATAAAGTAGGCACTTAATGATACTAAGGCCAACCAAGTTATTTAAGTTTTTCCAAGACCAACTATGTGTGAAGTGAATAGTTATTGCAAATTTTAGGTAAGGTTAGACTCATCATTTGTGACTTACACCAATAAGCTATCTCATCTAAGAGAGAATATAGATATGTATAAAATAAGGTTTCTAATATAACAAATGTGTCACCACACGTAAGGCTACTCCACTACTAGGCTGGCATCTATAGCCCATTGTTAGTGATGGAGATCACCCCATGGTTGTCAAAAACTAAGAATTTTAGGGATTCAAGCTCTTTATCCCTTTCTTTTTTGGGTGGGGGTATTTGGGGGTACTTGCTAATTTTGTGGAAGAGCAAGAGATTTTATTGTTCTATGGGGCTTTCTCATTTTTTGGAGGAGCAAGGGATTTTATTGCTTTTGCTTTTGCTTTTTGGGATACTTGCTCATTTTGTGAAGGAGCAAAGGAATTTATTGCCTTGTTGGGCTTGATCGTTTTGTAGAGAAGCAAGGGGATTTTTTTAATTTTTGAAGGGAGGAGTTTGTCCTTTTTTCAATTCTTAGTCATTTAGACCATGCACATAATTGGATTATTAGGGGAAACCATTCACTTTATGGTGATAGTGATTCATGATTTTGTCTTTCCTAGACACCAAAATGTGATTTAATGTGTGAGATTTGTGTGTGGTCTCAGTGAAAACATAAGGTCACAAAGAAATTCCATATACTTAAGGACTAGTGACATTTGAAGTAGGTTGAATGAGACACTAGGTATGGTTGAATGACTAAAAGTACCTAAAGGATTGTCAAACCATATACTTGGGAGAGACAACCTGTCATAGGGTTTCTTTTTTCTTTTTTCTTTCTCTTTCTCTTTGGATGGTCGGTGTAACTGACATTTCAATAATAAGGGAAATGTGAGACATAGACCATAAGGAAGACGCCCTTGATTAATTTGATAAAATTACTTATGATGCATGCATTGAATAATAACCAAAATTTTATTAGTCATGATGAATTTTTATTGCTTTTTTGTTTTTGTATTTTTGTTTTTATATTATTTTTGTATTTTTTATTTTGTATTTTCTAATATTTTTGATGTTTTTGAATTCTTTATGTTTTTGCTTTTATGTTTAATATTTTGATGTTTTTTTTAGGCTAGCTAGGAGCTAGGCATAGGAGGAATGCAAATGAAGGATATTTATGGGTTAGATCTCCTCAATTTCATCAAGGGTGGCAAGATTATAGTCTCTTATTCTAAATATGTGTATTATGATGAATGGACCAAGCCAGTTGACCTTAAAATTACCACATAAATGAGGTGGTAGGCTTTAGTTTTGTTGATTATCCTTGAGAACCAAATTGCCTACTCAAAATTCATGAGGATGCACTTTGTTGTTGTAGACACATTTAGCCTATTATTGATAGACATTAAGATGCTCCAAGACATTGATTCATTGTTCATCAAGTAAATTTAATTGGTCTAGGAGTGCTTGTCATACAATGCCATCATTGATAAATTCTGGTAATGATGTTACCCATAAAATTTGTATCATTTTCTATGATAGTAATCAATTAATCAAGGGCATCAACCCACTAATACTAGCACACATGTGAAATGGATATAATTAACTACATTGTAATGATTGTGCTAAAGCGATGTGTTATAGAAACATTTAGCCTATTCTTGATAGACACAAAGATGCTCCAAGACATTGATTTATTGTTCATCAAGTAAATTTAATTGGTCTAGGAGCACTTGTCGTGCAATGTCATCATTGATAAATTCTTGCAATGATGTTGCCCATAAAATTTGTATCATTTTTTATGATAGTAATCAATTAATCAAGATCATCAACCCACTAATACTGAAACACATGTGAAATGGATATAATTAACTGCATTGTAATGATTGTGCTAAAGCGATGTGTTATAATGGAGGCTAATATGAATGACTTGTTCTCTCACTTGTCTTAGTGAAGAAGAATATGAAAGTGCTTTCATGATGCTCAAATACCCTAGTGACCTCAATCAAATTCATCTACTGATCAAGTAGGCACTTGATGATACTAAGTCCAACCAAGTTATTTAAGTTTTTCTAAGACCAACTATGTGTGAAGTGAATATTTATTGCAAATTTTAGGTAAGGTTAGACTCATCATTTGTGACTTACACCAATAAGCTAGCTCATATGAGAAAGAATATAGATCTGTACAAAATAAGGTTGCTAATGTAATAGATGTGTCACCACACGTAAGGCTACTCCACTACCAAGCTGGCATCTATAGCCCATTACTGGATGGAGATCACCCCATGGTTATCAAAAACTAAGAATTTTAGGGATTCAAGCTCTTTATCCCTTTCTTTTTATTGGGTAGGGCGTATTTGGGGGTACTTGGTCATTTTGTGGAAGAGCAAGAGATTTTATTATTCTATGGGGCTTGCTCATTTTGCATAGGATCAAGGGATTTTATTGCTTTTGCTTTTGCTTTTTGGGATACTTGCTCATTTTGTGGAGGAGCAAGGGATTTTATTGCCTTGTTGGGCTTACTCGTTTTGTAGAGGAGCAAGGGGATATTTTTTATTTTTGAAGGGAGGAGCTTGTCCTTTTGTCAATTCTTAGTCATTTAGACCATGCACATAATTGGATGAATAGGGGAAAGCATTCACTTTATGGTGATAGTGATTCATGATTTTGTCTTTCCTAGACACCAAAATATGATTTAATGTGTGATATTTGTGTGCGGTCTCAGTGAAAACATAAGGTGACCAAGGAAACCTATGTACTTAAGGACTAATGACATTTGAAGTAGGTTGAATGAGACACTAGGTATGACTGAATAATTGAAAGTACCTAAATATTTGTTAAACCATAGACTTGGGAGAGACAACCTATCATAGGGTTTATTTTTTCTTTTTTCTTTCTCTTTCTCTTTCGATGGTGGGTGTAACTGATATTTCAATAATAAGGAAAATGTGAGACATAGACCATAAAGAAGACACCCTTGATTAATTTGATAAAATCACTTATGACGCATGCATTGAATTATAACAAAAGTTTTATTAGTCATGATGAGTTTTTATTGCTTTGTTGTTTTTGTATTTTTTTTATTTTTTTTTTTTTTTATTTTGTATTGGTTGTATTTTCTGATATTTTTGATATTTTTGTTTTTGTTTTTAATGTTTTGATGTTTTTTTTAGGCTAGCCAGGAGCTAGGTATAGGAGGAATGCAAATGAAGGATATTTATGGGTTAGATCTCCTCAATCCTCTCAAGAGTGGTAATATTATAGTCTCTTGTTCTAAATATCTACATTATAATAAATGGACCAAGCCAATTGGCCTTAAACTTGCCACATAAATGAGGTGGTAAGCTTCAGTTTTGTTGATTCTCCTTGAGAATCAAATCGCCTACTCAAAATTCACAAGGATGCACTTTGCTGTTGTAGGCACATTTTATCCATTCTTGATAGACACAAATATGCTCCAAGATATTGATTCTTTATTCATCAAGTAGATTTAATTGATCTAGGAGCATTTTTCGTGTAGTGTCATCATCAATAAATTCTTGCAATGATGGAATTTTGAGTTCAAGAGGTATGATTTTTCTCTTGAATTCGTAAGCCAACTAGAGCAACACCATTTTCATTAGTTTATGGTACCTTGATTGCAATTATTGCCTTGACATCATAAACTAATGAAAATGGTGTTGCCCTAGTTGGTGTACAAATACTCGTTTGATAAGCCCATAATGCCAAGGGGAGTTGTAAGTGTCATTCTTTGTGATTTTCCTTAACTATTTTCTATATAATGGTGATGAAATATTTTTTGGTGGTCTCAGCTTGTCTATTACTCTACGAATAATAAGGAGTCGATAAATTGTGTTGAATGTTGTACTTATTACAAATTGGTCGAACATCCTTATTTTTAAATGGTTTGTTATTTTTAGATATGATCTTTGATGGTATGCCAAAATGATAGTTGATATGATGGAGTATAAACTCTGTGGTACAAGGTCCTAGTGTACGGGTGAAAGGAATTGCCTCCACCCATATTGTGAAATACTCTATAATTGTAGTAATAAATGTATGGTTCCCCAAAGAATGAGGATATATATTTCCTACTAGATAGAGTCCCCATTGCAAAAAATGCCACAAAGCTTGTATGAGTTGCAATGCTTGTGATGGGACATGGGTTAGATTGGCATGATGTTGGCATTTTTTCCACTTCTTGATGTATGCAAAATAATCATGTTCCATGGTGGGCCAATAATAACCCATGCACAAAATGCACTTTACAATGGTCATTCCACTAAAATGACCTTAAGTACCATTATGGGTTTGAGAAATTATCTATTTTACCTCTTAGGGCTTGAGACAACGAAGAAGAATACCATCGTAGTTGTGATGATAAAGGATGTCCCCAAAAAGGGTATAGTGAGCTACTTTTTGCTTAAATTTTCATTTTGTGGTTGAGGATAATTCTACATGACTATACCCATATTGATAAAATCCTTAATTTCTAGAAAACCCTCATTATATGGATCTATTTGGATGATGTTGACACTCTCTACTATCAAAGCCAAATCTCATTCCATAGCAAACTATAAAAGTGTTGTGATTTTGACAAATGCGTTGCTATCAAATGTATTTTATGGAATAAGAGATCCAAGTGAGGCCATTATGTTAGTGAACCAATTAGATGATCAAGGCACATTGTTAATTTTATACCAATAAAAATTCTTAAGTAGTTTATCGATAATCAGTTTGTACTTCTAAAAAATTGGGTCTCTGCATTGGTATATCTCTTTGAATTGTTTAACAATGAGCTCAAAGGCACTAAAAATACTTATTCATTTAATGCTTAATGCAATACTAGTTTGAATTCCTAAGATCAGGGCTTCATATTTTGTATTATTTTTGGTGCAAGAAAATTTAAAATTTGAATGAAAGGTGTATAGGAGCCCCTTGAGGTGTTAATAATACAACTCCAATACCTCCCACTTGCTCACATTTAGAACCATAAAATAAAAGGATAACATTAGCATCTTCTTTTGGCTCGACAGATTCTTCTTGCTTAGTTATGTCAAACACAAAATCATCAAGTAGCTTTATTATGAGTGGTGTGTCATTTGATAGGAGATCTTCGATGAGCTGATCTGCTATTATGTGACCTTTTATGGATTTTTGACTAACAATTTATAGATCAAATTCTATTAAAAGCATTATCCACTTGGCTATCATGTTATTCGTATAGGTACAACTCATCATATAGCGCAAAGGGTTTTCTTTTTCAACGTCACACATAGTATGACTGATCATGTAATGTTGAATCTTCTTGGTTGCAAAGACTACTGCTAAGCATATTGTTTTGACATATGTGTACTTATCTTCATAGCTTACAAATGTGTGACTAATATAACATATAGCTTGTTCTTTTTTTGATTCATTTTTTTGTGCTAACATAGTTTCTAATGCAAAATATATTGTGAATATGTACAAATGTAATGGTACACCTAGTCAAGATGGTGTCAACACAGGTGGTGATGCAGTATATAATTTTATGGACTCAAATACCTCTTGATAGTCTTGGTTCCATTCAAAAGTGACCCCCTTTTTCAATAGATGGTTGAAAGGCTTGCATTTTTTTTATAGTTGTGCTATAAAGCAAAGGATTAGTTGTATCTTATCGTGCAAGTTGCGTAATTATTTGATATTTATAGGGGGTGGAATGTCGATGATTGCTTTAAATTTTTTTGGGTCAACTTCAATGCCTTGTTTAGAGACTATGAACCCTAAGATTGTTTGTAATCTAACACCAAAGAAACACATATTTTGGTTAAGTCTCATGTTGTGCTCAAGTAATTGCTTGAAAACTTGGCTTAAAACACCTATATGCTCTTGACAAAGCTTTTATTTGGTCAAAACATTATCTACATAATATTCAATAGTTTTGTATATTTTATCATGGAAAATATAAGTCATGGCACACTAATATGCAGTGTCTGCATTCTTGAGTCTGAATGGCATGACTTAATAGCAAAATTTCCCCCAGGGTGTTGTAAAATTAGTTTTGTGTTGGTCTTCAGGATTAATTCAAACTTGATTGTATCCTAAAAAATATCCATGAGGGAGAGCATTTCATGGTCAGTGGTAGAATCTACAAGCATATCAATATTTGGAAGAGGGAAGTCATCCTTGGGACACACTTTGTTTAAGTCACAAAAATCTATGCAAATGTGTATCCCTCCATTAGGCTTACTAATGGGTACCATGTTTGAGATCCATTCTGGGTAGTCTATGGGTTGGATAAAACCCACATCTAGAAATTTTTGCAACTTTTCTTTAACCATAAGATCTATGGTAGGATGAAGCTTCCATAACTTTTGCTTTACAGGTTTTGCATTGGGTCTCAAAATGAGATTATGAACCACCAGATTAGGATCAATTCCTGGCATGTCTTTGTATGACCATGCAAAAGCATACTTATTATCACTAATAAAAGTGATAATCTCTTCATTTTATACAAATTTGAGGCTCTTCACAAGTTTAATGACTTATAAGCTATTAGGATATACGCTAATGTCTACATTGTTAGTCTCCTTGATAAGCATATGGGAATCCTCCTCTAACTAGTGAGGAGTGGGTATGAGGTGAATGTCATCAACTGCATTTTAAAAAATGGGTGACTCAGTGTCACTTTATTGATGTGATGGACAATAGATGAGATGTACGATGGGGCTACTTGCATGTAGATGTTTGCTTGATGAAGCAATTGTCTCGATGGAAGATAATATTTGGGTGATGGCATGGTGGAGATGCAATCATATTCAATGATACTTAGATTGATATGGATGGGGTTTGATGGGTCACTCGAATTGTGTAGGGGCATAAATTGGTCAATGGTAACCATGTTTATTTGTGGGATAGAGGGGCCTAGATTATTGGGGGTTGAGCCCCTGATATATACTCACAAGGTAGAAGTTGGTCCAATATTAGTGGACACAAGTTCAATTGGCATGGAGGTGGATTAGGCAGTGGAGGTGGTGGATAGATTGGTGCATGTGGGTACTCTAATGGAAAGAGAGTGGAAAATATAAAGAGTGGTATGGAGAACAATCACTTATAAATATCATCATAGTTTGAAAATTTTATGAGTGGTACGAAAGATGAAGAGTCTACTTCAGAGCTATCAGAGGCAATGAAAAGGACCTCAAGCAACTCATCTATTTCATATTTTGAAGTGTCAAGCGATATGGTATGGATATTAGCTATTTGAAAAGAACCTTTATTATGATCAAAATATTCATTGTCACTATCCTTTTTGGGACCAAGGATGAGACATTGAAAATTCTCCTCAAAGAGGCCAATTGGTTGATTGTGGTGATACCCTAGTAAAAATAAATTCTGGGGGAGTTGATAATGTGGTTCAATGAGATGGAAAATTACCTGTTTGTGATAACCTAAACCAAATTCTCTCCAATGACAGTATCAAAAGTATTTTAATATAAAGGAAATATTGAATAAGAAATCAATATTATAAAAAAATGGTGATTCGAGTTGCTCCTTAAAAGGTACATCGAAGGAAGTGTCAACTATAGCATACATAAAATTTATTGAGTTGGAATTAGAACCCATGAAGATAATAGCACCTATGTGTAGGCAACCAAAATTCCTAACTGACACTATGACAAGAGGTGTCAATGTTATGTTATGCACTAGGTAATCACCTATTCCCAAACTCATTATGCACACTACAACTTGTGCAGGATAGGAAGTAGATGTGAGAGAAGTTTTAATATTCTCTTCCAGTTGAGGTACTACCATAGATGAAATTGGGGTGGTGTCTAACATGGATGAAGCCACATTGGATAGGTTTGATGGAGGTGGAGGCTCAAGGTTGTGTGAAAGGTGAACTAGTTGGGGATATTATGATGGTTGAGGTATTAGTGGATGGTTGAAGGGAAACTAGGATATCTTTCCCCTCATTGGGTTGGGTTAAGAAGTCAAGAACTATGGTAGGTGGAGTGTTTCAAGACTTTTTCATGTGGGCAAGTGTGGGGGATATGGGTGATGGAGGTGTAGTAGTGATCTAAGCCACTATGTACGGAGGTGGTGTGTAAATGGGTGTGGTTTGGTTGGGGTGGTGAGTTAGTGGAAGGTATATGTGAAATGCATGAGTAGAAGGATGAACCTTGTGCAGAAAGGGGTTGGATAGGATGTGGAGGGTTTTGCCAGGTATGTTGGGATTGAGCAAGTGTGGTTTATGGATAATGGGAACTATAAAAAGTAGTTGGGTTTGTGTAGTGAGTTGGGTGTAGTGGTATGGACAAAAAATATTGATGCACAAGTGGGTTAGGG
Organism: Wollemia nobilis; assembly: GCA_028583015.1. Taxonomy (NCBI): domain Eukaryota; kingdom Viridiplantae; phylum Streptophyta; class Pinopsida; order Araucariales; family Araucariaceae; genus Wollemia; species Wollemia nobilis. The sequence continues at coordinate 145,584 of JAQPPZ010016582.1, read as the reverse complement.
CTTGGTGATGGATGAGGTGGGGTGTGATGTGATACGATTTGCTAGGGGACTAGCTCAGATAATTTTGGGGTGAGGTATAGGTGTGTGGATGGTAAGGGTGGCTCATACGGATTGGATATTAGGTTGCAATACTTGAAAGGTACCTTGTTAGTAGGGTTGCAATGCACATGACCTTGTTAAATGTACTTAATGCAATGATGTAATATTGAGGGGATGCATCGCATATCCTAAATCCATGGTCTTACAAGTAAGATATTGTATTACATTTCTCTTTCAAGGATGTAGCATAGTGTATGGATGGTATTTACACCTACGTGAATAGGTAAAACAAATATTCCTAATGTTGATCACAAGGTATCATTGAATAAATGTAAAGTGAACATGGATGAGGCTATGTGTGAAGGTGGCAAGTTCAAATGCTGAAGTTTGATAGAGATAATCTGATATTGACCAAAACTCACTTGAAGGGCTTGTATACATGAGCTAAAATGTGCAATAGGGGATTCAATACCTTTATTTGTAAGTTTTGATCTCATGGTCATGAAAGGTAATGGATAGCTCTATGCACATTCTAATGTTACCTACAAAATTTATGAAGGTATTCAGATCTTGTGATTGAACTTTAATGGATTTCAAAATTTCCATTAATACCTCATGGTCTGGGGGTGACTATTGGATGAGCTAATAAATAGAAAGCTTGGTCGATGCCATTCTTAGGCTCTAGGTGAGGCCTATACTTAATGATATGATAGGTCACATGGGGTCAGGCATGGCCTATACTGGTGGAGGTGGCAATGTAGAGGATGTATGTATGTTAGGTGCAGTACTTGATGGTGGTGATCTCTTAGGGTAATGTTGGTTTTGAGTAACTATATGTATCATCCCTATAAATTTTTTGTCTTTTGGAATGTTTTTAAGATGGATCACCTAGTTGGATGGTATAGTGGCCATTGTAGGTTTGGTGGGTGGTTGGTTGTGTTGTGGTAGAGGGTCCTAGTAGATTCCAAGGTTTTGATTTTGCAAGGCCAAAGGTTTGTCAATGGGAATAGCCCTCTTCTTGATAAGATCTTGAACCAGATTTTTGAATGTTATGCAATCATTGATGTCATGCCCTTTTTACATGTGATAAATACAGTTCTGATATTCTTTGTAAGAACAAGGTTTGGGCTTATTTGGGTCTTTTGGTTTCACTTCTGATAATCTAATTTCTTGTGCTTTATAGAGCCTTTGAAATATGGTTGAATAGGACTTCAAAAGTGGTGCTTAATTTTAATGGGGTCTAGTAGAACTCCTATTGTGATTGCCTGGTTATTGATGATTCTAAAGTTACATTGGAGGTGGTGTGGCATGGTATGTAGGTTGTTTTGTTAGTTGTTGAATTTGTGTGGGTTGTTGAGGTGGTGGTTGATGTTGTCATTGATTGGAATTGGTTGGGATGCTCAATACCACCAAATTAACTTGGTTAGGTTTGTACTGCTTGTTGGAGGTGTCTTTAGAGTTTTTGTTTTATCACTCTTTATTTTTGAGTTTTATCTCTTCCTCTTGTATCTTTATGTCTTCAATCATATTGGCCTACGTAAGAACTTCTTTGATTGTATGGTATAGTTAGAGTTGTAATAACAGAAATATAGGTTTGGAACAACTCCTTGTAAGAATTCACATAAGTTCTATGGTTGGGAGAGAGAAGGGTAACTTTAGTATCACAAATCTCCACCTAGCACCATAATCTAGGACATGTTCATCATCAAATTGTCCAAAAAAGTATTCACCTCTGGATATTTATAGAGAAGCATTCCATAAAAAAATTGGCCAATTCCTCAAAGTTATAGAGGCTATGCCTAGGAAAATGTTTATACTAGTCCAAAGCTCCTCCCCCAAGGGACAATGAGAAGGTACAGAGCATGAGAGCATCATTGTCATTAAGGAGATAATATGTGTTGATAAAATTGGTCATGTGCTCTTGGGGATCCTCCTTCCCCTTGAATTTCCTAAATTTTTACATTTCAAATAAAGGAGGATATGGCGGTGATGGCACTGAAATATGGATGGTAAAGTTTTGTAATTGGCCAAGTTTTGGATTTTGATACCCCGTACCAACAACTTGCATTTGTAAGGCATGGACCTAAGTGGCCAACCATTGAAATGGGTTTGAAGTGGCTTGGGAAACCATATTATATGTGCCAAGTTGATCTCTTTATTGTGAGTATTGATGTTTTTGGGTGAACTATTGATTTGTGTATGTGTTGGATGGTGGATATTTGGTGAAAGGTTGTTGATAGGTTTGGCATAATTATTGTTGTTGTTGTTGATATTGAAGAGGTGGTTGTTGATGTCATTTTTGTATGACCTATTAATGTGGAATGTCTTGTTGTTGATATTTTTGTAGAGTGGCTTGTTGATGTTGAGTGGTTTGTTATTGATGGGGTGTGAATGAAATTTGTTTCTACAAAGATATAGTTCATTCTGATTGGGTAGTGTCTATTTCTATTAGGGGGTTTGTGGTTGTTGTTATTTGTAGTACTATTACAGTTGTGGCTAATGGTAGTACTATAATTGTGGATGTTTTTTATGTTGAGGTGTGTGTGGTGGTTGTTGCTTATAGTACTATTGTAGAGATGATTTTTGATAGTACTATTGTTTTGGAGGTTGTTGGTATTGTTGGTATTGCTATTGAGGGGGTTGTTGATGTTGTTGGTATTTCTATGGTGAGGGTTATTAGCTATAGGTCTTAACATCTTATAGGATCAAGATGGTGGTATATGAGGTTTGGTAGTATCATATAAAGGGTGAAGGTTGGATTAATGTTGGCTAGGAGTAACTACAAGAGGTATCTTGTGGTTGTAGGGGTGTTAGTATAAGAATGGTAGGTGGTATGGTTTCCTAGGATAGGGACTACGTAAATAATTTATCTTGCACAAATATGGGAGGTGTGTGCTTTGGCCTTTATGGTGGTGACTAAGGCTATGGGATGAGGTGGGTTGAATGGATGTAGGCAAGTGATATGTCACATTAACATGGGTATGGGAAGGTTGGTTTGGATCCAAAGCTATAGAGACTGCATTAGTTTGGGGATTAGATCCTCTAAATTGAAATAATTATGTAGGTATGCCAAACTAAGGATTCAGGTTGGTAGGATAGGTTGCATGCATGTGAACTAGCTACTTGGATGTGTAGTAAAATAACCTAGATAGAATGGTTAATGGTGGTAATAATGGATGTGGTGAATCATGTGGGACAAGTAGGCCACATCGAAGTGCTAGTACAACCTCAAAATCAATGAAGGTGATACAACTTGAGGATCCAGGGGCTCCAAACCAGTAGACTCAGGTTATGTGGTAGGGACATTACTATATATGGCATCCAAGGTCTATAAATAGAGTGAGGGGGAAGTAATTTATTACATGTATCTAGCTAAACTACATGGGAGTGGCTAGGATGCTACCTCCTATTGATTTAGAGGAGCGGTGGATGGGTGTGAGGCATGATCGAATGGATCCATGGTGGTTTAGGCTACAACTTGAGCTTAGTCTTGACTTTGGATCAAGACCATATGCTAGGAAATGGACAAGATGCGGTTGTGAAGGCTCAGATGATGGTGTGGTTGTGTCTGGTAAACCTCTTTTCATATTTTTCTCTTTTAATATATCTACACAAACAAAGAAAATAATAGTTATGATTTTCTTTGTGTTAAGGAGCCAGTATTTGATTTGATATGCTTGTGATATCATTGAAACTATGTTTGGTTTTTGATATATTTTCTTGATTTTTTTGAATTTTTGTGTGTTTTGATGTAATCTTAACCTAAACTACTGATGGTGTGATGAAATGCAAAATATTTAGGTGTATCGACACCAACCTCTCTAATGAGAATTGGCACAATGATGTTTGAAAGGGGCTTCCTAATGGCTAGATGAAGTTGATGGTAACCTAGGGAAACAATATAACCCTATAAGTGGTCACGTTGTCTATTGCATTACTACAGGCACATCTAGGCTTTCGCTTCACCCTCATGTGATCTTGGATATGAATGATAATTATGATTCTATAAATTATTAAGCCACAAGAATTGAGGGCATATAACATTCATACTTTGGGATGTACCCAAAAGTAGGGGAATTTTTGGTGATGAAATCTAGAAAGACACTCATGGGGGCCACTATGGTTGATAAGGTACGAACCAATAGATGGAGATGAATTCCACCATCACTGGTCTCGATCAATGGTTGGTGATGAAATCTAACTCATCGATGTTTACATAAATCATGCAATGTGTGGTTCTTTTTATATTATTAGGTTTTTTTGTATTCCATAAATGTGATCTCACTTTAAATACCTAATGCAACTATATTAACACAAAAGTAACTCTAGAATTATTTTCTTTGTTTCTTTCATGCAAATGTAGATATACTATTGCATATAAAGTTGTCCTAGCATGTTATGCATTCCTAGAGCAAAAAATGTAATAGCTATCTAACCTAAAGAAATAAAAATTTTAAGCAAATCTACTACAACTATGACTAAATTGATTCTAAAACTGAAAGAAATTGACTCCCTACTTGTAATCCTGCATTGTGTCAAAGACCAGAGGTAGGCGATGATTGTGTATTATGATTGTCTAGGATCATATGATTTCTATCTAAGACTATTCCTATAAATATGGTTGATATCTAAGACCATCAAGGGTTAGACGGTCCTATTTCTGTACTTTCTATCTACAACCTACAAAACTTGAAACACATCAATTGTTAAAAACCTATATAATGTGATACCAAAATATGAAATATAACATAAAATAATAGTAAAATTTTATTATTGTGTAAATAAAAAACAAGAGGGAAGGTCCCACCATGATCACCATCTTGTAGATGAAAAACTACCGACCATATGAAAGCAAATGATTAAAAAATAGTAAATGTGTATTAAATTATGCCCTTGTCTTTTTTGTTACAATATCTACCAACATGGGGGTTTTACAAATATAAAAGGGGATGATTTCCTTATACAAGAAATGATGGTGCAATGCACTCATGTTGCTATAGGAAGTGCTTAGATAGGGTTTTTGGTCATTATCACTTTGTTAAATGTTTCGGGAGCATATATGGCACTTATGTATCAAGATGTATTCATGTGGTTGTTGTGGGGGTTCATATCCATGAAGTGTGGTGAATTTGTGTCACTATCTAGATTTGGTCTGCATTTGTGTCTTCTCATTCTAAACATGTATATCTTGTTGAGCAAGGTGCAGCAACAATATTGTCATTGTTGTCAACACAGTCAGATAGATCTGGTGTTTCAGTGGACAGGAAGTTCAAAGGCTAGTCAGATGCAGAAGACAGGAGTCCAAAGGTTATTCAGAGTATGGACAGTGAGTTTCCAAGAAGACCAAAGTAGCCCATTTGCAAAAAGATCAAAGAAAAAGACAAGTAAGAAAAGTGTCGCGATATCGCGACATATACAACAGGCAAGAAAAACTGTCACGATTTCGCGACATGTTGGAAGAGAGAGAAAAAGCTAGAAAAACTATCGCGATTTCGCGACATGTTGGAAGAGAGAGAAGAAGCAAGAAAAACTGTCACGATTTCGTGACATGTTGGAAGAGAGAAAAGAAGCAAGAAAAACTGTCACGATTTCGCGACATGTTGGAAGAGAGAGAAGAAGAAAGGAAAAACTGTCACGATTTCGCGACATGTTGGCAGAGAAAGAGAAGAAGTAAGAAAAACTATCGCGATTTCGCGACATGTTGGAGAGAAAAGGAGTGGAAAAATTGTCGCGATATTCGTGACATGTTGAGAAAAAGGCAAGTGCAAAAGTGTCACGATTTCGTGACATGTTGGAAGAAAGAAAGGCAAGTAGAAAAAGTGTCATGATTTCGTGACATATTGCAAGGAAGGTTGTACGGATGAAAAAGTGTCACGATTTCGTGACATATTGCAAGGAAGGTTGTACGGACGAAAAAGTGTCACGATTTCGTGACATATTGCAAGGAAGGTTGTACGGATGAAAAAGTGTCACGATTTCGTGACATGTTGCAGGAGAGAGAAAAAGGTGTCATGATTTCGTGACATGTTAGAGGAAGAGAAGAGTAGAGAGAAAAAGGTGTCACGATTTCGTGACATGTTGAGAGAAAGAGGAGAGAGAAAAAGTGTCATGATTTCGCGACATGTTCGGGAGAAGAGAAGAGAGAGAGAAAAAGGTGTCACGATTTCGTGACATATGACAAAGAGAAAGCGCAAGGAGAAAAAGTGTCACGATATCATGACATGTCGGGTTTTTGTGACCCGAAGGCAAAGAGAAAGCGCAAGGAGAAAAAGTGTCACGATATCGCGACATGTCGCATTTTCATGACTAAAGGAGGAAAGAGAAAGTAAGAAGGCAGAAGTGTCACGATTTCGTGACAAAAGTAAAGAAGGAGAGTACAGAAGAAAAAGTGTAGCGATATCGCTACATGTTGTATTCTCGTGGGCCAAAGCTAAGAGAAAGTGTATGGAGGAAAAAGTGTAGCGATATCGCTACATGTTGTATTCTCGTGGGCCAAAGCTAAGAGAAAGCGTACGGAGGTGAAAGTGTCATGATATCGTGACATGTTGTGTTTTCATGGCAACAACTATAGAAGAGTTATAGAGGCAGTTGAAGCCGATGAAGACCGATGTTAGCCGATGAAGATTAGGGTTTGTAGCCGACTAAGATTAGGGTTACAACCGACTAAGATTAGGTTTTTGATCTTGAAAATATTGTTATAAAAGGAAGGTTGTTTGAAGAGTTGAAGATGTTGAGAAGTGCGACGTTCGGAGATAGTGCACAGAGTGCAAAGTTCGGTCGTAGTGTGCAGTGTGCAAGTCATCGAATCATTCTAAGTGCGAAGATCACAAAGGAAGCAGAGTGCACAAAGGGGAGAAGATGAACGTTCGATAGTTAAGCAATAGATTGTGCGAAGTGATAGCACAGAGAGAGCAGAGTGCGCATAGGATGAAAAAGTGAAGCAGACCAATCAGGGTCTTGTAAAAGCAAAGGTATCTTACTATCATTCTTCTAGTTTTAGAATTGAAGTCCAAGTTGGTGCTTGGCATAAGGGGTTGGTGCTCCTTCCAGTTGGTGCTGGCAAATCAGGGGTTGGTGCTCCTTTCTGTTGGTACAGATAAATCAGGGGTTGGTGCTCCTTCCAGTGGGTGTTGGTAAACTATTTGTAAAAGTTGTTGCTTTGCAAAGGCTGGATTTGGATGGTAGTCCAAGCAGTCATTTTTGAGGAGTAGCCACATTGGTGAACCTCGTTAAAATCTTGTGTTGTGTGATGTTCTCTTGTTGTACTTGCTATATCTGTTTATAAGTTTTAACTGCTACTATTTTAAGAGTTGTTAATTCATGATTAAAGAGCTACACTGATTCACCCCCCCCTCTCAGTGCCATTGTAAGTCTAACAATTGGTATCATAGCTAAGTCCCTGTACAAGCTTAACCAGCTAGGGTGATCTTGGAAATAACACAATGGCAGGTGGTGAAGGCTTCTCATCAAACAAAGCACCATTGTTTGATGGATCTAATTATGCATTCTGGAGAGTCAGGATGCAGACATATCTCTGTGCTTTGGGATATGACATCTGGGATTCAGTAGTTAGTGGATACACAATTCCCATCACTCCTCCAAAAGAAGCGGATGAAAAGAAACTGTTTGAGAACAATTCAAAAGCAAAGAATGCCATCTTGTGTGGATTAGCAGACAGTGAACTAGTAAAGGTCATGAACTGTAAATCGACAAAAGAAATATGGGACAAATTGAAGAGTGTTCATGAAGGAGATGATAAGATCAAAGAAGCCAAGTTACAGACACATCGAGCTCAGTTCGAAGCATTGAAGATGAATGACGATGAAAACATTGAGGCATTCATGTTGAGAGTTAATGGAATCATCAATGCGATCAGAGGACTCGACGAGGATATCGATGACTCTACTATCGTGAAAAAGGTATTAAGATCTCTTCCTCAAAGGTTTGATTCCAAAGTCTCAGCGATAGAAGAAGCTAAAAATCTAAATTATTTTAGTATAGATGAAATGTATGGTTCTTTAACTGCATATGAGATGAGGATAGGAAGATCTAAACCCACTGACAGAGAAGCGACTTTCAAAGCCCTTAAAAATAAAAACACAAAACAAGAGTCCGAGGAAGAAGAGACATCAGATGAAATGGAAGCAAACTTTGTTAGAAAATTGAAAAAGGGGAAAGGAAAATACAGAGGGAAGCTTCCATTTAAATGTTTCAACTGTGGAGGCATTGGGCATTTTGCGACTAAATGTCCACTGAAAGAGAAGAACAAAAATGATGAAGGATCCCACCAAGAAAGAAGTGACTGGAAGATGAAAACAAATTTCAGAAAAGGCAACTTCAAAAGAAAAGTTTCATCTCCAAGAATGTTAGTTCATCAGAAAACAGCTCCGATGAAGAGTCTGAAGAAGAAAGAGATGAAGCTCTTTTTATGGCATTTGAAGAAGTTAAATAAAAAAAAGGAGTGACCTCTGAAGTTTGTGGTGAAAATCTCGAGGCTGAAGTAGACTTAGAAGGTGAGTTGATATCTGCACTTGAAGAGTGGGAGATAGAAAAGAAAAAGAATAAGAAACTATCAAGAAAGCTTGAGGATGCAAATGGAATCATAACCAGCTTAAAATTTTAGATAGAAGAATCTAAGAAAATCTTCGAAGATCTCGAAGTACAAATAACCATGAGAATAGACTATTGCAGCAAGCTAGAAGAAGAGACTATTGGTTTGAGAATGCAGCTAGAAGAGATGAACAAGAAAATCAGTTGTTATCACAAACGTGAAGAAAGTTCTATGAAGCTGGATAAGATCATAAATGACCAAAGACCTGCAGGCATCAGGTTTGGTCTGGGTTTTATCGAAGGAGAATCATCAAGTGGATCAAAGGCCAAAAATGTAGAATCCACAAAGAATGAAGATAAGAAACAGGTTGATCAAGGGAAATTGCCTCATGCAAAAGAAAGCAATAATGCCAGGCTCGAAAGGAGAACTGACAATGATGGATTCACCAATGTCACACATCAAAGAAGAAGAAGACCTATGGCTCCTACGACAACATGGCAAAGACCATCTCCCAGGTTCAATTATCCCTTCTCTGGTTTCTGTTTTAAATGCAATGGCTATGGACATAAAATCTCAGACTGCAAATACAATGTTAGACCAAGGAATTTCACCAGTAGAAATGCTTTTTCTCCTCTGATGAATTACACAGTAGAATGTTATAACTGTCACAATTTTGGGCACATTGCAAGAAACCGTAGAAGCACATTTTCATCAAATCAGTTTCAGGGAAGAAAAGTTCAACCAAACAGGATGAGACAAAATAGAAAACTTCCTGTAAAACATGCACAAGCTACTGATAAGGGAAAAACAAAACAAGAGCCCAAAACTACTATCAAAACAGTGTGGAAAGGAAAAGAACGACTGAAGGAAGAAAAGGAATCCTTAATCGTTCAAACTGCATTCAAAGCACAGAATAAATATGTACCATGGATACTAGATAGTGGATGCTCCAGTCATATGACAGGTGACAAACAAAAATTTGATAAGTTACAGAAATATGAAGGAGGATCAATAAAATTTGGAAATAATGATGGAGCCAAGATAGTCGGCAAAGGCTCAGTCAAAATTAGTGATGGAAGGATTAAATCAGAAGAAGTCTTATTTGTGGATGGATTGAAACATAATTTATTGAGTGTAAGTCAGATTTGTGATAAAGGTCATGAAGTAGTCTTTATGAAGCAGGGTTGTGAAGTCAAAAAAACCAACAGTGGAAAATTGATAGCAACAGGGTCAAGAACATCTGGTAACCTGTACACGCTCTCAGAGACTTCAAAAGGAGCTTGCTTTATTGGACAGGAAGAAGAAAATTGGCTGTGGCACAAGAGACTTGGTCATATCAGTTTTGATAATCTAGTAAAAATCACCTCAAAAGGGGTTGTAAGAGATATTCCCACCATCAACAAACCTGCAAACAACATTTGTGCTTCATGCCAAAAGGGGAAGCAAACTAGAGTCACATTCAAAACTAAAGAATACTACACAAGCAAACCGTTGGAACTAATACACACTGATTTATGTGGACCCATGAGAACACAAAGCATAAATGGTGACAAATATTTTATGTTGTGCATTGATGACTATTCCAGAATGACATGGATATTCTTCTTGAAGCATAAATCAGAAGCTTTTGATATGTTCAAGATTTTCAAAAACCAGGTTGAGAATGAAATAGGAAAGAGGATCAAATGTTTAAGATCAGACAGAGGAGGAGAATTCATTTCAGAGGAGTTTGTAGAATACTGTGAAAAATACGGTATTAGGAGACAGTTCTCAGCAGCCAGGACACCTCAGCAAAATGGAGTGGTAGAAAGAAAGAACAGGACTATGCAAGAAATGGCACGGACTATGTTGGCTGAAAGTAGAGTAGCAGATAGATTTTGGAAAGAAGCAGTCCATACTACGGTGTACATCCAAAATAGGTACATGCTGAGAACACATGAAAACAAAACTCCCTATGAATTATGGTTCGGTAAAAGGGCAACAACAAAATACCTCAAAGTTTTTGGCAGCAAGTGCTATATCAAAAGAACTGAAGACAATCTTGGCAAGTTTGAAGATAGAGCAGATGAAGGTATTTTTGTTGGTTATTCACCTAGAAGCAAAGCTTACAAATGCTACAACAAGAGGCTAAAGAAAATTGTGGACAGTGCTGATGTTAAGTTTGATGAAGGTAAAGAACGAGTAATTAGCTATGAAACGAACTACCCAATCTATGAAGAGGTTATTGAAGGAGATGAGGAAAATGAAATTGAAAAGATACAAAAAATTGACTTAGGATGATGTAAGTTGTGATTCAGAAGCGGAAGAGAATAAGAAATTCAAAACAGGCAGCTGGCATAAAAATCATCCTAGAGATCAAATAATTGGAGACCCCAAAGTTGGTGTTCAAACAAGAAGAAGAGTAGCAAGTAACTACTCTCTATTATCCAGCATTGAGCCCAAGAATGTTGCTGAAGCAAGCAAAGATGAAGGTTGGATGAAGGCTATAAATGAAGAATTAGACCAGATTGAGAAAAACAAAACTTGGGAGTTAGTACCTAGACCTACGAACAAAAATATAATCGGGACTAAATGGATCTTTCATAACAAATTGAATGAAGACGGACAGGTAGTCAGAAATAAAGCAAGATTGGTATGCAAGGGGTATGCACAAGTTGAAGGCATTGACTTTGAGGAAACGTTTGCACCAGTAGCTAGACTAGAGGCAATCAGAATGTTTCTGGCTTTAGCAGTCTACAAGAATTTCAAAGTTTATCAAATGGATGTGAAATCAGCATTTTTGAATGGGAAACTTGAAGAAGAGGTTTATATTGAGCAACCAGATGGGTTCCAACTTGGTGATAATCCAAACTTTGTCTGCAAGTTGAAGAAAGCTTTATATGGCTTAAAACAGGCACCCCGAGCATGGTATGCAAGACTAGACAACTATCTCACTCAACAAAGGTTTAAGAAAGGTATGGTGGATAGTAACCTGTATGTCAAAACAGAAAATGGGCATCTTATTGTTCTTGTTGTATATGTAGATGATATCATATTTGGCAGCAGCAAAGATGAGTCATGTCAAGATTTAGCAAATAAGATGCAAAAAGAATTTGAAATGTCAATGATTGGTGAACTGTCATATTTCCTCGGTTTGCAAGTTAATCAAAGTAAGAAGGGCATATTTATTTCTCAAGTTAAATATGTAAAAGAGATGTTAAAGAAATTCACAATGGAGGATTGTAAGCCAGTTAGCACTCCCATGACGATAGGCTGCAAGTTGAGCAAAGATGACAAATCTCCACCTGTTGATCAAACCATGTACAGATCTATGATTGGAAGCCTACTATACTTGACAGCTACCAGACCAGATATTTTGTAGGCAGTATGCATGGTAGCACGCTTTCAGGCCAATCCCAAGGAGACTCATGTGACAGCAGTAAAGAGGATTCTTCGGTATCTCAAGGGTACTATGGAGTATGGGTTGTGGTATCCAAAAGGTAAAGACTTCACCCTTATATCATATTCATATGCAGATTGGGCTGGATGTGTAGATGACAGAAAGAGTACCAGTGGAGGTGCATTCTATCTTGGAGACAGATTGGTTGCATGGCACAGTAAGAAGCAAGAGTCAGTTTCTTTATCAACAGCAGAGGCAGAATATATTGCAGCGACAACATGTTGTACGCAGGTTTTGTGGATGAAACAAACCCTGAAAGATCTTGGTATCTGCTTCAGTGAACCAATATCAGTTAAGTGTGATAACACCAGTGCCATTAACATCTCCAAGAATCCAGTTATGCATTCACGCACAAAGCACATTGCCATCAGGTATCACTTTTTGAAGGAGAAAGTTGCAGAAGGTGAGGTTAAATTGGATTTTGTTCCAACCACAGAACAAGTAGCAGATATCTTCACAAAACCATTGCCCAAGGAAGTGTTTGAGTACCTTCGAAACAAATTGGGAGTGGTCACACTTCCCAAGAATTGACTAGCTACAGGGATCACATTCTCAGGGGGAGCATTTAAGTATTTGATTATCTTGTTGCTCATGATCATAATTTGTGCTAAGTATAACAAATTATGCCTGAGAATGTTGTGCATGGACTCGGGGGAGTCTGCAGTAGCCCTTTGGTATTATTGTCAAAGGGGGAGAAGAATTACAGGAAATTGCACATGTGTTGCCAACAATTCCAAAGGGGGAGATTGTTGAGCAAGGTGCAACAACAGTATTGTCATTGTTGTCAACACAGTCAGATAGATCTAGTGTTTCAGTGGATAGGAAGTTCAAAGGCTAGTCAGATGCAGAAGACAGGAGTCCAAAGGTTATTCATAGTATGGAAAGTGAGTTTCCAAGAAGACCAAAGTAGCCCATTTGCAAAAAGATCAAAGAAAAAGACAAGTAAGAAAAGTGTCGCGATATCGCGACATATACAATAGGCAAGAAAAACTGTCATGATTTCATGACATGTTGGAAGAGAGAGAAAAAGCTAGAAAAACTGTCATGATTTCGTGACATGTTGGAAGAGAGAGAAGAAGCAAGAAAAACTGTCATGATTTCGTGACATGTTGGAAGAGAGAGAAGAAGCAAGAAAAACTATCACGATTTCGTGACATGTTGGAAGAGAGAGAAGAAGCAAGAAAAACTGTCATGATTTTGTGACATGTTGGAAAAGAGAGAAGAAGGGAAAACTGTCACGATTTCGTGACATGTTGGAAGAAAAGAGAAACTGTCAGATTTCGCGACATGTTGAGAAAAAGGCAAGTGGAAAAAGTGTCATGATTTCGTGACATGTTGGAAGAAAGAAAGTGCAAGTAGAAAAAGTGTCACGATTTTGTGACATATTGCAAAGAAGGTTGTACGGACGAAAAAGTGTCATGATTTCGTGACATATTGCAAAGAAGGTTGTACGGATGAAAAAGTGTCACGATTTCGTGACATATTGCAAGGAAGGTTGTACGGATGAAAAAGTGTCACGATTTCGTGACATGTTGCAGGAGAGAGAAAAAGGTGTCACGATTTCGTGACATGTTAGAGAGAAGAGTAGAGAGAAAAAGGTGTCACGATTTCGTGACATGTTGAAGAGAAAGAGTAGAGAGAAAAAGGTGTCACGATTTCGTGACATGTTGCAAGAAAGGCAGTACGAAAGAAAAAGTGTCGTGATTTCGTGACATGTTTTTGACCAAAGAGAAAGCGCTAAGGAGAAAAAGTGTCGCGATATCGTGACATGTCGGGTTTTCGTGACCCGAAGGCAAAGAGAAAGCGCAAGGAGAAAAAGTGTCGCGATATCGCGACATGTCGCATTTTCATGACTAAAGGAGGAAAGAGAAAGTAAGAAGGCAGAAGTGTCACGATTTCGCGACAAAAGTAAAGAGAAAGTGTACAGAGGAAAAAGTGTAGCGATATCGCTACATGTTGTATTCTCACGGGCCAAAGCTAAGAGAAAGCGTACGGAGGTGAAAGTGTCGCGATATCGCGACATGTGTTTTCATGGCAACAGCTACAAAAGAGTTACAGAGGCAGTTGAAGCCGACGAAGACCGATGTTAGCCGACGAAGATTAGGGTTTGCAATCGACGAAGATTAGGGTTTGTAGCCGACTAAGATTAGGGTTACAACCGACTAAGATTAGGTTTTTGATCTTGAAAATATTGTTATAAAAGGAAGGTTGTTTGAAGAGTTGAAGATGTTGAGAAGTGCGACGTTCGGAGATAGTGTGCAGAGTGCGAAGTTCGGTCGTAGTGTGCAGTGTGCAAGTCATCGAATCATTCTAAGTGTGAAGATCACAAAGGAAGCAGAGTGCGCAAAGGGGAGAAGATGAACGTTCGATAGTTAAGCAGCAGATTGTGCGAAGTGATAGCGCAGAGAGAGCAGAGTGCGCACAGGACGAAAAAGTGAAGCAGACCAGTCAGGGTCTTGTAAAAGCAAAGGTATCTTACTATCATTCTTCTAGTTTCAGAATTGAAGTCCAAGTTGGTGCTTGGCATAAGGGGTTGGTGCTCCTTCCAGTTGGTGCTGGCAAATCAGGGGTTGGTGCTCCTTTCTATTGGTACAGATAAATCAGGGGTTGGTGCTCCTTCCAGTGGGTGCTGGTAAACTATTTGTAAAAGTTGTTGCTTTGCAAAGGCTGGATTTGGATGGTAGTCCAAGAAGTCATTTTTGAGGAGTAGCCACATTGGTGAACCTCGTTAAAATCTTGTGTTGTGTGATGTTCTCTTGTTGTACTTGCTATATCTGTTTATAAGTTTTAACTGCTGCTATTTTAAGAGCTGTTAATTCATGATTAAAGAGCTACACTGATTCACCCCCCCTCTCAGTGCCATTGTAAGTCTAACATATCTACACACACAAGAAATACGAATGATCAATAACACCTAGTATACCTCCCGAAGTGAGGTCCAATTTTTTTTTTTAAGCAAAAAATCCCTTGTGGATCTACATTGGTCTGAGAGACAACGAACAGGGGGTTCTACACCATCAAAGTCACCCGAGGGTCGCACCCGACCCTGCCTGCACCAACATTATCAATTGGATTTTTGATACCCAATTCAGATTTTTGGTAGGGTGGAGATTTGAACCTAGGACCTCCCTTGGAGGATTGTCCTCTCCTCTCCAACTCACCTACAACACCTGGGTGAGGTCCAGATTTAATAAATATAAAAATAAATGTAATTAAAGGAAAAGTTGTAAGAATCTGAATGAGATAAAAATAGGTGTTTTTTGTTACCTTCTAAGGATGGCTATTAGTGATGTTGATACATTGTGATGCTACTATTTTTGTTGTAACTGTACCATGCCACATCTACAAGCTTATGCATGGGACGGGGATGGTGGAATGATAAAAACTGAAGCAGTTGAATGATGTAAAATCTCAGAGTTTTGCCAGTTCTTTGTTATGATTTCCATACCCATGCTCCATCAAGGAGGTGAGGTCTTATTTTATATTTTTATTAGGGTTAAGGGATAAGTAGATGGCTCGATCAGTTAAGTGCATATAATTGAGAGTATTTTCTTTACATGAATTCTTAATTATGGTATTTGTATCTAGATAAGAATTTTCTTGTAATTATCATCCATTATGCATAGGTAGTTAAGTGGATGTCCACACTTGGTTTGATTTTTATATTTAAATTAAATATATTCATCTAATTTAAATATGTATGATTAAGTGAAAGTGTATGATGTGCAAATATTTTTAACTAATTTTGTTGATTGTGTGCATATTGTGCATGTTGAGTTAACTAGTTTAGTTAACTGAGTGCATGGTTATCTTTCCTTTGTGTCTTAGAGGTGCAACTAATAGTAACTTGATTTCACTTGTGGATGAGGATTTTCTCTTGTGTTTGATCGATCCAAAATATGGGAAGTGGAGCTACCAGTTAAGTGGATGAGGTGGCTATGGGTGATGGATGCATGGATGCTCTCGTAGGGAGGTGTGTATGGTTGTGCAACCTAAGCACTAATTAATACTTAGGTGATGAATGTTTATTATTTAATATTAATTAGTTTTAATTAATATTAAATGCATTATTTAATCATTATTAATTAATTTAAAGCTCTAAAAAGCATACATCTAAGCTAATTACAACATGATAACAAATTTAAAGCAACGAAACATGTGTAACCAAATGAATTTACAAAAATAAATGCCTCCTTTGTATTAATCAATTTCAAATCTTAGATACATATTCATCCCTCTTAGGGATATCAAATTTGATACATAATTACAATCTTAGTGAGCCCCAAAATGGAGGTGATGTATTCTAAAAGCTCTTTATATCTCCACCACTTTGCTTATGAAGGATTTATGAAGCCACCTCCACTTCTTATTGTTAATATCATGGATCTTGATGATATTTGATTCTTGATTACCCCTATCATTTATACACAAAGAAACTAGAAATGATCAATAGCATTGCAAGCCTCTCAAGATGAGGCTATTTTATTGAAATGTGCAAATAAGGAAGATAAATCATGAAAATATGTGAAATAGCATAAAGAAACGTATAAAATTGTAAATGAATCATGTAAATGCAATAAATCTAGATAATATATGTTAAATCTATAGACATCTAAAAGCGTCATGTTTACGAGACTACCCATATGGACATATTCATATACCATATGAACACTCTTGGATCTCTCCAAGAGCAAGCAATGGTCCTAACTACTCAAAGTAGGGTAGTTCTAACCCATCCAAGTTTGGTCACTCTTAGGTAGAGCGATCGCCACACCTGGTCGTTGAAGACTATACTGACCACATCTAGCCACTAGATCTAATAGCATCTAGCACCATGGCCTAGTCACTCTCACATAGTCTTACTGCACCTTTGCATTGTTTATGGGCAGATTTTGGTGAGGAACTTCCTGAGTTCCTCCTAACTACCCTTGCAATGCCAGTTTGTGACTGATGCATCCCACTCGAGATGGTCAATCACATGTAATTTGGATTTAAGCTTCTCCTAGAATCTAAGGTATAGATTTGGAAGAGAGGGAATTCTACATATAGACTCTCCCACAAAGAGCAAGCGATGCACAATTTTTTAGAGCTTATGCAATAGAGCCCTATCTAAAAATATATTCAAGCTACGTACTTTTGAGAAGCATTGGAGCACAGTCTGGCTAAGCCACGTCCATGCATCAATATTTAGATCCATCATTATTAACTACCAATTAGTGTAGGAGACACATTTGGTGAACCTTGAACATCAATTATAGCAAGGAGGATAGCACTACAGCCCCTGATTCATGAGGAGAAGAGTTTCATATCACGACCATTATCTCGAACAGTGGCCTACAAACATATTTTAGGGCATAGACATTATTTTATTTTGCTTTAGCTTAGATTCATTATTGATTGATTTATTTATTAGTCACAACTTAGATCTAATTTCATTTACACATCTATTTTGTATTTCTTAGCTTTTCATTCATTTATTGCTCTACTTACATTTATATTATCATATCTATCAAATCTGCTAACAAAGGCCTCATTCGGAGAGGTGGCCCATCCTATTAAGTGTGCTTTTTTGTTTACATGAGCATAGGTACATATCTTTAGGATCATATTGAAGCAACAGGAGCACAAAGATCCCTCCAAGACCATATCTAGATAAGGGGGCATATGTAATCCCCCATACAATTTCATGTGCGATACTAGGAGGCATACGTAGGCACACCATTACCTTAAAGGGAATATATCCAGTTGCTACTCTATTATGTAAATATTTGTATCAAAATTATGGGTATCCCTCAAAGGGAAAAACTTGTAACTAAGGACTTAATATATCAATAAATAAATCATCTTTATTTGTTTCTTATTTTTTGTATTACGTGTGCTTTTAGTACTTCCATTTTGTGCAAGTACTAATATATATAATAAGTCAAATTGTAAGTAGGGAGCCAAGGTGCGTGCCTCCCGGGGTTGCATATATGGCGATCATGGTGGGATTCCCACCAGGTGTTGTTTTCCAATCAATTTATTGACATTCACAGGTTTTTCTATGTGCAAGTTTGGCCGCTCTGCTCGAAAATGACCCATAGGTATTGGATGCTTTAGTCGATAACAACTAGCTGATCTTATCCTCTCCTATAGGTAGCATCTATAATCAGCCACTCTGGTCGACAACGGCCAACAAAAAAGTGCAACAAAAATCAGAATTTCCATCATCATAGTGAGATTTGAGGTTGGTTTCATCCTATGTTTTCTCTGTGTTTCTATCTATAACTTTTTATTTCAAGAAATAGCAAGCAAAATCATAGTTTAATAAAGAAAATATAAATAAAAATGGGAAAAGAGATTACACTTGATGTTTCTTAGGACTTTATTTATTTTCTCTAGGCACTTCTAGGAACAACGAGTCTCTACTTTTAAGTACCACCCTAGTCTCCAGGATGCTAGGCATATGTGTGTTATTTTTCTTGCATGCGGCCCAACCAATAGCCCTTAAGTCATGAAATAGAATGAATTATTTGAAGATCATATAAGTGGAATACATGCATCTTTATTAAATAAAACATCTTTTATATTAGGCATATAGGAAAGATCATGCTTGCTTTGTGATGCATTTTTCTTACTTGCAAGGTTAAAAATAACCCCACACACATCACGTTTCATCTTTAACATCAACGTAACTAGGCTCTCACATCAAACCCATTTATTGATACCAATAGTGGAGGTAATTACCACTTGTTTGGCTCATGAGGAAGAATATCATCAAAACTCATTTGTTACCAAGGCTAATCCAAGAAATTTCCTAACCATGTAATATAGAACACACTTCTCCTTGAGGGGTGTATCACTACATACAGGATGTTGGGTGAGGGTTGGTAGTACCTATGATACCTCATGGAGTATGGATTTCATCACCATATTCAGCTTGTGTGAATATATAGGTGAAAAGCTTTAAAAAAATAAGTATACCATCCAACGAGAATGAAACACGATGAGAGTTATCTTAATTGTTCAACGAATCAAAACACACCAAATATTTTAGGTAACACATAAATCCTTAAAAGAGATAAACACCTACTTTTTTTGTTTGTGTGCTTTGAATCTAATTAAGAAGATAACTCATCAGTCACCATGGTATACACACAGAGCAACCACCCTCGGTCCAACATCGAGGGGGAAGCTAATGCTCTACACACTCATAGTCACACTAGCATTGAGCCACCCACCCATAGTGTCATCGAAAAGAGTTCAACAAGTCTTAGGGATGATAACTCAACCCTTGAGGGGACTTCTCAAGAAACCCCAACAAGAGAACCACATTCTAGTTCCTCGTCACATAGACATAAGGAGGCTTCATAGCCTCTCTCATCACTCAAGAACACAGAGGTATCATGACCTCCTTCATCACACAAATACGAAGAGGCCTCAAGGTCCTCATCGTCACATATGAAAGTAGAGGCATCATGACCTCCCTCTTTACACCAACATGCAGAGGTATCATGACCTTCCTCATTGTGTAGACATGCGGAGGCTTCAAGGCCTCCATTATCACATTGGTGTGAGGAGGCATCAAGGCCTCCATATTCGCATAGGTATATAGAGGTTGTAAAACCCCAAGCTTCACTTGATACACATAGGGCATATCTACCAACTAAGGGGTAAGATCCTAGGGCTACACCTAGTTGTAGACCCAAGAAGTCCTATAGCCTCCCTACAGATGAAAGGGTACCCTTGTAATATGAGCTCACTGGTGCCAATGGAACTCCATAGGATTAGTCATGGAGAACCCAATAAATTTATTGTTTGGATTGAGTTCCCTCGAGGCTAGCTCCTAGAAGTATTGCTATCAAACATTCTACTTTAGTAAGTTCATGCAACGTAGCCACTAGATGCACCAATGAACCATGGGAAGCTTCAAAGCAACCCTGCAACACATACACTACTTAAGATCATAGGGATACTCAACCCATAACATAGTACACAAAATAGGTCACCCTAGTGGACAAGTTCAAGTGCATAGTAGGAGCCTCCTTGAGGAGCCTAAGCATTATAACTCCTTGCCTAGAGTTAGAAAGGCATGAACCTTCCATAGAAGGTTGATTTGATCGAATACATAGGTTAGAGGAAGAAATGTGCATTGAGCGAGAGCATGTAGAAGCTCTTGAGCAAGAAGAGTGAAGGAAGAGGCACTTGCACATACAAGAATAATGCTCAAGAGAAGAAAGAGCTAAGTGTGAGGAGCTAGCAGAGAGGCTAGCTTGAACAAATGCACACATAGGTGGTGAGAGATACTGACATGAGAGACGTACCTATTCTCAATAAGATAAAATCACTAGGTAAGGAAATGAACATGTTCACCACACTTCACAACATCATAAACACCTGGACCTCAAAAAAACACAATTCAATGAGGAAAGGGTAGGGATGGAAGACCAAGAATAGACATATATTAAACCTCTATCCATGGTTATGGGAGATGAGTATAGACACCCAAACTAGGCCAACATAGGACTACCTTGATTGCCACCATGAGAAAAACCTTCAGGAACATGAGATTATTTCCTCGAAGGCATACCAAACACTCAATGAGAGATTCAAGACTCTTGAGAAGTAGGACATGGGTAGATAGAAGCCAACATTGAGCAAGATACACAACCAGCCTTTGTGCCCCTTAGTCTTGAGTCCCACATATCCTAGGTAATTTGAGATGCCTAAGTTAGAAAATTGTGAGGAGGGAGGCATGCAATATCACATGACCAACTTCATGAACACACGCTTCCAACTTGAGAAGAATGATGCCCTAATGCTGAGGACATTCATCATGATGTTCTTAGGTGTGGTAATGCAATGGTTCAACTAGTTTTCCAAGCATAGCATCACCAGTTTTGAGCAATTGGTGAATGTATTCCTTCAATGGTTTTCCTTTGAAGCCATGAAGAAGGTGAACCTATCTAATATGGCCAACTTGAAACAATATGATGATGATATAGTGATGGACTATGGGGATAGGTGGAGAAAAATTATGGCAAATTTATCATTCTCTATCCCCATAGAGGAACTTATCTGGATGTTCACAAAGAGTTGCACAAAGCACATCTCTCTACTATTGTAGCTACAACAATATGAATTATTTGAAAAAGCCTTGGCTCAAGCCAAGCTTATTGAAGATATTAAGGTCGATGAGGGAGATCTTAAGCTCTGCAACAAGAAAGAGTGGAGAAAGAACAATCAAAATAATAAGAATAAGCAGAAGCATTCCAAGACTTCTCAGGTTAATCAGGTTGTATTACCTGTGCCAAAGGAGGTGAACTGACAATGACCCAAAATTATTAGGCTCACCCTCTTCCAGACAACTATGACCCTAAGAACAACTAGGGCCGAAACAAGGAATGCCAATTGCCTTGTTATTACATGCCTTTGAATGAATCAATGCAATCAATGTTTAATCAATTAAATAAGGCATAGAGGATAAGGTTTCCTTACGTACAACTTCTTGACCCTAATAATCCCAAGCCAAAGGGATACAGGGAAGATCAATACTATCCCTATCACAAGATACAGGGATATGATATCAAGAATTACATTGGATTCAAGAATGTTGTACAAAACATGATTGAAAAGGGAGAGCTCAAAGTTGACAACCTGCTAGCTCCTGATAATAAAGATATAGGTATATTCAGGAACCCATTGCCTAGTCACAAAGTCCCTAGAGATCAAGACCTCCAAGTTAACTAGGTCTGGTTTGAGCCACCTATTCAAGGATGCATTAGGATGGTTGAATTGGTTAATGTGGCAACTAGGATTCAGAGATACGGGCAACCATACCCTCCAATGGCTCCCATAAATATCCTAGCTGCACCTCGATAGAAACAAGTACATGACAATCCTCCAAGTCCACAACAAGACCTATGGTAACTATCTGGAGTAGACTGGAACAATATATACAAATAAATTTGGCCAAGTTATCCATTTATGAGCTCATACAATAGTCCCCTAGGCATAGGGAGACTCTAATGGAGATCTTGATATCAATAGAGCTCCAACCCTAGAACCTAGATGCATTCACATATTTTGTGGGGCAAGTACAACAGTGCTAAGAGCCTGTGATTCATTTTTACGATCATAGAATTAAGGTAGTTCCTACTACCTTAGTGGACCCGCATCTACACATTATTGTGTCAAAATGACATTCCATTCAAGCATGTTTTGATCGATACAATCTCATCGATCAATAGCATCACTATCGTTGCTATAAGGTATTTGAATATCCCTAAGTCCAACATTGTCCTAACTTCCTACATGCTCAGGGATTTCAATGATACGTTGTGCTCCACCATGGGCACAATTATTTTTCTTATAAAGTTAGGATATAAGACCATCCCCATGATGTGTCATGTGTTATAAGGGGTGATGCAATATAACATCCTTCTAGGGTGTCTCTGGATCATGGATACGTAGTGCATACCCTCAATCCTACACCAATGCATCAAGTATTTGCATGAGGGATAAGTTCATGTGGTTCCATCCGATGAAGAGCCATTAAAATATGTGCATCAAGTCGACTTGTTTGGGACTTTGTCCTTCCATCAATGCACTTGTACATAAGGCCTTCATCCCCAACCATGTAGTTAGAAAGAAAAAGTAGATTAGTGCAAGGTGACCCATCCACGTTGGCACCACTTCCTACATCCAAAGCTATTGGTGCTTCTGAAAAACCTTTGACATCTAAGGAAAAAGATAAATAGAAGTTCAAGGCACCCCTAGTGGAGGAAGGACCCAAGGATATTTTGACCATAGCAATTATAGGAATCCCTACTCCCATGGAGGAGGAACATTCCCAAGAAATAGTTGAGGAGGTACCTCAACCTACATCGCCTACATCATCAACAATGTCATCTGCACCGTAGGTGATAGTTCACCTCGCCAATACAGTGCTAGGTGAATATCTCATGCATAACATAAATTTCATGCCAATCATTGAGTTTGCACAAGATATGGGATGATCGAGAGTCCCAAATCTTCTGGTGGGGACAATGGTTCCTTTACAAGTTCCACCCAACTAGACTAATTTTACATATGCTAGTCTATATTACTCCCACACTTCTCCTAATATATAAAGGGATGAGGATGAGCCATTCACCACAAATTTTCATTACTTGTCAAATCTTGAGTTCACTTTGAAGTAAATTGAGTAGTGTCACTGGAAAGGATATGGCCTAGGCATGTATGAGCAAGGGCAATGATTGCCATTTAAATCATAGTGCCAACTACCTATTGATAGGTATGGTTTAGGCTATCAAATATGGAGTCATGATGAATCTTTGTAAGTAGTATTAGATAGGTTAAGAATTGGGTTTGGAGAGGACATTGACTAGAACCCCTATCAACCCCCTAGAAAAAACTATTTGGGTGATATATGGGTGTCGATGGTCAATGTCGCACCACCTAGTCAATATCACCCTGAATCCTCTCTTGAAGTGCCCCCACAAGAAACATCCTATGGGAGGAAGATCTAATGCATGGATATGAGTGATAGGAGTATGACTATGTTTCAAGAAAGGACAAAGATGAAGTTGACTTGGCCTACCATGGGCCTTAATATGTGAAAAACCTTGCTTGTACAGGCCACATAGAGAGTGGCTATATCTCAAACAAGAGTGAATACATCTTGAGTGATGATGGATACATGTCATATGAGAGTGGCTATGAGTTAGAGGACTCAATAGAGATGGCCTACCTATGGCCTAGACATACAAGCCATATCATTGGGCCTGAGACAAATGCTAATGGATTCTTCATAAGTGATGATGACTATGAAGATGATACTAAGATGGCCTATTTGGGGCATCATCAATAAAACCACCACCTCATCCTAGGGCTAGAAACAAATACCAATGGTTTCTTTATAAGTGATGATGACTTCGAGGACGAGATTGAGATGGCTTATCTTGGGCCTCGACACTTGCATCCATTTGATCTGTTTGTTGAGAGGGAAGCAATACTCCATGCCATAGATCCTAATCTTCACTTTCTAGGAAAACCAATAAACCTAGATACCATTCATCGCATGGTCAACTTGGATCCCCCAACATTTAGAGAGCAGCTATTGTGTAATGATACCATCATCTTGTCTGTACATAGATTGGATTCTAATATTTCTATGCCCCAAGAGCCTTACCAATAGTATGGAGGGTACAATCAGGATATAGAGTTTCACTTGTATGGTCTTGGATATTTCATTCCATCCATCAACATGATCTCCATTGATTTGACAACTCCACTCCATGACCCAAGAGATCTGTCAAAACCATTGTGTCTTAATGTATATGCTATTGATTAGGATCATGTTGATTCACCCCTAGAGCCTAAATATTTCTTCCCTAATGAAGAGAAGCTAGAATAATTTCATTTTTCATCAGGTTGTGCACATGATGTCTATCATGCTGGTCTCGACCCTGAGTCTGTGGGAATTATAAATCTAGAAGACAACATTAATTTAATCCCCACTCCTCACCAGCTTGAGGAGGGGTCACACATAATAATAGAGGAAAATTTCGAGGTGGACATCAACAATGATCCTTCTCAACCAAAGAAATTCAAGTTCAGAGAAATATTATCTCTAGAAGAATATATCATCATAATTCCTCTTCTAAAAGAGAGACCAAATATCTTTGCTTTGACCTATAAAGACATGTCAGGGCTGGATCTAAAATTAATTGTCCACAACCTTTTGCTAGATCCCACAAAGAAAGCAAAAGCTCAAAAATATGCATCCAACCATCACTTTGATGGTTAAAAATGAATTTCAAAAACTATTGGATGTAGTCTTTATTGTTCCCATCGACTATCCATAATGGGTATCAAATATGATACCCATAGGAAAACCTTATGGAAGAGTTCGCATTTGCATGAATTTCAAGGATCTCAACAAGGCAACCCTGAAGGATTCATTCCCATTGCCCAACATAGATGCTCTTGTAGACACAACTGTAGGTCATGAGATGATCTCCCTAATGGATAGTTTTTTTGTTACAATCAGATATGGATTAAACCCGAAGACCAACATAATATCACATTCACCACTCCATGGGGGACATTCTAGTACAAAGTGATGCCATTCAACCTTAAAAATATTGGTGCCAAATATGAGCGGGCTATGAAATACATTTTCCATGAATACATGCACAAGATCTTGGAAGACTACATCGATGACTTGTTAGTCAAGTCATTGCTACGATAAGAGCATGTTGAGACCCTTAGAAAGGTCTTCGATTGCCTGATTGAACACAATGTCAAGTTGAATCCCAAGAAATTAGTATTTGGTGTAACTTCTAGAAAGCTCTTGGGATTCATCATTTCTAAATGAGGCATGGAGGTAGACTCGACAAAGGTAAAGGCTATCTTGGAAATGGCCCCACCCACGAACATAAAACAACTAAGAAGCTTACAGGGCAAAGTAGTGTTCATCAAGTGATTTAACTATCGGATAAATGTCGACCCATGAATTGACTGATGCACAAGGGGGTCCCATTCTAGTGGGATGAAGAATATCAGTAAGCCTTTGTTGAAATCAAGGAGTACCTCGTAACACCACCAATCCTAGCTCTGCCAAGGCTAGACGTACCATTCCTGTTGTACATATCCACCACATTTTTTTCTTTGGGCACCATGTTGGCTCAAAATAATGTGTAGGACAAAGAACAAGTGATATATTACATTAGTCACACCTTGGTGACCTACAAAATAGGATATGCATACATAGAAAATTTGTGCTTAGTAGTGGTCTTTACAACTAAGAAATTGCACCACTACATGCTGAGCCATACGATATATGTAATATCCAAGAAAAATCCTTTGTAGTATATGATGATCAAGACATATCATAACACGCGTACTGCAAAGTGGATCATGCTATTGATAGAATTCAATTTGGAATTCATAATACAAAAGTCCATCAAGGTATAATTCATAGTTGATCAGCTGGTTGAGGTACCTCTTTAGAACAGTAGGCCCCTCACCATAGAGATCTCTAATGATGCAATATTTACACTATCAGAAGCATTCGAACCCAAAGAACCAAAAAATGAAGTTGAATGACTTTGTTATTTTATGGTTCAAAGTGTGAACAAGGAGGTGGTGCATGGATTGTATTTTTCATGCCACAAGGTACTCCAATGCCCTTGTCATTCAATCTAGACTTCCCCTACACCAATAACATCACCGAATATGAGACCCTAACCTTGGGTCTCAAAAAAACCATCACTATGAGAATCAAAAGGCTAAATATCTTCGATGACTCCCTCCTCATAGTCAACCAGGTCAAGGGACTATTTCAATATCGAGATCCAATCCTGGAAGCTTACAATGAGCTTTTTGACACATATCTAGCCAAACTATAGTGGTATAACATCAAGGAAATCCCTCATTTGTAAAATATATTTGTAGACACTATGTCATCTCTAGGATCCTTGATCCCTAAAAATCCATCTACTGATTTCACTACCATTCATGTCAAAATTCTCTTGCACCCAACAATCCAATGTGAGGCTTTTGATAATAAGAAATCAATCAACATGATTCATATAGATCCAGACCATGATTGGTTCTATAAATCCAAAGACTTCTTAAAGAATGCACCATGGGGGTCCTTGATATCATAAGGTCCTACGAAGAATGGTACCACTATTCACCACAAGGTTATTTCTCAATCTATGTTTGTGCAAATCGAATTGTAGGAGGAACAAGTCATCTTATCAGCTGAGGTTGTAGCTTATCAAGATTGGATTTCCTAGTTACAAGACTTCCTTAGACTTGTAATTTTCCCATAGGGACTATCGCATATCGAGATATGAGAATTAAAGAAAAAATCTATAAGGTATGTCTTGCTAGGAGGCGTATTGTATCATGGAGGCTATGATGGAGTCCTCCTACGTTTCTTAGAGCCCCAAGAATCGGCTTGGGTGATTTTGTAAGCTCACGACAGTACATGAGGTGGCCACTTAAGGTGCATGGCCATTTTGAAGTGCAACCTTTGAAAGGATTATTACTGGTCCACCATGGAGAAGGATTACTACAAGTATATCAAGAAATGCATTAAATGTCAACATCATGCAAATCTAACGCACTTGCCATCTCAGGACTTACAGCCCATTCAGGAAGCTTGGCCATTTTCTTAGTGGGGTTTCGATCTGATTGGAAATATTTCTCCCCCATATTTGGGCCAACACACATTCATCTTAACGACCACTGAGTACTTCATGAAATGGATGAAAGTGTTGGACATTTTGAGTCCCTAAGTCAAAGTTGTCATTGATGTCAAGATGCCAGTGATAGCTCTTCTCCAGTTCGAGTGCAAAGTTTAATGGAAGTCATAATGGGTCAAAATATCTTTAGTGAACACCCAAGAGCATGGGTCAGAAAGTGGTTTTACTTCTTCCAAAGAAGCATTTATCCGAGATAGCGAAAAGGTATAATATTATAATTATTATTATAATATTATTAAAGTGACTTTGAGAAAACCCAAATAAAATATTTATAATTTCGATTATAATATTTTATA
The DNA here is from genome assembly GCA_028583015.1 of Wollemia nobilis. Taxonomy (NCBI): domain Eukaryota; kingdom Viridiplantae; phylum Streptophyta; class Pinopsida; order Araucariales; family Araucariaceae; genus Wollemia; species Wollemia nobilis. The sequence goes on along the minus strand of JAQPPZ010016582.1, from coordinate 118,002 downwards.
AATAAAAGGGTTTAAGTATTCTTTATAAAACCCAAGGTTGGGTTTAAGGCAAATGTTTCAAAGCTTGATGGCAATTTTATTTACCCAAACCTAAAGTTGGGTTGGTTTTAATTAAAGGCATTCGAAGCCTTTACCGCCGATGTCTTATTCCATGCTCGTGCATCGACGTTGAAAGCCATGAAGGCTTGTGTATATATACACCAAAGTTTGCATTCAAAAAATGATAATCGCTCCTAATTTTTTCAAAATAGCTCTAAACCTAGTTTATTCGTTCGTGCATGCGATTTGAGGAGAGGACAAAGGGTTTTGTCCTTTAGCGCCAAGTGGAAGGTTACACGTGGAAGTTGAAAGCTCATTCTCATTGGGCACGGTGGCTCGGTGGTAGCGCTTGGCTTGCGAAAGCATGGAGGCAGGAAGGTCCTGTGTTCGATCCATGTGAGGCATGGTTCATGCTTGGTTTTTGAGCGCCAAAGGAGGTGCACCATTTTTTTCCAAACATTACGCATGGAGGAAGTTTTGGAGCACGTGGTGCTCGTGGGTTTCAAACGTGTGCCTAGCACACATGGTTGGCAGCCATGGCTAGGGCACGTAAAGGGAGGTTGACGTGGGTTCAAGCCCCACTTGAGGCTAAGGTACTTAGAATTAAATTAAATTTTTATTTTCCCTAAGTTTATTTCCTAAGGTGAAAAGGGTAGAAAGAGGGGCATTTGTGATATTTACTTGCATAGTAAAAGTGTCTTAATTGTGGGAGAAATAAGGATTGTTAAGTTATTTTTATGAAGTACCTTATGCCATTAATTAATTTTGGAGGTATTGATATTTGAGATTTATTATTTTAGGAGTAATAAGGAGTTTGAGTAAAGTCTTAGTTAAATTTCTATTAAGACTTTTAAGCATTATTTTTGTATAAGGGTTTTTCTATTAAAAGAAGACTATGGTGAATGTTATTTTTGAGTTGGAGTAATAAGGTGTATTTTGGGTCATCATTTTGCATTGTGTTATTATTAAAGTCTTCTAACCCTTATTGAGATTGGAAAAGAGAAATTTGTGAGTGTGGCAGATTTGTGAGATCAACTCCTTGTCAAGCAAAAAGGTATGAGCAAATTCTTCTTTGGTTGTGTTGGTTGATTGGCTTTCTTGAAAATTAAGTTTGGAGTGAAAAGGATTTGATTAGGGTTTCCTTTTCAAAAGTGTATGAGTTAATGCTTCAAGGTTTTCTAAAATTAAGAGTTGTGGTTAAAACCTTGTTTGATAAGCATTGTTGTTGAAGTGAGTTGTTATGCAAAGAACTTGAACTAGGGTTTGAAAATATCATGAGTATCATTGTTATGTGAAGATTGATTTATTAGCATTGTTGTTGAAGCCATTGGATTGTGCAAAGAACTTGAACTAGAGTTTGAAAATATCATGAGTATCATTGTTATGTGATATTTGTTGTTGAGCATTGTTGGAAATATTTTGAGTTGGGGCTACATGCTTGGACTAGGGTTTGTGAGTAAGAGTTGGTTCTTGAGTGATTGGTTGAGTAGAGTTGATTGAACCTAGTCAAGTGGATGTATGAAGTGATTGTTCAAGTTCCATGAAACAAACTATTCTATATTCTGATTTGAGTTGTGAAAGAAATTGAGTTGTGAGAATAGAACATATTGAGTCTCTAACAATTCTCTTTATGCTTCTATGAGAGTTGAGTTGAGAAAGTGATTGAGTTTTGAGTATAGAACATATTGAGTCTCTAACAATTCTCTTTATGCTTCTATGAGATTGATTTGAGTTGAGAAAGTGATTGAGCATTGAGTATAGAACATATTGAGTCTCTAACAATTCTCTCTATGTTTCTATGAGATTGGACAAGTTCTGTGTGGACTTGTTAAGCTGATTTGAGGTAAGTCTTTGAGAAGACTTGTGGACTGATTTTGTGTGAGATTTTGTGGAAGCTTACAATATAGATTTGGTTAAGTCCTAGAGAGGACTTATTGAGCATATTTGGACAAGTTCTATGTGAGCTTGTTGAGAGATTTGAGTAGGTTCTGAGTGGACCTATTGAGTAGATTTAGATTTGAGAAGTTCTGAGAGTGGACCTATTGAGAGATTTGAGAGGTTCTGAGTGGACCTATTGAGCATATTTGAGCAGGTTCTAAGTGGACCTATTGAGTATATTTGAGAAGTTTTGAGTGGACCTGTTGAGTATATTTGAGCAGGTTCTGAGTGGACCTATTGAGTAGATTGAGAAGTTGGGTTTGAGAGATTTGTGTAGTGGATTATTTGATTGTAGAATGGACTATGTTTAGTATAAGAGTTGAGTAGAGTTGTGCTAGACCGACTGGACTGTGTTTAGTAAAAGAGTTGAGGATGTGGGTGGATGTATGTTTAGTATAGAATTGAGATAGAGCTTTGGAGGTGATAGAGTAGAGAGGATAGTAGTCTCTAGTGGATAGAGATCCATCAGCTAGGGTAGTGAGGATAGGTCTTCTGAGTGGGGACAAGAGTCTTCAGTGGAGAGAGATCCACAAGCCAATGTAGTGGAGGCAGTAGTCTTCTAGAGGATCACCAGCTAAAGTAGAGGAGGAGTTCTCTTATGGATAGAGATCCACAAACTAGATTTAGGGGATCAACATCTCCTTTGGATAGAGGTCCATAAACATTGTAATAGGGAAAGGATTCCCAAGAGATTAACTGAGAAAGTTTTAGTAAAATATTTTCTCCATGGAGTAGCCCGCATTGGGTGAACCACGTAAATTATGGTGTCTCTATTGTGTGTGGTGTTGTGTACATTGCTTTGATTACTACTATTGATATTGCTATATTTACATTGCATATATTGGTTTGAGAGAAAAAGTAAAAAGTGATCTTATACTGTTCACCCCCCTCTCAGTATAAGCTTGTGTTCTTCAATTGGTATCAAAGCGGGTTCCTTCAGAAGAGTTTGACAGCTTGAAGGAAAAGTGATCAAGAACACAATGGATCAAAAGGATCAAAGGGATGGTTCCTCATATAATACAACACTAGTATTTGATGGAAGTGACTTCTTGTATTGGTGTATGTTGATGAGATTTCACCTGATGGCACTTGGAAATGAAGTTTGGGATGCAGTGGAATTTGGATATGATCCAACAATCAATCCTCCTGTAGATAAGGAAGGTAAGCTTCTAATGCATGCAAATTCAAGAGCTATGAATACAATTATAAAAGGGTTGTGTAGATCAGAATCTATGAAGGTTATGGATTGTAAAACAACAAAAGAAATGTGGGAACTACTACATAACATATATGAAGGAGATAAAGGTGTCAGGAAAGCTAAGATCAGAAATCTCAAAGGAGAATTTGAAAACTTAAGAATGCGGGATGATGAAAACATTCATGACTATCTCAGTAAGATTGATGAACTTGTACATGAGATGAGAGGACTTGGAATGAAGGTCGATGAATCTGATGCTTGTGATAAGATCTTGAGAACTCTTCCAAAAAGGTACAGTGAAAAAGTCTCTGCTATAGAAACATCAATTGATAGTGATTGTCTAACAAGAAATTATTTGCTTGGCATGCTTACAACCTTTGAGATAAGAACAAAATATCCTATCCCTCCAAAGGAGGTTGCATTCAAAGCAAACAAGGAAACAAAGGGTAAGAAGTCAGAATCAAGCAATGAGTCTTCTAGTGATGAAGAAGCCAATTATGGTAGAAGAGATAAAGGTTCTAGAAGACCCATAGATCTAAGATCTGTTAAGTGTTTCAATTGTGGAAAGTATGGACATTTTGCAACAGATTGTAAAGAACCAAAGAACAACAATGGTGAAGAAAAATAGGATCACATGTATAGGGAATCAGAAAGATATAGGCATCAAAAGAAAAGCAAGGATGGACAAAACAGACAAGGAAATAAGTTCTTCCAAAGACAAAAGAGGAGCTACTATGCGGATAATGCAAGTAAGTACTCAAATGATAGTGATGCTAGTTCTTCAGAAAATGATAGAGATGAAGTCCTATTTATGATTGAAGAAAAAGAACCAGTTAAGAAAAAGACTCCAGTTATTCTCAAATGTTTTAGATGTGGTAACTTTGGACATCTTGAAGATGATTGTACAAGGGATGGTTATAGTTTTAGTGATGATGAATATGAGAATGCACTTGAAGGACCAGATGAAAATATTCTAATGGCTTTAGAAGAAGAAGTAAGTGATCCTATAGAAGACAAGCCAAAAGAAATTAATGATGTGGACAAAGGCAAACAAATAGAAGAATATTCAGAAGAGAATGGATATGATCTCAAGGGAGAACTTATCTATGCCCTTGACATGGTAAAGAAGGTAAGGAAGCAACACTCTAAACTTGAAATTCAGTTTCAAGAATGTGATGAAGAGAGAAGATTGCTCATAGAGGATTTAGAAAAATCAAAGGCTAAGGCAAAAAGGTTCAAAGATAAGTTAGAAGCAAAGATCTTGGAATGTGAGAAGTTAGCACAAGAAGTGGCACTACTAAAAGAAGATTTAGAGGACTCCAAGATCAAGATGAAAGGATTCAAGAATAGCTCAAAGATTATGGATAAGATAGTCAAGGTACAAAGAAGGTCAACAAATAAAATAGGTCTTGGTTTTGAATAAACTCAAAAGAAATAGGAAGGAGAGTCAACTTCAAGTTTTGAAGAGGAAACTTTAGATGAAGATACTTCAGAAGAAGATAGTGTAAAATAAATTCAGACATCAGAGGAAGAGTTGGACAATAGAGAGTTCAACGAAGATAGGAACAATGCACAAAGAAGATACAGATGGAACAACAATCAGAACAGGAGACCAATGAGGTCAAAACAAGGAAGCTTCAATGGAAGATGTTTTTCATGTCACAGGTTTGGGCACATGGCTTCACAATGCAGGACACATGAAAGACAGGAATATGGGAATGGATAACTTTTCCATGGGTATTGCTACTCATGTAATCAGTTTTGTCACAAGGCAATGAATTGCAGGGTTCATGAAAGAAGAGGATATGACTTCACTAGGAAAAATCCTAAGACATTTGCACCTCCAAGGAATAATATCATTAAGTGTTATAAGTGCAATAATAATGGTCACACAACAAAGTGGTGTAGAGCAAACATTCCAAAAATAGGTATGAGCAGGAACAGGAACATGAACATAAATAGAAACATGGATATGAACAAGAATAGGAACATGGAATATGAATAGGAATAGGAATATGGATGTGAATAGAAACAAGAACAAGAACAAGAATATGGATGTGAACAGGAATAGGAATAGGAACAGGAACATGGATGTGAACAGGAATAGGAACAAGAACAAGAATGATAACACAGATAGAAACAGTCAGAGGAATCAAAAAATTCAGAAAATAAGGGAAGAGGATAAAGGTAAAGAACAATACCTTTTGGGAGTAGAAATACTCCCACCCCATAATTAACCACCTCAAAAGGAGGTGGGGGAGGGGCTAAGCTAAGAGGCTCATTCTTAGCCCCGAGCCCCAAAGGTGACCCTTTGCCATTGATGTCAAAGGGGGAGAGATTTGTGTAATGGGGAGAGATTTGATATTTGAGAGAGCATTGAGCCAGGGGGAGCAATGTCCCAGGGGGAGCAGAATAAAAAGAAAGGTCAAAGTTTTAGTAAAAATAATATGGGTTGCCATCAATGACAAAGGGGGAGATTGTTGGACATTTTGAGTCCCTAAGTCAAAGTTGTCATTGATGTCAAGATGCCAGTGATAGCTCTTCTCCAGTTTGAGTGCAAAGTTTAATGGAAGTCATAATGGGTCAAAATATCTTTAGTGAACACCCAAGAGCATGGGTCAAAAAGTGGTTTTACTTCTTCCAAAGAAGCATTTATCCGAGATAGCGAAAAGGTATAATATTATAATTATTATTATAATATTATTAAAGTGACTTTGAGAAAACCCAAATAAAATATTTATAATTTTGATTATAATATTTTATAAATAAAAGGGTTTAAGTATTCTTTATAAAACCCAAGGTTGGGTTTAAGGCAAACGTTTCAAAGCTTGATGGCAATTTTATTTACCCAAACCTAAAGTTGGGTTGGTTTTAATTAAAGGCATTCGAAGCCTTTATCGTCGACGTCTTATTCCATGCTCGTGCACCGACGTTGAAAGCCATGAAGGCTTGTGTATATATACACCAAAGTTTGCATTCAAAAAATGATAATCGCTCCTAATGTTTTTGAAATAGCTCTGCGCCCAGTTTATTCGTTCATGCATGCGATTTGAGGAGAGGACAAAGCATTTTGTCCTTTAGCACCAAGTGGAAGGTTACACGTGGAAGTTGAAAGCTCATTCTCATTGGGCATGGTGGCTCGGTGGTAGCGCTTGGCTTGCAAAAGCGTGGAGGCAGGCAGGTCCTACATTCGATCCATGTGAGGCATGGTTCATGCTTGGTTTTTGAGCACCAAAGGAGGCACCATTTTGTTCTCCGAACATTATGCATGGAGGAAGTTTTGGAGCACGTGGTGCTCATGGGTTTCAAACGTGTGCCTAGTGCACACAGCTGGCAGTCGCGGCTAGGGCACATGAAGGGAGGTTGACATGGGTTCAAGCCCCACTTGAGGCTAAGGTACTTAGAATTAAATTAAATTTTTATTTACCCTAAGTTTATTTCCTAAGGTGAAAAGGGTAGAAAGAGGGGCATTTGTGATATTTACTTGCATAGTAAAAGTGTCTTAATTGTGGGAGAAATAAGGATTGTTAAGTTATTTTTCTGAAGTACCTTATGCCATTAATTAATTTTGGAGGTATTGATATTTGAGATTTATTATTTTAGGAGTAATAAGGAGTTTGAGTAAAGTCTTAGTTAAATTTCTATTAAGACTTTTAAGCATTATTTTTGTATAAGGGTTTTTCTATTAAAAGAAGACTATGGTGAATGTTATTTTTGAGTTGGAGTAATAAGGTGTATTTTGGGTCATCATTTTGCATTGTGTTATTATTAAAGTCTTCTAACCCTTATTGAGATTGGAAAAGAGAAATTTGTGAGTGTGGCAGATTTGTGAGATCAACTCCTTGTCAAGCAAAAAGGTATGAGCAAATTCTTCTTTGGTTGTGTTGGTTGATTGGCTTTCTTGAAAATTAAGTTTGGAGTGAAAAGGATTTGATTAGGGTTTCCTTTTCGAAAGTGTATGAGTTAATGCTTCAAGGTTTTCTAAAATTAAGAGTTGTGGTTAAAACCTTGTTTGATAAGCATGGTTGTTGAAGTGAGTTGTTATGCAAAGAACTTGAACTAGGGTTTGAAAAGATCATGAGTATCATTGTTATGTGAATATTGATTTATTAGCATTGTTGTTGAAGCCATTGGATTGTGCAAAGAACTTGAACTAGAGTTTGAAAATATCATGAGTATCATTGTTATGTGAGATTTTTTGTTGAGCATTGTTGGAAACATTTTGAGTTGGATGATACATGCTTGGACTAGGGTTTGTGAGCAAGAGTTGGTTCTTGAGTGATTGGTTGAGTAGAGTTGATTGAACCTAGTCAAGTGGATGTATGAAGTGATTGTTCAAGTTCCATAAAACAAACTATTCTATATTCTGATTTGAGTTGTGAAAGAAATTGAGTTGTGAGAATAGAACATATTGAGTCTCTAACAATTATCTTTATGCTTCTATGAGATTGAGTTGAGAAAGTGATTGAGTTTTGAGTATAGAACATATTGAGTCTCTAACAATTCTCTTTATGCTTCTATGAGATTGATTTGAGTTGATAAAGTGATTGAGCATTGAGTATAGAATATATTGAGTCTCTAACAATTCTCTCTATGTTTCTATGAGATTGGACAAGTTCTGTGGACTTGTTAAGCTGATTTGAGGTAAGTCTTTGAGAAGACTTGTGGACTAATTTTGTGTGAGCTTTTGTGGAAGCTTACAATACATATTTGGTTAAGTCCTAGAGAGGACTTATTGAGCATATTTGGACAAGTTATATGTGAGCTTGTTGAGCATATTTGAGTTTAGGGTTGAGATGGACCTATTGAGAATAATTTGAGCAGGTTCTTGAGTGGACCTATTGAGAATATTTGAGTAGGTTCTGAGTGGACCTATTGAGAATATTTGAGTAGGTTCTGAGTGGACCTATTGAGCATATTTGAGCAGGTTCTGAGTGGACCTATTGAGTATATTTGAGTAGGTTTGGGTTGACCTGTTGAGAATATTTGTGCTAGATTGATTGGATTATGTTTAGTGTATATTTGAGTGGACTTGTGCTAGACTAACTGGACTATGTTTAGTACAAGAGTTGAGCAGAGTTGTGCTAGACCGACTAGACTGTGTTTAGTATATAATTGAGATAGAGCTTTGGAGGTGACAGAGAAGAGAGGACAGTAGTCTCCAGTGGATAGAGATCCATCAGCCAGGGTAGTGAGGATAGGTCTTCTGAGTGGGGACAAGAGTCTTCAGTGGAGAGAGATCCACAAGCCAGTGTAGTGGAGGCAGTAGTCTTCTAGAGGATCACCAACCAGAGTAGAGGAGAAGGAGTTCTCCTGTGGATAGAGATCCACAAACCAGATTTAGGGGATCAACATCTCCTTTGGATAGAGGTCCATAAACATTGTAATAGGGAAAGGATTCCCAAGAGATTAACTAAGAAAGTTTTAGTAAAATATTTTCTCCATGGAGTAGCCCGCATTGGGTGAACCACGTAAATTGTGGTGTCTCTATTGTGTGTGGTGTTGTGTACATTGCTTTGATTACTATTGTTGATATTGCTATCTTTACATTGCATATATTGGTTTGAGAGAAAAAGTAAAAAGTGGTCTTATACTGTTCACCCCCCCTCTCAGTATAAGCTTGTGTTCTTCAAGAAGTGGTCCCCATAACCTCGACAATTGGTCCTCAGATTGCAGAGTTCATACTTCACAATATCATTTGTCATTTCAGGATCCCCTTCAAGATAAACTCGGATAATGGCACGTCATTACAAAATAGAAATATGTGAGATTTAATGATCAAATACAAAATTCAACATAGTTTTGTGACACCATACTATCCATAGGAAAACGGGTAAGCAAAGGCCTAAAACAAGACAATAGAAGCCATCTTAAAGAATATGTTGAAAGAAAATCATAAGGACTAGCATCTACAATTGCCCCTAGCATTATGGGCTTACAAGACTAGCATACGGATGCCCACTGGGACAACACCATTTTCACTTGTATATGGCACTAAGGCCATTATGTCATTATATTTGGAAATTTTGACATTGTGCATCACATTGAAAGAGTTCATCAATGACAACACTACATGGCAAGCTCGCCTAGATCAGTTGACCCTTCTATATGAATGATGCATCAATGCTCTTGAGCATCTTCACGTTTACCAGGATCATCTAACACGAGCTTATAATAATAAATTCCACTTGAGAGACTTTAAATTTGGGTATCTTGTGCTTAAATAAAACCAACAGAACTCAAATATGTCATCGCATCTACAAGATAAATTTATGACCAATTGGATAGGTCCTTATATCATCTCTGAGAATATTGGACCTAGGGCATATCACCTAATGATTCTAGAGGCTTTTGAGGAGCTAGATACTCTCAATATCATTCATCTAAAGGTGTTTCACACATAAATAAGCAAAATATAAAAAACATTCATATAAATTTCAAAATTTCCAAAAAAAATAGAAATCATAAAAATCCAAACAAATCAAAAAATATCAAAAAAAAAAAAAGGGCTCCAAAGGTAGCATGGCACCTTTGGTCAATTCACAAAAATCTCCAAAGGCACCCTAAATCCCTTTGGTCAACTCATAAAAAGCTCCAAAGGCATCTTAAAGCTCTTTGGTCAATTCACAAAAAACTCCAAAGGCATATTAAAGCCCTTTGGTCAATTCACAAAAAGCTCCAAAGGTATATTAAAGACCTTTGGTCAACTCAAAAAAGGTTCCAAAGACATCTTTAAGGCCTTTGGTCAATTCACTAAAAGATTCAAAGGCATCTTAAAGCCCTTTGGTCAAATCACAAAAGCCCCAAAGGTACCATACACCCTTTGGTCAACAGCAAAACATAAAAGCACAAAAATAGCGCATAAATAAAAAGTCAAAAATAATCATAATAATTAAAACAAAAAAACAATTAAAAGCATCAAAAATATTTACATTCCGCATTTACATTCATATAGTCGTATTTCATTAGGTATTTCCATCCATCACATTTGCATTAGATACATGTGTGTTTGCAGGCTCACAAATGACACCACATTTGTACACCAATCATGCATCTTAAAAATTCATCATCATCCATCACCCATGTGTGTAATTGTGTTTTTCAACACAATCCCTCCTATTGCTATAAGGAATATACCAGGGTTTTTCGGTCACTCAACCATACCTAGTGGTTTTATCAAACTTTATAGAAATTTATCTTAGATTTTTATAGGTAAGGTTTAGTTTTGATAGCACTTGGTATATTTCAGAATTCTATCACTATTCAAAACACTAAAATCCTAGTTGAAAAAATGGAAATATGAAATATACGAAGCATTATTAAGTATCCTAATGTGAAAAATTTATCTTGCTCATACCCCTGTGTGACCAATTCAGGAATGCTAAGAATTGGCAAAAGGACAAGTTCATTGCTACCCAAGGAAATCCCTTGCTTTAATCAAAATAAGAAAAAATCCTAAACAAAGCACAATTAAAAAAAACTAAACAGTGATCATCGTCACTATATAAATCCCTTGCTCAAAAGAAAAACAAAAATGTTAAATAAATAGTGGTTTTCATCACTAAACATGAGCAAGTATCCCAAAATAGATATGAAGAAAATAAGAGAGTACTAAACTTGAATCCTTGGAATTCTCAGTGTGAACAAGCCTTATGCACGATGATATGTCTTTCACATTAGCATCTCACTTTTGTACAGACCAATTTTTGCATGTGGAAGAGCTAGTTTTAGGTGTCCTATATCACCTAGTGGTTGAGTCCAACTAAGTTTAACCTAGGATTAGGATAGACATTTGAGGATCTCCAATACAGTAATGGACTGAATGAATTCTATCTGGCACTGGGGTATGCTTATGTTCTATCTAATATGTTCATTTGTACACATAGGGATAATGAATAGCTAAGTATTCATAATAAAAAATTTATCCTTCAGAAGCTCGATACGATCAGTATAGGTACTTTGATAGGGCAACTAGGGTGTTTGAGTCTCATGGAAAACCTCAAAAATCTATTCATAGCAAAAAAATAATTCCATCAATCAAATCATACATACATATCACATCATCTCACCTCATATTTGATGTTTAAATGATTAATTCTTATTATAAGAATTATTGTTTATTCATGATTTTTATACATTTTGTGGTGTCGTCCATTAGATTGTCAAAACCCATGTCACATCATACCATATATTTTAAGTGATTAAAGCATACAGGTTCATTAAAATTAGATCTTCATATAATGCATAACAAATTGCATTTACCATATCATAACAATATAATTTAGGTTCATATAATACATCTAAATCAAACATGCATTTAACAATAAGCAGTGCATCCATATATACATCCATCATCATCATTTATATCATGTCATCTAATCATCCGTGCCATCATAAAGCATAAGTCATGTAAGCCACAAAATATAATATCATAAAGTATTCCATCTACACATACACATCTAAAGCATCACATCACATCATATCACATAAGATCATGATACTGCATCCACAAACATAAAAACATAATCATAAAGGATGCACATAATGATTCTCAAAGTCTAGATATCATATAAATGTGTGTCCAAATAAGTACATAAAGGTACAAAAGTAACCATAAGGCTACAATCATGTAGGTATACTGATATTACACTCAAATTAGGTACAAGATACCCAAGGGGCCATAGCACTCAAGAGTGACCTACACGACTAGCATCACCTCTACCCTCATCGCCCCCTCTGGGAGGTAGCATAGAATTGGCATCCCTAGTCTACTTTATCTGAGACCTAGTCCTATGGCTTGATTGGGTTGATGAATACCTTGAAGTACTCTGGTTGGTCCTCTTTGACCCTCCTGCCATATGACACTCTAGTAGGCAACCTCCCCGAAGCTTGACCGCATGCCCCAATACCAGGATATAAGATGCATCGAGGGTCCGCTGCTCCAAGTCCTCTATTAAAATCCCATGCAAGCATTAGATCTCTGCACTTGTGTTTAAACCACTAGGTCCCTGTGGCACTATAATAGGTGGCACAACTTATCCGTGAGTAGCACCCCCACCAGTAGTAAGTTGGTCTATCCTATCCTGTAGTGCGGTCCACTTTGCCTCAAGGTATTGAACCTAAGCTCGAAACTCAACAATGGTGGAATTCCTCTACTGCACCTAAATCTAATACATATGTAGTTCAACCTCAACCTAATGTAGCTAAGTCTAGAGAGGTTACTCCTCCTCCTTAGGATATAACTCCTCCTCCTCCTCAGGGGCAACCTACTCCTATACCACCTACTCCTATGCTTCTTGCTACCCTACCTACCCCCAATCATATGTTTGAGCCCACACTCGATGCCTATCCAGATCCTTAGCATTTTCTTCATCCAAAGTCAACCCCAAGCGACTATCACCCTACCACAATCACATACCCCAACAACATGTATACATCTCTGTAACTCTAGTATTAGCTATGCTAGGATCAACTGTAGGAGTCATCCTCCTCTGACTATTGTAACTTGAGGTCGTAGAAGATTCTTCTCCACAACAATATGATGGTACAAAACTAGCTCAAGAAGGACATCCTACTTGATGTCAAACTTCCTGAGCACCTAAAAATAGTATTAAAAACTCTCTAATGTTAACCTTGTGGCCAATAACCCATCGGTCATGTTGAATGTGAGCTGTGAAGCTAGCCTTGGTCCTCCCAAGTAGGGCACTCATGATAGGGCCTCCAAATAATGTTAATGGCCTATAGACTAGTCAAAGACATCATGTAATAGGAAATATCCCCTAAAAAAGGCTAACTCTTGCACTCCTCAAGTGCTCTGGGCCACCTGGATCCATAGCACTAGGGATCATCATCTACAACAATGATCTTCATAGGAAGTCCTTTTGGGTGATCCACCATAATGTGCTCCCATCCCTAGATCTAAAGGATCAAGATACATGCAATGCTATCCCATCCACAACATTAAATGTGGTATAACTCATCATAGCACTATGCCATCAGTGCGCTCCACCAAGCATAAATGATAGGTGCCTCACTATCAATAAAGTCTTGTACCATCACCAAGAGGTTCCATGGGAACCTTGCTCCAGAATAGTCAAGTATGAGGATTTTGCAAATCACCATCAATAGGACAACATGCCTCCAGGAGAATATGTGCTCCTAGTACCACCGAGAAATATAAATCTTGCCAAAACAAGTATCTCGAAAGGTAGCAATGACATGCCTCTCGAAGACCCTAGAAAATATTGCATCTTTGACACCAGTAGGAGAAGAGACAATGGGTACTCCATAAAATGGGATTTAGAAGATCCTATACATTTATTACAAAGTGATCATCATCTCATCAATAGGCATATGAAAGGTATTAGTCCTAGAGTCACTGATTGGTTGTAATAGCTTACATTTAAATTTGTCAATATGAGGGTAATCAAGGTTAGATTTAAAGAATAGAAATCAAGTATAGATTATACCATAGGGATCAATGCTAAGATTAGTTCAAATTTATTTTAGTTTCAGGTGTTTACAAACAAAAATTAGATTGTGCATGAATGAAAGCAAAATGTAAGTTATGATTTGATCTATATGAATATGTTTGGATGCACGTATGATTTAATGATGCATAGTATAATTTATAATTTATTTATTATGTAATTTAATTAAGTTTATGCTTTAAGACTTATTCTACATTCTAACTCTATTTATCGTATTTTGGGGGGAAGAGATTTAGGGACTAACCTTTTGAAGTGGGCCTTGCCTCTAAAAGGTTAGTATTAACCTCCTCCCCTTTATCTACTCTATTTTAACTTCAGTAATCTATTTCATTAAATGAATCTAATGCTAATTATTTCATGATTGTATGAAAAATAAAAGAAATGGAAGTTACCAATGTTAGTCTTACAATGACACTAAGAGGGGGGTGAATTAGTGTAGCTCTATAAACTTAAATTTAGAGTTCTTAATACCGTAGCAATTAAAACATATTACTAGATACAAGAAGTATAACAAATGAGCATCACACAACACAAGATTTAACGAGGTTCACCAATGTGGATACTCCTCAAAAATTGACTGCTTGGACTACCATCCAAATCCAGCCTTTACAAAGCACCAACTTTACAATCAATTTACCAGCACCCACTCTAAGGAGCACCAACCCCTTATTTATCTACACCAACAGAAAGGAGCACCAACCCCTGATGCCAAGATGCAACCTAGACTTCAATTTGAATCTATAAGTTTGACAGTAAGATACCTTTACTTTTGCAAGACCCTAACTGGTCTTCTTCACCTTTGCATTCTCTGCGCACTTTGCTCTCTCTGTGCAATCACTTCGCACACTCTACTTCATTACAGTCAAACTTCATGATCGTCTTCTCCATTTTGTACACTCTACTCTCTTTGCAAATTTTGCACTTAGCACGATTCAACATGACTTGCTCTCTATGCACAAAGGTCATATTTCACACACATTCCACCATCTACTCAATTCTCCAAACAACCCTCCTTTTATAACAATATTTTTTATGATGAAAACCCTAATCTTAGTCGGCTGTAAATCCTAATCTTAGTAGACTATAGAGGCAATGATATCACGACACTTCTACTTCCATAGACTTCGACTTTGCTTTTGTCGTGATATTGTGACACTTTTGCTCAACAACCAAGGCAAGCAAAGCATAAAGAAATTAATTGATACAGTTTCCATATTCAGAAGAAATTATTGATACTTTATTACTAAAACTCAAATGTACATGGTTGTACATCCAAATTTCAGAATTGTATCCAGAAGATTAAATAGGGAATAGTCACAGATTAGAAATTTTCTCCATTAGCTCCCTAGACCTTTTCAAAGGTCTCCTATATAATATATAATGTCACTTGGAAAAATTTTAATATAACTCTTCTATGTATTTTTACCATGTGGTTTTGTTGGACTTGGTAATATGACAACCTTGTACTAAACAAGAATAATCTAATTTTGACATAACTCCTAACTCTACTTGGACTGGGTAAACAACTTCAATGGTCCAAGTGGAAATACGTAAACTATTGTAACAAAATAATACTAACTTTGACATCTTGTAAGATTTGACACAACAATATGTCCTTTATTCATGTAAAAGACTTAAAAAAATTGCGTGAAGATCTAATAATTCTAATAATAATCTAAATACAACTTTAAAAAATATTTTGATAACAACTTTGTCAACCGTAATATTCATGTGAATGTTCTTTGACAAGTCAGCTAGTCAAGCTGACTAAGCATACAACATGGATTAACTAACTTGGTCAAATATCTTTGGTAACTGCTGGTAAAAATATCCTTTGGTAATATACTTCAGTAGCTACCTTCTGTAACATACTTCTATAACTATCTTCCGTAACATGCTTCAACTCCCATCTTTTGTAACAATAGTCTGCTACTGCTATGTTACCATGCCCTTAATATTTTCATCTTTTGTTCTTACATCCATATTCTAATATCCAAGGTGTATCCTAAATCTCGCATTGATGCATTATTCGTCCATGGAACATTATTCAACACTTCCTGCATTATTACTCATAACTCAAAAATATTTCACATAAAATGCACACATTTATCAGATTAACTGCATTCAACATTTTTACTAACAAATTACAAAAATATACAATAATAACTTACATAAAACATATTATAATCATCAATTAAACATAATAATGAAATAATTTGTTATAGAAATATATGCCAAATATCCTCTCATCAGTACCATCTGTGGGCTATGGTATTAAGGTAAGCCTAATATGACATGATCTTCGAAAGCTAGGTTCCAACAATGAGAAATCTAATCATTGTAGTTCAAGCTAGCCACTAACAGTGATAGCAACCAGCCATAGGCCAAGCTAACCACTCTAAGCAGTAGCGACTAGCAGGTAGCACGCCAACGACATTCTTCCATGGAAAAAATCCAAAAAAAATTCAAAAATATCTAAAATAGAAGGAAACTTATCTGCTAAAATCCTAAACTAGTCCTATCTACGGGTTTAGTTCATTTCCAACAGGGTTAATGAGGTTCCTTTACCAGATTTTTTAGTTAGGTTTATTTTATCGCATTAATAAATGAGGGGGTTAGGGTTTAGAGAGGTCAAATACTCCCCCTACTCGGCCATCATGTTCACTCAACAACAAATTTAGCAGCACTTCATATCACAATCAGATAATCACACCTCAAAGCTCCATAAGCACAAACTAACAGCTAGAAATAATGAGGTGAAAAACCCTAATTTTTAAATTTATATTTTCCCTTTTTGCCTTCACCACTACTGACATCAAAAACCCATAATTTTTGGCTATTGGACGTGACAGCGGCTAAGAAATAGCAATTGGAGGTCACCGAAACTAACATTGACTAGAAAATGAGGAGAAATTTTGTTAATTTCTCACCATAGAGCACCTCAAAATAGGTCGTAAAGGACACTTTTCGATCCAATGCAACCAAGATAAGCATAAATACCAAAAAATTACATATATCAAAATCCAAAAATATCATAAAATTCAAAATTAAAAATTAAATAACAACAAAAATACCAATTGAGCCTCGTATTCAGTTATTTGCCCTATAAACTTGGAGATTGCAGTGACTAGCGCTCCATGCAATTCAAAAATATGAGCAAATTATCATAAGGCCACTTGGGGTAAAAAAATTAAGGTAGAATTGATATGCTTCACTTCAAACCCAAAGAATACCATGACAGTCGAACTACCCCACGAGAGCAAGGATTCATCTCATTTATCCTATAGCAAATAGTGATTCAATACAAGCTATAATAGAATTGTTGTCACCTTGATTCTCTAAGAAGACCATTATGGCCAAACCACCCCATGGGATAGAGATGTACAATTACCAAATAGGGTTGAAATCACACTTGGATGGGAACTAATATATAACAATAGAGCAACCCTCTAAAGAGGTTTAAATCATTAATTTTGGTCAAGTGACTCGTCACTTTATTAATTGTCTTTTCCTCATCGAATCGTCGCTTGAGGGGGTAGTCAAAATTTTCAACAATCATAATCAAAGTCAAAAAAATATCAGTTGATCATGTCAAATTTCATTTGTCCTATGAATCATTTCCAAAAACTATCATAAACTTACCCTTTGCTCGGGTAAAAAGCAAATATGATAGTCAAGCTCAACCTCTCCTCCGTTTGGACCAATCGTAGCATCCTGGCTACCCAAATAGCCTCTAAGGAATTCATGAGAGCTTCCACACATTTAAGCCTTCCATTCCATTGGAAGCAATGATTCTAGGATTTAGAACCTCTCACATGACTGGGGCATCCAACATTAATCAGTTCAATGATCATCATCCAACCTACAATGTGACCCCAGGTGGTCTATTTTTGCTTCGTGCTATGTTTTCCCACAACGCATCCCAAAAAGGTGCATTTGTAGACACCTAAAATATGTCATGTTTAGGAGACTACCCATATGGACACATTCACAGACCATATGAACCTTCTTGGATCTCTCCAAGAGAAAGTAATGGTCCTAACCACTCAAATAGGGCAGTTCTAGCCCATCTAGTCCTAGACGCTCTTAGGTAGAGCGACCACCACACCTAGCCATTGAAGACTATAGTGACATTATCTAGTCACTAGACCTGACAATGGCTAGCACCATGCATAGTCTAGCCCTGAATATGGGACTAGATCATGCAATCTGACTACACATTTGCATTGTTTACGGGAGGATTTTGGTGAGGAATTGATTGAGTTCCTCCTAATTGCCCCTTCAATGCCATTTTGTGATTGATGCATCCCACTCGGGATGGTATATCGCATGCAACTTGAATTGAATATTCTCTAAGAAGCCAAGGTCCATATTTGGAAGAAAGGTAAGTCTACATATTGACTCTCCCACAAAGAGCAAGCAATACACAATTTTTTAGAGCTTATGCAATGGAGCCCTATCGAAATAGAGAGCCAAACTATGTCCTTTTGAGAAGCATTGGAGTGCCATCTAGTTGAGCCATGTCCACACATCAGTATTCAGATCCATTATTATTAACCACCAATTAGTGTAGGAGACAAGCCTAGCGACCCTTGAGGATAGCGCTATAGCCCCTGATTCATGAGGATAAGATTTTCATATAGCGACCACTATCTCAAATAGTGGCCCATAGGCATATTTTAGGGTGTAGACATTATTTTATTTTTCTTTAGCTTATATTCATTACTTCTTGATTTACTGATTAGTCATAGCTCAGATCTGATTTCATTTACCCATCCATTTCATATTTCTTAGCTTTTCCTGCATTTATTGCTTTGTTTATGCTTATATTATCATATATATTGGATCCACTGATAAATGCCTCAATTGGAGAGGCATCCCATCATATTAAGCATACTTTGTTGTTTACATGAGTGTAGGTATAGATCTTTAGGATCGGATTGAAGTATCATGAGCACAAATATCCCTCCAAGACCAGATCTGGAGAAGGGGACATCTATAAGCCCCCATATAGTTTCATGTGTAGGACCATGAGGCCCACGTAGTCACACCATTCCCTTACATAGAATATATCTAGGTGCTACTCTATTGTGTAAATATTTGTATCAAAATTATGGGTATCCCTCAGAGGAATGAACTTGTAACCGAGGACTTGAGATATCAATAAATAAAGCATCTTTATTTGTTTCTTATTTTTTTTGTTACATGTGCTTTTAGTACTTTCATTTTGTGCAAGTAATAATATACATAATAAACCAAATTGCAAGTAGGGTAGCTACGTGTGTACCTCCCAAGGTCACACATATGGTGATCACAGTGGGACCCCCACCAAGTTTTGTTTTCTAGTCAGTTTATTGACATTCATGGGTTTTTTAATGTGCACATTTGGCTGCTCTGGTTAACAAAAATCTGTAGGTCTTGGCCACTCTGGTCGATAGCAACTAGCTCATCTCAACTGTTCCTACAGTCAGTGGCTAGAATCAGTCACTCTAGTCGACAATGACCAACAACAGTGTAATAGAAATTAGAATTTCCATCATCAGAGTGGGATTTGAGGTTGGTTTCATCCTCTGTTTTCTCTGTGTTTCTATCTGCAACTTTTTATTTCCAGAAACAACAGGTGAAATCATAGTTTAATCATGGAAATATAAATAAAAATGGGAAAAGAGATTGCACTTGATGTTTCTTAGGATTTTTTTTAGTTTCTCTGGGCACTTATAGGAATAGTGGGCCTCTTCTTGTAAGGTATACCCTAGTCTCTAGCATTCTAGGCCTCTATGTGTTAGTTTTCTTGCATGCAGCCCAACCAATAGCCCTTAAGTCATGAAATAGAATGCATTATTTGAATATCATATAAGTGGAATACATGCATATTTTTTAAATAAAACATATTTTATATTAGGCATATAGAAAATATCATGCTTGGTTGGTGATGCATTTTGCTTACATGCAAGGTAAAATAGAACCCCACACACATCATGTTTCATATTTAACATCAAAAGCATTGGGCTCTAACATCTAACCTGTTGATTGAGACCAATAGTGGAGGTCATTACCACTTGTTTGGATCATGAGGAAGAGTATCATCGGGACCCATCCATGGCCAAGGCCAACCCAAGAACTATCCTAACCATGAAAAATAGCATGCACTCCTCATTGACGTATGTATCGCTACACATAGGGTGTTGGGTGACAATTGGTAGTACCTATGCTACCTCATTGAGTATAGATTTCATCACCATATTCAGCTTGTGTGAGTATATAGGTGAAAACCTTTAAACATATAAGTATACCATCCAATGAGAATGAAACACGATGAGAGTTAGCTTATTTATTCAATGAATCAAAACACACCAAACATTTTAGGGAACACATAAATCCTTAAAATAGATAAACACCTTCTTGTTTTGTTTGTGTTCTTTGAATCTACTTAAGAAGATAACTCATCAGTCACCATGGTATACACACAAAGCAACCACACTTGGTCCAATACTAATGGGGAACCTAATGCTCCATATACTCATGGTCACACTAGCATTGATCCGCACACCCATAGTGTCACCAGACAGAGTTTGGCAAGTATTAGGGGTGATATCTCAACCCTTGGGGGGACTCCTCGAGAAAACTTGACAAGAGAGCCACATCCTGGTTCCTCATCACATAGACATGAGGAGGCCTCATGGCCTCTTTCATCATTTAGACACAAAGGCATCATGACCTCCTTCATCACATAGGTATGAGGAGGCCTCAAGGTCTTCCTCATTACATAGGCAAGAGGAGGCATCACAACCTCCCTCTTTACACTGACATGTGAAGGTATCACAACCTCCCTCATTACATAGACATGCAGAGGCTTCAAGGCCTCCTTCATAACTCCAAAATGAAGAGGTATTAAGGCCTCCATAATCACATAGGCATATAGGGGTTGCAATACCCCAAGCTTCACTTGATACACATAGGATAGATCTGCCCACTGTGGGGTAAGACACTAGGGCTACGCCTAGTCGTAGACCCAAGACATCCTGTAGCCTACTTGTATATGGGAGAGTACCCTTGGACTATGAGCTCATTAGTGCCAATGGAACTCCACAAGATCAGTCATGGAGAACCCAAAAAATTTATGGGTTGGATCGAGTTCCCTTGAGGCCAAATCCTAGAAGTATTGCTACCAAACATTCTACTTTAGTAATTTCATGCAGTGTAGGCACTAAATGCACCAATGAACTATGGGAAGCTTCAAAGTGACCCTGCAACACATACACTACTTTAGATTATTGGCAATTTTGGGTACTTTGGGTACATTGCCTTTGCTCAAATGTTTAAGTTGTCATTGATGTCAAAAGGCATTTTTGTGTTGATTTCAAAAGAGTGTGATGTCAAGAATATCTTGAGAAGCTTCATTATGTTAAAGGGTTTTTATTAAAACCATGGTGACAAGGCTAAAGGTTTTTCTTAAAACCATTTGGACTCATTAAGGGTTTTTATTAAAACCAAGCTTAACTTAATGCAAAGGTCCATGTGTATTATTAATAATTAAATTAACTCATACCTTTGTCAAAGGTCCAAGTTTAATTTATTATTAATAAAATAATAATAATTATTATTTTAATTATTATTAAAGGGTCTTTCAACCCTTAAGCATCGCTGATTTATTGCCATCGTTGGAGGAGCGCCGACGTCAATCAGTGAAGGATAAAATGCTATATAAGGTGGCATGGTTTTCAAAAGTTAGCACCACCGATTATTATTTTGACATCTGTGATTTGTGGTTCTTTGTTTTGTCGATTTGCGCTTGGCTTCTCAATTTTCTTTACACCATTTCGTTCGATTTATGCCTGGAGTCCGTGATTTTCCCTTGCACTATTTCATCTAGTTTGCGCTTGACGTCCACGGTTTGCAATTGCTCTAGTTCCTTCGAACAGGGCTTGGTGACTTGAGTTGAGCTTGCTCTGTATTTTTGATCTCCATTTGATGTCTTAGATTTCATGCTTGTTCTGTGTCTTGGAGACTATGCCTGGCAAAATTGAATTTGAGCTTGGGCTGCATCCTTACTCTTTGGCTTGATGGCAGTGGTTTGTTTGCATGCGGTTTGTGGAAGACGTTTACGTTTTCCAGGTTCTTGGTGTCAAAGTAAGATAAAAGAGAGGGCAGTAGTGTTTTACTTCATTGGGCACTTATGACCCAACAACGATGGCGTTGAAGTGAAAGCACTAGACGGCAGAGGTGCTAAGTTTGATTCTCTTCATTGGGAATTTCTTTTTGGTCGCGGTGTACATAGAATGGTGGCCATGAATGCGCGGGAGGTATAAGGTTAAGGTATCTTTTTCTGTTTTGACATTGATGTTTAATGTTAAATTTTTATGTGGAGTAATAAGGTGTAAAGAGGTTTTATTTTGTATGTTATTGTACTTTGGTGGTTTTTACTAAGTTGGAGAAATAAGGTGTTATATTTGGATCTTTATTATTGTGTATTATTGTATAGTTGCTAACTTTAATTGGTGGCAAATTGAGAGTTAGTGTTGTGACAGATTTTTGAGTTCTCCTTCTTCATCAAAGTAAAGGTATGGGCAACTTCTTCCATGTATGTTGTTTATGGTATATTTTTTGAAAATAAGTTTGGAGTGAAAAGGTTGTCTACTAGGAATTGTTGGTGTAAATCTTATTTTCTGGATATTGAAGATTGTTTATGCATTAAAGTTATTGTTGAATTTTTGGGTGAATGCATAATTCTGGTTGAGTTAGAAGAAGCATTTTTGCAATAGGGTTTATGTTAATAAGTCTTGCTACTTGCATTGAGATGATGAAACCCTAGTTGTTGGTGAAAAGAATATAAGCATCATTGTTATATGAGATATTGCATAGTTGGCAATTGTTGGGTTGTGTTTTATATTCTTGAGAAAAGCATACTACATCTATGTTATTCTTTTGAGATTGAGTTTGAGTTGAGATTGAGTTGAGATTTGAGATTGGGAGTTAAGTATAGAACATATTGGGTCTCTAACAATTCTTTTTATGTTTCTATGAGATTTGAGATTGGGAGTTAAGTATAGAACATATTGGGTCTCTAACAATTCTCTTTATGTTTCTATGAGATTTGAGATTGAGATTTGGAGTTAAGTATAGAACATATTGAGTCTCTAACAATTCTCTTTATGCTTCTATGAGGTTTATGAATCACATTGGGTCTCTAACAATTCTCTTTGTGAGTTCATACTAAGCAAGTTTTTCTTAGTGAGCTTTCTGAGGTTTTGGATAGGTTTTAGACAGGTTTCGATGGGGACTTGTGAGCAGATTTGGACAGGTTTCGATGGGGACTTGTGAGCAGATTTGGGCAGGTCCTAGTAGAGGACTTGTGAGCAGATTTGGACAGGTTTCGATGGGGACTTGTGAGCATATTTGGGCAGGTCCTAGTAGAGGACTTGTGAGCTGAGTTTTTGAGAGTTCTATCAAAGAACTTGAGGACATAAGTGCATTGGTTCTTAGAAAAGAACCTGAGGACAGGTTTGGAAAGTCTTTGAGAAAGCTTGTGTGCTAAGGATTGATTTGTTCATAGAGTTGGACAGATCTGAAAGACATAGGAAGACTTGTACTAGACCGACTAACTGTGTTTGGTATAGGTAGCTGAGCTGCTGTGGGCATGATCATAGAAAGCAGAGGTCTCTTAGGCTAAGCATTAGGGATAGAAAGCAGAGGTCTCTTAGGCTAAGCATTAGGGATGCTAGAAAGAGGTAGAGGCATTTGATCTTCTAAGGGATAATTTCCAGAGCAGAGGGGAAGGTATCTCCTTTGAGCAGAGGCTCATAAATTTAGATTAGGGGAAGGTGTCTCCTTTGGCCTAAGGCTCATAAACATTGTAATTGGGAAGGTTTCCCAAAGAAATTTGAGATAACTTTTAGAGAAAAGTTTTGTGGACGTAGCCCAGGCATTCTGGGTGAACCACGTTAAAATTAGTGTCACTTTGTGGATGATTTTGTGCATTGTCTTGATATTGCTTTGGGTATATTGCTTTACAGTTTTGAAGTATAAATGAAAAAGTAAAAAGAGGTCTTATACTTTTCACCCCCCCTCTCAGTATAAGCTTGTGTTCTTCAATTGGTATCAAAGCGGGTGCCTTCGTAAAGTTTAACAGCTTGAAGGAAAAGCTAGTAAAGAACACAATGGATCATTCAAGTGGCAATGCAAGCACCTATTCTTGATGGGTCAGATTTTGGTCTTTGGAGTGCAAGGATGAAGGTTCATCTAATGGCACTTGGGAATGAGGTTTGGGAAGTGATTGAAGATGAGTACACTATTCCTGAACATGGTCCTTATACTAAAGAAGAAAGGCTCCTACATCACATCAATTCAAAAGCAATGAATGCAATTCTGAAAGGCTTACAGAAAGTAGATCTCACCAAAGTGATTCACTACAAGACAGCTAGTGAAATGTGGAATCAATTGAAGGTAGTTCATACAGGTGATACAAATATCAGAAAGGCCAAGTTGAGACACTTCAAAGGTATGTTTGAACAACTCAAGATGAATGATGATGAAAATATTAGTGACTACATGCTTCGTATGGATGAGGTTGTTAACTCCATGAAAGACTTAGGTCTTGAGCTTGTTGAAAATGATGTTTGTGATAAGATTTTAAGATCTCTTCCTAATAGATTTAGTGAAAATATTTTTGCTATTGAGGAAGCTAAATATTTGGATAAATTGAAAAAGGATGAGCTCCATAGTATACTTGCAACATTTGAGTTGAGAACTCAAGTGAAGGTTGATGTCAAGAAAGAGGCAGCTTTCAAGGCTACCAAGAAATCCAAAGGTAAACAACTTCAAGAGAGTGATGAGTTTTCTAGTGATGAAGAGGCATATTACAGCAAGAAAGGCAATTTCTCTAGAAAACACAAAAATATGAAAAATGTAAGATGTTTCAATTGTGGAAAATTTGGTCATTATGCTATTGAATGTACTGTTGCCAAGGATGAAAGTGATGAAGATAAACATGACTGTAAGAGCAAGGATTCTAAAAAGCACAAGCATCATAGGAAAAACAAAGATGAGCACAAAAATCAAGGAAAGAGGTATTCTCACAAACACAAGAAGAGTTTCTACCTAGACAAAGCAAGTAAGTGTTCTAGTAGTGATAGTGAAAGTCCTTCAAGTGATGATGAAAATGAGATGTTGTTCATATCAGAAAAAGAGGAAGAACCAAAACATAGATTCATTATCATGAAATGTCTTAGATGTGGAAATTTTGGTCACCTTGAGGATGATTGCACAAATAATGATTTGATTTCTAGTATGTATGAGGATGCTTCATAAAACTATAAGGAAGATGCATGTATGGTTTTTGAAAAGGGTAGCACCTCTAGTGATAAGAAATCCAAAAAAGACTTTGATGATTCTAATAGCAAACATATAGAGGAAGGTGAAGTAGATCTTGAAAGTGAACTTATTAGTGCTCTTAGTGCTTTGAAAAAGGAAAGAAAGAAGAATGCTAGACTTAAGGATAAGTTGGATGAATGTTGTATGGAGAGAGATGATCTTATAGAAAGTCTTGACTTCTCTATAGCTAAGACACAAGAACTCAAGGATGAGTTAGAGTCTAAGGTTCTTGAGTATAGTGAGTTAGAACAAAAAATGGCTTCTTTGAAAGAGGAAACTAAAGGGTACAAGGATAAGCTTCACAGGTTTCAAGATAGCTCCAAAAAGGTTAAGTCTCTCATCAAAGGTCAAAGAAAGACAACAGATAAAACAGGTCTTGGTTTTGTCAAGCCTCACAAGGAACAAGTTGGAGATTCTAGTAAGAGAATCCAAAAGGAAGAGAGTTATGATGAGAAAAGTATTTCAGATCATGAGTTCTTGAATGATAGATGCACAAAAATAGAAAACAGAATTCAGAATGAGAAGAAGAAGTTTTCAGGGCCTAAGAGGTCAAATAAAGGAAAGTTTCAAGGTAGATGTTTTGCTTATCACAGGTTTGGTCACATGGCTTCACATTGCATGGCTCAAGTGAAGAAGTTAAATGACAATTTCAGAGGTGGTAATTTCTTTCAAGGGTATTGCTACTCTTGTCAAAAGTTTGGGCACAAGGCAGTTTATTGCAAGGTAAATATCAAGAAGTTTGATCAGAATAGTTTTGATCAGAACAGTTTTGGTCAAAACAGGTTTGGTCATAACAGGTTTGGTCAAAACAGGTTTGATCAAAACAGGTTTGGTTAGAAAAGGTTTGGTCAGAATAGGTTTAGTCAGAATAGGTTTGGTCAGAACAGGTTTGGTTAGAACTGGTGGTTTCAAAGAACAGGTGTGACTAAAATAAATTACATTGTTACGTGTTATAAGTGCAACAATGAATGTCACACAGTCAGATAGTGTAGAGCTGAAATTCCAGAATACAGGAACAAGAATAGTGGCATGACCAGGTCCAAGGATCAAGGCATGGATAAAAACAGGGATGAGAATAAAAACAATAATAGTGACAGGAACAGGAATATGGACAAATAGTTCAAGAGAAGGCCCGACAAGGATGTTATAGACACTGATGATGATTAGTGCCTAATGGGAGTTTTACTCCCACCCCAGAATTAATCACCTCATCAGGAGGTTGGGGAGGGACTAAGCTAAGAGGTTAATTCTTAGTCCCGAGCCCCAAAGGTGGCCCTTTGCCATTGATGACAAAGGGGGAGAGATATGAGTAAGGGGGAGAGCTTCAAAGTGAAGAGGAAAGCTTCAAGTCAGGGGGAGCAAAACTTCAAAGGAAGATTCTTAGTTGGTTTCAGTTGGTTTCAATTTTTTTTTTTGCTCTTGAGAAGTGTTGTCGGTAAAGGTTTGCCATCAATGAAAAAGGGGGAGATTGTTGGCAATTTTGGGTACTTTGGGTACATTGCCTTTGCTCAAATGTTTAAGTTGTCATTGATGTCAAAAGGCATTTTTGTGTTGATTTCAAAAGAGTGTGATGTCAATAATATCTTGAGAAGCTTCATTATGTTAAAGGGTTTTTATTAAAACCATGGTGACAAGGCTAAAGGTTTTTCTTAAAACCATTTGGAATCATTAAGGGTTTTTATTAAAACCAAGCTTAACTTAATGCAAAGGTCCATGTATATTATTAATAATTAAATTAACTCATACCTTTGTCAAAGGTCCAAGTTTAATTTATTATTAATAAAATAATAATAATTATTATTTTAATTATTATTAAATGGTCTTTCAACCCTTAAGCGTCGCTGATTTATTGCCATCGTTGGAGGAGCGTCAACGTCAATCAGTGAAGGATAAAATGCTATATAAGGTGGCATGGTTTTCAAAAGTTAGCACCACCGATTATTATTTTGACATCTACAATTTGTGGTTCTCTATTTTGTCAATTTGTGCTTGGCTTCTCGATTTGCTTTACGCCGTTTCGTTTGATTTATGCCTAGAGTCCGTGATTTTCCCTTGCACTGTTTCATCTGGTTTGCGCTTGACGTCCGTGGTTTGCAATTTCTCTAGTTCCTTCAAACAGTGCTTGGTGACTTGAGTTGAGCTTGCTCTGTATTTTTAATCTCTATTTGATGTCTTAGATTTTGCACTTGTTCTGTGTCTTGGAGACTATGCCTGGCAAAATTGGATTTGAGCTTGGGCTGCATCCTTACTCTTTGGCTTGATGGTAGTGGTTTGTTTGCATGCGGTTTGTGGAAGACGTTTACGTTTTCCAGGTTCTTGGTGTCAAAGTAAGATAAAAGAGAGGGCAACGGTGTTTTACTTCGTTGGGAACTTGTGACCCAACGACGGTGGCATTGAAGTGAAAGCGCTAGATGACAAAGGTGCTGAGTTCGATTCTCTTTGTTGGGAATTTCTTTTTTGTCGCGGTGTGCATAGAATGGTGGCCATGAATGCGCGGGAGGTATAAGGTTAAGGTATCTTTTTCTGTTTTGAAATTGATGTTTAATGTTAAATGTTTATGTGGAGTAATAAGGTGTAAAGAGGTTTTATTTTGTATGTAATTGTACTTTGGTGGTTTTTACTAAGTTGGAGAAATAAGGTGTTATATTTGGATATTTATTATTGTGTATTATTGTATAGTTGCTAACTCTAATTGGTGGCAAATTGAGAGTTAGTGTTGTGATAGATTTTTGAGTTCTCCTTCTTCATCAAAGTAAAGGTATGGGAAACTTCTTCCATGTATGTTGTTTATGGTATATTTTCTGAAAATAAGTTTGGAGTGAAAAGGTTGTCGACTAGGAATTGTTGGTGTAAATCTTATTTTCTGGATATTGAAGATTTTTTATGCATTAAAGTTGTTGTTGAATTTTTGGGTGAATGCATAATTTTGGTTGAGTTAGAAGAAGCATTTTTTCAATAGGGTTTATGTTAATAAGTCTTGCTACTTGCATTTGATATTCACACAATGACATTGAGAGGGGGGGGGTGAATCAGTGTAGCAATTTAAAAACAGATCTACAACTCTTTCAAACTTAAGCAGAGAGAACTTGAAAATAGATAAACAAATAAACAAGAGAACAATCCACAACATAAGATTTATCGAGGTTCACCAGATTTGGCTACTCCTCAAAAATTAGACTACTTGGACACCCATCCAAATCCAGCCTTTGCAAAGCATCAACTTTACAAACAATTTATCTGCACCAACAGAAAGGAGCACCAACCCCCTAATGCCAAGCACCAACTTGGACTTCAGATTTGAACAAAATTTTTTGACATAAAAATGCCTTCTCTACAACAAGACCCTCACTGGTCTAAATCCTTTAAAACAAAAACTTCATATTCTTATAGCTCTGCTATTCTTTCTTACAGCACTTTGTTCTATACTTTTACAGCACTGACTTCTATACTTTTACAGCACACTGCTTTGTACTTTTACAATACACTGTTCTGTACTTTTACTGCAATATCCTCTCTACACTTTTCACAGCACAAAGCTCTCTATTCACTTTTCACAGCAAAAAGCTCTTTGTTCACTTTTCACAGCACAATATTCTGTACTTTTATAGAACTCTATTCTGTACTTTTACAGAACTTTTACAGTACATTGTTTTGTACTTTTACAAAACTTTTACAGTACTCTATTTTGTACTTTTACAGAACTGCTCTTTGTATTTTCTTTACACAATACACTCTGTGTACTTTCTTTGCAAAAAACACTCTCTATACTCTTCTCAGCAAAATATTCTCTCTTTAATTTTCACAGCACAATATTTTGTTCACTTTTCACAGCATAGTATTCTGTACTTTTATAGTACTCTATTCTGTACTTTTACAGTACACTGCTCTCTATATTTTCTCTGCACTATACTCTCTGTTCACTTCTACAGCAAAATACACTCAATTAATTAGCTTTCACAACACCTTTTTCTTTTTATCCCGCAAGTCACAACATTCTTGCCACGTGTAGAGCTCAACCCTAACTTTTTGTATACGTAAAGCATACTTACAGCACTGCATACTGCGTTGTTAATGGCCTTAAAAGCTTACTTGTGTCTCTGACAGACTTATCTGCCCACTTTACTACTCTGACAACTTTTTTGGCTCTTTGTAAGTAAATTCGATGTTCTGACAGATTTATCTTTCTATTTACAGCTCTAACCATCTTACCTACCTTTTTATGGCTCTGTCAAACCTTACCTGCATATTTACAGTTCTGATAGCCGAACCTGCTTCTCTGACAGCAGAACTACCGCTCTGATAGCTTTTTGTCTTCTTCTTGGCAAGCTGGCGCGAAAATGGAACATGTCGCGAAATCGCGACAACATTTTCTCTCTCCTCCCATGAAAACTCGACACCCACGAAAATGGAACATGTTGCGAAATCGCGACAATATTTTCTCTCTCCTCCCGTGAAAACTCGACGCCCGTGAAAATGGAACATGTCACAAAATTGCGACACATTTTCTCTCTCCTCCAGCAAAAACTCGACATGTCACGAAATCACGACAGTTTTTCTGCATTTTCTCTCTCCTCATTTTTGTCGTGAAATCGCGACACATTTTCTCTCTCCTCAGCGAAAACTCGACATGTCACGAAATCACGACAATTTTTTTGCATTTTCTCTCTCCTCATTTTTGTCGCAAAATCGTGACACATTTTCTCTCTCCTCAGCGAAAACTCGACATGTCGCGAAATCGCGACACATTTTCTCTCTCCTCAGTGAAAACTCGACATGTCATGAAATCACGACAGTTTTTTAGCATTTTCTCTCTCCTCATTTTTGTCGCGATATCGCGACAAAAAACATGTCGCGATATCGCGACAGTTTTCTTACTTGTCTTTTTTTTTAATTTTTTGAATCTGGGCCACTTTTGTCTTTTTGGAAATTGACTGTACCTGTTCTGGTTGACCTCTGAACATCTGTCCACTACATCAACAATTGATCTATCTATCTAAGTTGACAACAATGACAATATTGTTTATGCACCTTGCTCAACAACATTGAGATGATGA
Source organism: Wollemia nobilis (assembly GCA_028583015.1). Classification (NCBI taxonomy): domain Eukaryota; kingdom Viridiplantae; phylum Streptophyta; class Pinopsida; order Araucariales; family Araucariaceae; genus Wollemia; species Wollemia nobilis. The sequence continues at coordinate 87,913 of JAQPPZ010016582.1, read as the reverse complement.
AACCCTAGTTGTTGGTGAAAAGAATATAAGCATCATTGTTATATGAGATATTGCATAGTTGGCAATTGTTGGGTTGTGTTTTATATTCTTGAGAAAAGCATACTACATCTATCTTATTCTTTTGAGATTGAGTTTGAGTTGAGATTGAGTTGAGATTTGAGATTGGGAGTTAAGTATAGAACATATTGGGTCTCTAACAATTCTCTTTATGTTTCTATGAGATTTGAGATTGGGAGTTAAGTATAGAACATATTGGGTCTCTAACAATTCTCTTTATGTTTCTATGAGATTTGAGATTGAGATTTGGAGTTAAGTATAGAACATATTGAGTCTCTAACAATTCTCTTTATGCTTCTATGAGGTTTATGAATCACATTGGGTCTCTAACAATTCTCTTTGTGAGTTCATACTAAGCAAGTTTTTCTTTGTGAGCTTGCTGAGGTTTTGGACAGGTTTTAGATGGGTTTCGATGGGACTTGTGAGTAGATTTGGATAGGTTCCGGTGGGGCCTTGTGAGAAGATTTGGGGAGGTCCTAGTAGAGGACTTGTGAACAAATTTGGACAGGTTCTGATGGGGACTTATGAGTAGATTTGGGCAGGTCCTAGCAAAGGACTTGTGAGCTGAGTTTTTGAGAGTTCTATCAGAGAACTTGAGGATAGAAGTGCATTGGTTCTTAGAGAAGAACCTGAGGATAGGTTTGGCAAGTCTTTGAGAAGGCTTGTGTGCTGAGGATTGATTTGTTCATAGAGTTGGACAGATCTGACAAACAAAGGAATACTTGTACTAGACCAACTGACTATGTTTGGTACAGGTAGCTAAGTTGTTGTGGACATGATCATAGAAGGCAGAGGTCTCTTAGGCTAAGCATTGAGGACAGGAGGTCTTCGATGGAAAGGATTTCCACATGCTGGAAAGAGGTAGAGGTAGTTGATCTTCTGAGGGATCATTTCCAGAGCGAGAGGGGAAGGTATCTCCTTTGAGCAGAGGCTCATAAATTTAGATTAGGGGAAGGTGTCTCCTTTGGGCCGAGGCTCATAAACATTGTAAGTGGGAAGGTTTCCCAAAGAACTTTGAGATACCTTTTAGAGAAAAGTTTTGTGGATGTAGCCTAGGCATTCTGGGTGAACCACGTTAAAATTGGTGTCACTTTGTGGATGATTTTGTGCATTGTCTTGATATTGCATAAGGTATATTGCTTTACAGTTTTGAAGTATAAATGAAAAAGTAAAAAGAGGTCTTATACTGTTCACCCCCCTCTCAGTATAAGCTTGTGTTCTTCATAGATCATGGGGATACTAAATCTATAATATAGTACTATAGCACCCTAAAATTGGCATAGTAAAACCTTAGTAATTACATTCACTCTAGTAAATAATTCAAATTCAAATTTTAACCTCCCAAACCGCTCGTTAACCGTCGTGTAATCCGTTTCCTCCTTTTCCATGCCATTTTTAGAGGTTGTTTTGGATCGTTTGACGATATCATCGTCGATCAGATGATATCACCTCAGATCGGACGATTTCGTCTAGGCTAGGACGTCCAGATGATCTTGTCCCAAAACTGATTTTGCATAATTAGCTTATGTTCCAACGACATCTCTAATCTTGGTAGAAGCGTGTCTACGCCGTTAGAGACCCTTCCCCATTGGAGATCTCCCAAATAGGGATGATCTCCAACCTCCTAACCTCCCTCCTAAGCTTATTTAATCCTAAGCCCTCCCCTTAGCACCCCCTTGGCTGAAATTCTCTGTAAATTGACTTCACACGCATTAAGATATCTCAAATTATTGTTTGCATTAGTTCTATTCAAATTTTGTTGCAGGTACCTTAGTGTTTTTCAGTCGAAGCAAGCTTACATCATCGTAGATGATCCTGTTCAGATCGGAGGCGATCCTGTCGAATCAGAGATGATTTCGTACCAATGCGAGACGATTTTAACTACAGTCAACATTGAGGCAATCAGTGCCCAAAGTTTGCATTTTCCTCTCTTCAATCTATTGTTTTGTTCTGCAATTAGCTAGTTTATTTGTTATTTTATGTTATCTTGCATCTTGGAGTTCACCCATCTAGATCAAATGCATAATTAAGTCATAATTATTATTTAATCAGTATGATGCATTCATGTTTCTATTTATAGTTTTTAGTTTGATGTTCTTATTGTCATTTTACATTATTTCCCTCTGTTAGCATTGTTGTATTTTTTATGTTTTGCACCTATTTCTCTATTTGCAGGTCTCTGATGAATTCGTCTGATGAATTCGTTAGATCTCAGATGATCTTGTCAGATCTCAGACGATTCTATCAAATTCCAGACGATCCTGACTGCTTCAAGAATCAAAATCTTCATCAGACATCCGGATCAGGTATTTTCTTTTAATATTGCTTAATTTCTCTGTTTTCTGTCTTAATTCTATTTTTTGTATTCATTTAATCTACATCTTCATATAGAATAACTTAGACGCATTTTGGCCAAACCTAGGATATGGATGTTTAAGGATAAAAATGAACACATAAAACACATTCCCAACCTAGGCGTGGAAAGCGCCATTAAATGTTTCCTGGTGAACCCACCATCCATCGAAAAATCACCATAATACACCTCCCTTGAGAGGCGGGACCTTCGCAAGGCCTCTCAGTCCGAGGTACCGCGCCATCCTTTTCCCATCCTCCTTCCGGGCACGGATCCTATAGCCTGAAGGTAGGGATGTGAAAAATTTGGAGCGATACATTTTGGTGAACCCGACGTGAATGCATTTAAAACCTTTTGAAAACAAAATATATATATATATATATATAATATATATAAATATATATATGTATACAAGAAAAAAAAAATATAACAAAATCATCATTTCAAGTTTGTATGTTTTAGATTCAATTCTAAATAGTAAATATTAAATATTACTTTTAGAAGTACTAAAGAAACCATGAGTTTTTACTCAAATCAATATGAGCCCATCAGTAATGTTGGAAGAATTCAGCCAAATACATTTGTTGATTATGACCAACCTCATCCCTATTCAACATCACCTCCATCACACTTTTCTCATTTTTCATCCTTACCCCAACAGGACAATCCCTTTGCCAATCCTCTTCATAACGATATTATCTATTCTCCCATATATCCATATTATGTCTATCGGTCCACATACAATCCTCCTCCACCTTTTCAATATTCTTCTTTCAATACAACACATCCATTTCAACAAGAAAATACTTATTCTTCCAATTCTACCATGCACTCACCTCATACTTCGCAATCTTCCTATCATCATTCTACCCATAATAAAGAAAGTAGAGGTGAGAAACCATTAGGTCCTTTTATGACTGAACTCCTAAGGCACATATCAAAAACCTCTCAAAAACCTTCATCACGTAAATTTACAAAGCTCAATCAACCAATGGATATAATTCTCAAGCATTTACTTGATACAAATAAGATTGAACTTCCTTCCATAAGACAACTTGATACCACAGCAGATTGGTTTAAACCTGAGCTACATTGTGAATATCATAGAGTAGATGGACATATGACACAAAATTGTAAAGATTTAAGATGTGCAATTCAAGATTTGATTGATAAGGGTCTTTTTAATATAAAGGAATTACAATCTACAACTGATTATAAATCTCCAGTAAACAATCAAACTCCTACACAACAAATACCAATAATCAATCAAGACATGGGGATCTCCCAAGAACCCCTATTCAATTATCAACAATAAGAAACCAATCAAATATTGCATGTTAATGTGTCCCATCATGATGATATTATTAATATTGTAAGAAAAACTACAAATGAGCAACCTCAAGTTCAATCAACTCAATCCGATATTCAAGATATGGATTCCTCATTTGACCAACCTTCAAAACTATCTTTGGCTCTAGAGAATGATCCAAAATGGAATGTAAGCATAGAAAGCTCATCTTTAGAATCAAAATCTCAATCTAAAATCCACTTTGATAGCCAACAACAAGTGATTAATCCTCAAGCAAAGATATCCCTTTTAGAAGTATTACAAATTTCTCATAAGGAAATTTTGTTCAAAATACCTAGCCAACAATTTGTTCCTCATCATATTTTCTCTAAGAACATAATTAATGGTGTAAACCCTCTTGAGGTTAACCATATTTCATTCTATGATGAGGAGATTCCTTCCTCTACTCCACAAGAAGACTCCTATCTTTACATTACAAGATCTAGTAAAGAAACACTTGTTAAAACTATCATGGTAGATAATGGCTCCTCTCTTAATTTATGCACTTATCAATTATTCCAAAAACTCAAATTAAAGGAAGAAGATATTAATGAATCAAATGTTATTATAAAATCTTTTAACAATGAAATTCAAGAAGCTCAAGGTACTATAATTCTTCCCCTTAATATTGGATCCAAGATCCTGGATACTTTGTTTTATGTAGCATATTGTCCTTCACCTTACAACCTACTTCTCAGAAGTCCTTGGATTCATACGATGAGGGTTGTCCCTTCCACTCTTCACCAATGTTTGAAGTTTGAACTTGCAAATAAAATTGTTACCATACATGGTGACCCAACACCATTTGAAGAATATTTAATGGTTGAAACATCAAGTTCTATACATTCTCTATTGTCACAATTATCTTCTATCCATCACTTTTCTTCATCCATATATGATCATCCTTGTTTACCAAATAACACCCATGCATATATTTCATATATGCTCCCTCCATCTTATCAAGACTTGGAATATAGTGATAAGAATGAAGAACCTTCTTATCCTTCTTACATTTTATTTTGTAATATGATCAATTTTCCACATATAAAAGTCAAATCTTTTGCTACATTATTTTACATTATAACAAAGCTTTTGTTATCGCTACCTTTTATTCATCACCTTTTGTTCTTACCTTCACCTCAACCAAATTATCCTTCAAAACCTCCTTTGATTTTGAAGCAACCTTAGACATGCTATACTCAAATAACCTTGTATAGTGTATATAGATCATCTTGTATATACCACCAATTTCAATTCATAAATTAAAATCAAAATACAAAAAAAATCAAAATCCTCAAAATCTTCAAAAAAATACTAATGCAACTAAAAACCTTAAAGGTAAATTTGAGCCCAACTGGCTTGGACCATACATTATCACTTGCTAAATTTGAATCAGGAGCATACAAATTATCTACCTTAGATGGTAAAGAACTTAAAGAACCCATGAATATTTTGCATCTTAAACGTTACTATGTATAAATTTGGTCATTTCATCCTTGTATATATTTGTTTAAAATATTTCAAAATCACTATCTTGTATTTCTTTCAATTTATAAATTCAAAAACACCAAAAACATTCATAATCATCAAAATCTTCAAAATTATTTGGCACTTGTTAATTCTTTCAAAAATAATAAATAAAAATCAAAACAACAATATTCTTGACTCTTTCGAAACCAAAATAATATAAAGAAGAAAGAGAGAGTCAACATTCTCAAAGCTTCTCAAACAATATTTATATATATCTTCTTACAAATGTTGCAATTATATGTTTCAAATTATTTTGGATAAATTAGCATTTATTTGGAATCCCTCACTTTCACACTCACAAAAATAAATATCTTGATTTTATCTGGCATGATTACTAATCTCTCTTATATCAAAGTCCACAAAATTCAATTAAATAACGTTTGAGCATAAGAGAATTGATCTTGTTATTTACTTAAACCAAGCACATCTTTTCACAATAAAATGATTATATTTGTAATTTCCATGCTTTGCTACATAGTAGAAGTGGTTTCTTGAGCGAAAAGTTTCCCCTGCTATCCTATCATGCACATGGTCTAGAATCTTTGAGAATTGGCAAAAGGACAAGCTCACCCCTACCCAAAATAAAAATCCCTTGCTCTACAGCTAATCCGAGCAAGTATCCCTAGCATAGGAAGAAAAGCAAAGTTCAAGAAAAAGAGAAAAAGAAAAATGTTATTTTATATCATTACAACAATATTTCAAGCATTATCTCAAAAATCAAGCAAAAATACAAAAGAAAGAAAAAAAAAGCAAAAACAAAAGCAATAAAATCCCTTTCCCTACCCTTTGAAAAGAAAAGAAGGGTTGATGAGCTTGAATCCCTGGAATTCTCAATTATTCAAAAACTGTGAGGTAAGCCCCATAACAGGTGGTTTGTGCCCAACCTGCTTGGCCTTGGGTAACTCCTAGCGTGGCGATATGTCTGTCACATTAGCGACCTTCTTTTGTATAGACCTATGTATGCTTATGGATTAGCTAGCTCTTGATAATCCGACTTACATAGTAGTCTAGTATGGTTATATGCATCTACATCATGGTTAATGAACACTTCTTTGGTTCATTCAAATCACTTGTATCATAGTACCTTGCTCAAAACTGGTAAATGAACAATGCAATTGCACACACATTTTATATTTGAGAGATTTTGTGTATCATTATGATAAATCAAGATTGGAAATGAATTCACATATGCACATGGGATTCCTTATAAATCTAACTTTTGTCTTTAAAATACTTTGAAATATTTTTTGCAAATTGTTTGGAATAATTCATTTTCTTCTTCAAGTACAGTTGTTTAGTATAAAGACAACTACATGCATAATAGAAAAATCAAAATTTCTTTCAAAACCATACAATCAAAACATACATATATATATATATATATATATATATATATATATATATATATATATATATTATTGACTTTCGTGACGATGGTATAGTTCTAAAACCAAAATTGGAATTTTATGCCTAGCGCAAGTCCTCCTCTTCATATTTTTTGTTTATCAAAAATCAACCATGCAATAAAACTATCTCTTTTTTGGATTTCGCGATGATGGTATAAGTCTATACCTACATATTCTATGCCTAGCGCAAACCATTGTACCAATTTTTATTCCCCATTTATTTAAAAATCATGAAAACCATATGACTTAAATCATTATGTTACACAATTATGTTTTCAAAAAAGCAAACACATTATCACTATTTCATGTCATTATGTCAACCTTCAATTTTGCAATGATGGTATAATTCCTAGGGAATTATCCAAAAAATTTATCACACTTAGGAATTTATGCCTAGCAAAAATCATTTTAACATTATTTCATGCATACTATTTTTATGAAAATCTGAAAACAAACCATCATCATCATCATTTGCACCATTGCACCAAAGTCTTAAGACAGTCTCTTAAGCACTCTTTTACTTTTTAACAATATTTCTATATTGGGATTAGCTTGACGACCGAGTGAGCGGCGACTCCATGAAATGGTCTATAATAGCGACAATGTCCTTTGAAATTATTGTTAGAAGTCTCTTTTTATCTTTTATCACATTACATCACAAACAACCAATTTGTTACATCAGATTATTTCATTTAAATTTTACAAACATGACATTCAAACCATAATATTTCCAATGACGTAATTACATGAATTATCAAATCAGTCAATCCAAACATTTAAAAGCATCATAAAAATACATAAGACAAGTCATATGATCAAAAACATATCTCATCTCATATATATATCAACAGTATATATACATCATATCAAAACTGGATTGGTATGCCACAATCTGTACCTCGGCATACTCAATCCTCTATCAAAAAATAATAAATACTATATATCCATCTGTACAATGCAATCAGTAGTAGCTAGCCTCGAGAGCCCCTCGAGCTCTCAGCCTCATCTCCTCCCCCACCCTGAGGTGGACGAGGTGGTCCCATCGCAGTATGAGTGGTACTACGAGTCCTAGTCGTCGATCGAGACGAAGTCCTCGATGACCCAATCCTGATCGGGTCAGCAATGCCGGCTAGCAGCTATACGCTCTGACTCCTCTAGCACCATCTGTAAGTAGATACCTTGGTAGAACGTGATTTGAGCAATAGACCGTGACAGCTCCTGAGTGCTCGCCCCTCCGCCCCGTGCTCTAAGGCGTGCAATCTCATCTCTGAGTTGTGTCACCTCAGCTCGATGTCGTGCAGCCTCCTCCTGTAGGGTCTGCACCTGTGCTTGGAGATGGATTGTCTTCACTCGGAGAGTCGTTGTCTCACTGCTCTCCCCAGTGTCGACACCCTTGCCCTTATCGGGCGATGGTGGCCTCTCTCTCTGTGGAGAAGGGGGTCTCTCTGCCCTCCTCTCTCGTTGCTATAGCCTCTCCTGTGCCTGTGGCCTCCTCTGCCCTCTCTCTCCATGACCCTGGGCCACCTCAATAGCCGCCTGGCGTCGCCTCCCTATCCGATGCACAACTACATGAATCGGACCCTGAGCCCTCGTCATCCGAGGAGGGCGGATGCTTGCATACCAGGCATCATAGCCATCGGCTACCCCCATGTCATCCCCATCCACTGGCTGGATGGGGGCATCGTCCATGTCTTGACTCTAGAAGCATTGCATATCTGGAGCCCCGCTCATTGTGGTGTTATCCCGGATAGTCCGAGAAAACTCGTAATCCCTGAGAGATGGGATCCCCTGCTGTAGACCGAACTATCGCAAAACTCGGTCGTAGCGGTGGAGCTCCACCTCTCCCCTCTCCATCCACAGCCAACAAACTCACCTGATGCGAGCCAGCTCCTGTCCATCCTCGGCCCACCCTGGGTGCTCTCGCCATGGCCTCTAGGTGATCTAGTCCGGGACAAGGTCATCCAGCGGGTCTCCGAGACATCGATAGGTCAATCCGTCGCTGTGACCCTCTCCGGAGCCACCAGTAGAAAACTCGAGGCCTCTCCCCATCAACCCCTATCAAAGGAAGCCCTATCGGCCTTCGCACTGCAATGTGCTCCCAGCACCAAACTTGTAGAAGCGATGTCATAACCAGACATCGGCCGCCCTTGTACACGACCCCATGCAGGATCCTGTACAGTCGACATAGAACAAAACTGCCCCAAGAGAACCTGTAACCATGGTCTCGCATGTCGCAGATCACATCTGCTAGCACCCATGGTACCCTACACCCGGTCTTGTGGCACAGCAGAAGTCCACCAACTACTCCGGCCAAAACTCGTGTGAGTCTCGATGCCCCAGGCATCTGACGTAGCGCCTCGATGTTAACTCCGCCCTTCTCCAGGGTGAAGCTCGGGTCACCACACAACCGCATCATAGCATGGCCCTGATTGGCCGTAGGAGTGATCAACCATCCTTGTATGGGGATTCTCAGAATCCTCCATACATCCTCCAATGTGGGAGTCATCTCCCCTGTTGGTAGCCAGAAATAAGAAGAACCCGGATACCACCTCTCTGCCAAGGCTGTCAGTAGCCCCATGTCTGTAGACACTTGTGGCATTTCTGCCACATGTTGTAAGCCGGCTTGTGCCAGCTGATCCCGCTCTGCCTGTGTTAGAGCGGCCAAGTCATCTCTCAACCCCCCATACTTCCATTCTCTACTCTTTAGCAAACCTCTCTACAACATAAACAACAATAAAAAACAAATCATTAATAACAAACTCAAGTGATAAAAAATGCAAGTTAAAATAAGTTCAATTTTATACAGATGATGATATCGTCCACTATTGGACTATATCGTCCCACATTTGAGCATAATCGTCTCCGATTTTGCAAGCCGAAATCGTCCCTAATTTGATGAAATCGTCCCCCTTTCGCCGATTTCGCCCTTAGACGAAATCGGCGAACTTGAGATGATTCGATTTCGTCCCGACGACGTCGATGGCCCAAAAATGGCCGCGATGCTCAAAAATTGATCAAAATTCACCTAACAAGCATGTAAATTCAAATTCAAGCATTCTAAGCTAAGTTTAGACTCTTACCCGTAGCCCACGTCGGACCTCTGTCGATCTGTGCGTTGTCTCCACCATTTTTGCTTGTAGAGCTCTAAAAACCAGAAAAATGAACAGTAAAAATGAATTAGGGTTTTACCCTATTTTTATTAATTTTATTCAAAAATAATTAAAAACAATTTTGCTTTTCCGCGTTTTTACCTCAAACGTTCGATTTGGGTAAAAACACGGAGGGGGCACCATAGTAAGCTGTCGTACGATTCGACCAAGAATCGTCGCCTAAAAATGGGAATATTTTTTGCTTTCTCGTAGATCGAGAAGAACTCATCTTTAACGCATTTTCTTCGAAAAATTCGCTAAAGAGGGGGCAAAATGTAGCACCCTAAAATTGGTGCAATAAAACCTTAGTAATTACATTTACTCTAGTAAATAATTCAAATTCAAATTTTAACCTCCCAAACCGCCCGTTAACCATCGTGTAATCCGTTTCCTCCTTTCCCATGCCATTTTTAGAGGTTGTTTTGACCGTTTGATGATATCTTCGCCGATCAGACGATATCGCCTCAGATCGAACGATTTTGTCTGGGCTAGGACGTCCAGACGATCTTGTCCCAAAACTGATTTTGCACAATTAGCTTCTGTTCCAACGGCGTCTCTAATCCGGGTAGAAGTGTGTCTGCGCCATTAGAGACCCTTCCCCATTGGAGATCTCCCAAATAGGGATGATCTCCAACCTCCTAACCTCCCTCCTAAGCTTATTTAATCCTAAGCCCTCCCCTTAGCACCCCCTGGCTGAAATTCTCTGTAAACTGACTTCACACGCATTAAGATATCTCAAATTATTGTTTGCATTAGTTCTATTCAAATTTTGTTGTAGGTACCTTAGTGTTTTTCAGCCGGAGCAAGCTTACATCGTCGTAGACGATCCTGTTCAGATCGGAGGCGATCCTGTCGAATCAAAGATGATTTCATACCAATGCGAGATGATTTTGACTGTAGTCAACATTGAGGCAATCAGTGCCCAAAGTTTGCATTTTCCTCTCTTCAATCTGTTGTTTTGTTCTGCAATTAGCTAGTTTATTTGTTATTTTATGTTATCTTGCATCTTGGAGTTCACCCATCTAGATCAAATGCATAATTAAGTCATAATTATTATTTAATCAGTATGATGCATTCATGTTTCTGTTTATAGTTTTTAGTTTGATGTTCTTATTGTCATTTTACATTATTTCCCTCTGTTAGCATTGTTGTATTTTTTGTGTTTTGCACCTATTTCTCTGTTTGTAGGTCTCTGATGAATTTGTCTGATGAATTCATCAGATCTCAGATGATCCTGTCAGATCTTAGACGATTCTGTCAAATTCTAGACGATCTTGACTGCTTCAAGAATCAGAATCTTCATCAGACATCCGGATCAGGTATTTTCTTTTAATATTGCTTAATTTCTCTATTTTTTGTCTTAATTCTATTTTTTGTATTCATTTAATCTGCATCTTCATATAGAATAACTTAGACGCATTTTGGCCAAACCTAGGATATGGATGTTTAAGGATAAAAATGAACACATAAAACACATTCCCAACCTAGGCGTGGAAACGCCATTAAATGTTTCCTGGTGAACCCACCATCCATCGAAAAATCACCATAATACACCTCCCTTGAGAGGCGGGACCTTCGCAAGGCCTCTCAGTCCGAGGTACCATGCCATCCTTTTCCCATCCTCCTTCCGGGCATGGATCCTATAGCCTGAAGGTAGGGATGCGAAAAATTTGGAGCAATACAAGTACATAGAGTAGGTCACCCTAGGGGACAAGGGTAAGCACACAATAGGAGCCTCGTCGATGGGCCTAAGCATTATAAATCCTCACATGAAGTTAGAAAGGCATGAATCTTCTATAGTAGGTCAATCTGATTGAATACATAGGTTAGGGAAGCGTTGCACATCGAGCGAGAGTGTGTAGAAGCTCTTGAGAAATAATAGTGAATGAAGAGGCACCTACACCTACAATAACGATGCTCAAGAGAATAAAGAGATAAGCACCAGGAGTTATCAAAGAGGCTAGCTCAAATAGACACACACATAGATGGTGAGAGATACCGACATGAGAGACGTGTCGATTCTCAGTAGGAGAAAAGAACTAGGCAAGGAAATGAATATGCTCACCACACTTCATAGCATCAACAACACCTAGAACTAGAACAAGTATAATTCAATGAGAAAAGGTTAGGGATGGAAGACCAAGAATAGACATATCCTGAACCTCCATCCATGGTTATGGGAGATGATTATAGACACTCAAACTGGGCCAAGACAGGACTACCTCCCTTGCCACCATGAGCAAACCTTTAGGAACATGAGATTATTTACTTTAAGGCATACTAGACACTTGTCAAGAGGGTCAAGTCTCTTGAGAAGCAAGACATGGGTGGATAGAAGCCCACATTGAGAAATATACACAACCAGCCTCTATACCCCTCAGTCCCAAGTCTCGCATATCCTAGGCACTTTGAGATGCCTAGGTTAGAAAATTTTAAGAGGGAGGGATATGTGCAAGAACACTTGACCAAGTTCATGAATGTGTGCTTCCACCTTGAGAAGAACTACATCCTGATGTTGAGGACATTCATAATGATGTTCTCAAGTGTGGTAATGCAATGGTTCAACGAGTTACCCAAGCATAGTGTCACCAGTTTTGAGTAATTGGTGAATGCGTTACTTGAATGGTTCTACTTTAGAGCCAAGAATAAGGTGAACCTATCTGATCTTGCCAACTTAAAATAGTATGATGATGAGCTAGTGATGGACTATGGGGCCAGGTAGAGAAAAATCATGGAAAAACTATCATTCTTCTTCCCCATAAAGGAACTTGTCTAGATGTTCACAAAGAGCTACACAAAGTGCATCTCTCTGTTATTACAACTACATCAATATGAATCATTCAAAGAAGCCTTGGCTCAAGCCAAGCTTATTGAAGATATTAAGGTCGATGAGGGAGACCTTAAGCTCTACAATAAGAAATAGTGGAGCAAGAACAATCATAATAATAAGAATAAGCATAAGCAAGCCAAGCCTACTTAGGTTAATTAGGTTGTATTTGCCATGCCAAAGGAGGGAAATGGACAACAACCCAATAATAATTAGGTGCACACTCCACCAACCAACTATGATCCTAAGAACAACCAAGGTTGAAACAAGGAATGTCAACCACCTTGTTATTACATGCCTCTTGTAGCACCCTAAAATTGGCACAGTTAAACCATCAGTAAAAAGTAGAAATTTGAATTTTAACCCTAAAATCGCCCGTTAACCGCTTACCTCATTTTTCATGCCATTTTTAGAGGTTTTTGTGACCATTGGACAATATCGTCGTCGATCTAAAAATATCGTCATCAATTTGACGATATTGTCCCAAATCAAACGAATTTGTCTGGAACAGAACGTCCATACGATTTCATCCCAAAATCAAATTTTTGTAATTAGCTTTTGTTCCAACGACCTCTCCAACTTGGGCAGAAGCATGTCTATACGGTTGGAGATTCCCACATTGGGGATCTCCCATATTGGGATGATCCCCAACCTCCTAACCTCCCCCTAATCCTATATAAACTAGGATTTTCCTAGTTTATCCCCCTGACTCCCTACCTGGATGCCTGGCTGATTATTTCCCTACAATTTTAGTTTTTTCTATGATCTTCCATCATTTGCACTTGTGTTTTCAAGTTTTGTTGTAGGATTTCACTATGTTTCAGTCTGAGGTAGCTCGGATCATCGCAAGCAATTCAACTACAATTTTAGATGATCCTGTCAATATCGACGATGATCTTGTACGATTACAGATGATATGGTCTGCAATTCAGCTTGGGGGCAATCAGAGCCCTGAGTTTGCATTCTCTATGACATTTTCCTTGTTTATTGGTGCATTAGATTAATTTACTTCTATTTTGCATCTTGGAGTTCACCTCATTTAGCATAATTGCATGATAAAATTCAAAATAAGTTTCCAAAATAGTGCATCTCATTTAATTTGATATCTATATTTATCATTCAAACATCTATACTCTTATTTCTATAATTTTGCATCATTCTTGCAATTGTATTTTTGGTTTTTGGTGTCTATTTTATTGATTGAAGGTTTCTGACAAATTTTCTTGATGAATTCATCAGGTCACTGACAATCTTGGGTGATCTTGGATGATCTCCCATGATTTGGGATGATTCTGTATAATTACAGATGATCCTGTCATATTCGGGATGATCTAGACTCCTACAAGATTCAAAATCTTCATCAGACATCAAAAATCAGGTGTACTCTTCTCCATTTTATATATTCTCTGTATTCAATCACATTAGGATTCATTTATGTCTATTGTCTTCATATAAATCAAAATATTCATATAGAATAGCTTAGCTTCATTTTTTCCAACCTAGGAATATGAATGATTGAACATAAAACAAACAAATCAAACCCATTCTCAACCTAGGCATGGAAACTATCACTCAAATTTTCCTGGTGAACCCCACCATCCATAAAAAATTCACCTTTATACCCCTCTCCCGAGAGGCACGACCTTCAAATGGCCTCTCCGTCCGAGGTATTGTTCCATCCTTTTCTCACCCCCCTTTCGGGTACGGATCCTTTAGCCTGAAGGTAAGGGTGCAAAAAATTTGGGCGATACATTTTGGTGAACTCGACGTGAAACTAAAAACACCTTTTGAAAACAATCCAAAAAAAAAAAATTCCTTTTAAAGTATTATAGTAGGTATATAGTTAAAATATATACCTCTCAACCCTATTGCATATATATAAGTATATATATTTGCTAATACCTAAGTTTAACACAATGCCTAGACTTAGGAATGGAAAACAAACCAAAGAAGATGATGATTGGTTAGGAAGACCATTAACTGACCAAAATGTCCCTCTTGAGGACCAAGTTCAGGAAGAAGAAACCCTAGACCAGCAAGAAGAAGAGCTTGTTGTAGGAAATGAACAAGAAGAAACTATTAGAGAGGAAGGATCCTCATCCCCTAAAATATCTCTGGGAGGAGCTATCACTTTTGAGAACATGGAACAATTCTAGAAGTTCATTAACACTAACATTGGTGTTTTTAATAGAATAGCCCATATGGACAAGGATAAAATTAGTGACACTCAAGCAACTCTAGAAGAAGTATTTCAAACATGCACTAATCCCTTGTCCTTTATTGAACAAGAGAGTGATCAAGCTGGACCATCCAATTTGGATATAGTAGCTGCGATCTAGAGCATGCAACAATAGTAGGTTACCCAACAATCTAAAGTGCCTGTTAACAAGCCTAGGGTCATTCTCGCACAAAATAAACCATCATTTACTGCTCTATTTTTCCAAGATCTTGATCAACATACCTCAAATCAACAAAAACCCAAAACAAAATCGAACACAAATTACCAACAATCTAAGGTACAACATAATACTATTACAAATCCCCTTCATAATACTCTTCCTACCAAAACTTTAAATAATAGCAATATAACATCTAATCCTTATGTCACACCATCATACACTCAAAGATCCCATACTTATGTGCCACCGAACCAATATGGTGGACAAACTAGCAATATTGAAGTCGTGGTGAAACAGTTAGTTTCACGCATGGACAAGATAGATCCCCACCATCCCTCGTACAATTATCGAGAGATGTGTAGTCAGCCTTTAGATCCTATAGTCGTAGCACAGTCGTATCCTAAGCATTTTCCTATGCCTTTTATTCCCATATATAAAGGAACCAAAGATACCATAGAGAATCTTCATATGTTTAGGATAGCATGTCATGATATATCACATGATGACTTGTTATTACTAAAAAAGTTCTTGAAAAGCTTGGGAGGAATGGCATTAGAGTGGTATTATCAATTACCCACTAATTCTTTGATGAATTTTGAAGAAACTACCGAGTCTTTTGTTCATCAATTTAGTGCCTACATCGAAAGATATGTGACCATTAAAGATTTGTATAACTTAAAATAGGGCAAATATGAATGCTTTGCTGATTTCCTAGCTAGGTGGAGATAGTTGATAGAAAAATTACACTTTGTGTTACCTTATAGGGAGATGTTGGACATATTTATTAATAATTTGCAAGAGCAATTATATTACGAATTATCAATGACTACCTTGACCACCTTCGATCAGGCTATAGACTTAGCTCGAAGAGTGGAATATGCTCTCATTAGGAGAGGCCAGATTAAAAAGAGAGACGATGAGAAAACATCCAAAAATTAATATAAGAATAAAAAAGTTGTGGGTGATGGAGTCATCGATAGCAAAAATACTAATAATTTTAATGCTGTGAAGACAGTGGAGAAGTTTGTACTGAAACCTCCTGATAGACCTCCTCGAGAATTTACTAGGTTAAATTAACCTTTATCAACTATTCTATCGTAATTATTAGAATGAGGTTTGATTCAATTACCAAATATTCGGGAACCTGATCCAACTATACCCTGATATAGAGTATATTTACACTCTAACTTCCATAGGGGACCTGGACACACTACCAACTCTTGTAAAATATTAAAACATAAAATACAGGACTTGATTGATAACAATGATATGGAGGTGCAAGCCTTTCAACCTAAGAAAAATCCTCCTAATAATGTTCAAAATAACACCCCATAAAATCAGAATCAGAATGCCAATCAGTCATTGGAAATATTTCAACATCCCTTATCAAAACATGGTAAGGAGGTGGCTAATCAAGTTGAACATCATAATGTCCCTCCTCCTGCCCGATATGTAGGAACTATTAGTGGGCATTTACCTGTTCATGATCTAGAAATATTTGACACAAATTTATCCATGGTTACAGCCAGGCCTCTATATAATATTTAGATACCTGATCTTAGTGGTACAGAATACGAGACTGAGAGTGATATGGAAATCACATCAAATCAATCAAATAGTTCTAAAGATGAATTAGATCCTATTCACCCTATCACAAGTTATATGGTTCCAGAAGAGCCATTTCCAAGAAGAGTCACTACTAGACCATCGTATCACTGATTACTTTCTAATGAGCTAGCTATAAACGCTAGACCAAGACCCATTCATCATCTGCAAAATAATATTATGGGTACCATCGAAGCTATTACTAGACAACAGGCTCAAAATTCTCAACAAGATCAAATTTAGAATGGTGGATCAGCTCCATTTGTTTTGAAGGTTCCTAATAAAGGGAATCATTCACCTAATGTTCAACCTAAACCTCCTTATAATATTAATGAATAATTATCAAATATTACAGCTAGAATTTCTCTCTTGGACCTTTTAAGATCTTCTCCTACACATAGAGATGAATTAATGCTCACATTAAGTCAGATGATGGTACCACAAGACGTTCAACCTCAAGCCATGGCCGATACTATAATAACTTGTGAAGTTGATTGTATTGACTTCCGAGATAGAGACATATCGCAACATAGTTTACATAAAGATAACCCCTTGTATATTACTGCCTTAATTGGAAATGTAGCAGTCAAACGAGTTTTGATTGATAATGGTTCATCTTTAAATATCTACACTTTTGACTTCTACCAAAGATTTGGGTTTACAAGTGATGAAATGAAAAGAACTGATATGATAATAAAATCTTTCAATGACAAAATACAAGAAACGTGTGGAGTTATTACCATTCCATTGTAGGTTAGTCCAAGAACCTTGGATATGATTATGTTTATTGTACATTGCCCTGCATCGTACAATATACTCTTGGGTCATCCTTGGATCAACGCGATGTGAGCTGTTCCCTCAAATTTACGTCAATGTGTTAAGTTCAAATTTAAGAATCAGTTTGTTACCATTCATGGTGATCCAAGACCCTTTGATATGTATGCTTTGGCAAAACCTATTGGAGTTCAATTTTACCCCGCTCTATCATCCACACATCCTAATTCTCATTATCCATCTAAACGTGTGAAACTCACACCCACAACATCATCTACTTCTCCATCAGTTGTAACTCCACATATAGCTCAACCATCTTCTAAACAAACCGCATTAGGACCTAAGAAATATCCTAATCCCACAACCAATATCTCTTGTTCTACTCCTATAACTTCCATACCTATAATAGACCCATCTATCGACACCTCTACACCGTCTACATCCACAAAATTTATATTTTCCGCATCGAAATACATAGGGAATGTTCCTTCTACCTCTTATGCTCTTACTAACGAGCTCTTACCCGATCTATCTAAAATTCTTATATCATAAGAAATGAATGCTTCTATGCAAGATTCCCTTATTTTAAATAATTTTCCACAATCTCCTCATACCTTGGGTCTCCCACAACCTATGGGAATTATTTACCAAGTCGGGAGCTATGCCTTTATTTATAAGGGATATGACTGGGGTAGAATATCCAAAAATATCAAAACTCGTTATGATGGATATGCTCGATGTTATTTTACTAATGAATATATTAAATCCAAACCTATAATTCTTAAATTGGGATATAAAGGGAAAGGTTTGGGACCTTTCCATAATGGTATGAAAGAACCTTTTGAGGTAGAAGCATGGCCCGCCCGATGTGGTGTGGGCCTATTTTCTAATAAGGGTTAGCCATTCCCATTTGAGGATGATGACCATCTTATATGTTACCAAGATTATTTAGATGAACGTGATGGTTTACATTTAACGAATAAGACATTCACATGTAATATGCTATCTATAGCTTATCCTGAGATGATCATTGAATTCGACGATGAGTTGGAGGGAGATATCTTTCATGATGTCTTCGTTGAGGAATTATTATATAATGGATTTTATTTTTATGGCTCTATACCTAGTATAGCCCAACTTGAGGCCACGACTCCTCAAGATGAATTATCCAATATAACCTTGGAATAATTACAAGAATTGGACATTTCACCGGCCCCACCTAATTTTGAGAGAGATCTACACATGGAAGTAGAAAATGTCATAAAAATTAACATTGGAACCGACGATAACCATCAGATAATCAACATTGGATCAAAATTGAGTCAAGAAAAATTGGATAAATACATTGCATTTATTAAAGAATATGAAGATTTTTTTGCTTGGACATATGAAGATATGCCAGGTTTAGACCCTTCTGTAGTTATGCATCACCTAGTAGTGCATCCGGATGCTAAACCTGTTAAGTAAAAGCTTAGAAAAATGCATCCTAAAGTGGCCTTACTAGTCAAAGGGGAGTTAGAAAAACTCTTGAATGTTATTTTTATACAAGCCATTGATTATGCTAAATGGATCTTAAATGTAGTTCTAGTAACTAAGAAAGAAGCTACTAAGATTAGGGTTTGTATAGACTTTAGAGATATTAATGTTGCATGCCCTAAAGGTAATTTTCCCCTTCCCAATATGGATCAGATCATTTATTTTACTACTGGGAGTGGAATTATATCCTTAATAGATGGATTTTATGGTTATAATAAGATCAGGATAGCTCCTGAAGATCAGGCTAAAATAGCCTTTATTACCCCTTGGGGGACTTTATGTTGGAAAGTGATGCCTTTCGGTTTGAAGAATGCAGGTGCAACATATAAACGAGCCATGACTTATATCTTTCATGATATGATTCATGATATACTAAATGATTATGTAGATGACATTATAGCTCATTATACTAAAGAAGATGACCATTTAGATGACTTGAGAAAAGTATTTGATCGGTTAAGGGAATATCTTATCCGATTGAATCCAGCCAAATGTATATTCAGATTTAAGTCAAGTAAATTATTTGGGGTTATAGTTTCTTTATGTGGCATCAAAATTGACCCTCTCAAGATTACGGCTATCACTGATATGCTCGCACCTACAAATATATTTGAATTACGAAGTCTACAAGGTAAGCTTCAAGTTATCCATTGCTTCATTGATAAGCTGGTGAATAAAACTAGACCCTTTCTTAAGCTTCTTAAGAAGGATGACTCTTTCCATTGGGACAACGAATGTAAGGAAGCATTTGAACTCCTTAAACAATATCTTCTTAACCCACCTGTACTTTCACCACCTAAACCTGATCGCCCATTTATCTTGTATATTTCTGTTCAGATTTTGTTTTAGGAGCTATGTTAGCTCAACCTGATGATGAGAAAAGAGAGTGTTCTAATTATTACATTAGCAGAATATTAATTAGTTATGAAACCTACTACACAACATTAGATAATTTATGTCTAGCAATCATATTTTCTACATAGAAACTACACCATTATATGCTTAGTCAGAAAACATATGTTATTGCTAAATTCGATCCCTTGTGGTATCTCATGAGTTAACCTTATTTATATCGTGGCACAACAAAGTGGGTTCTTGCTCTAAGTGAGTTTGAACTCATGTTTATAGGACATAATTCTATTAAGGGTCAAATCATAGTAGATCAATTAGCTGCTACACCCTTAGAGTCTACCCATCCCCTCATCATTGATTTTCCTGACGAATGACTTAACCTAGAGGCGGATCATTCAGAGCAATGGTCCCTATACTTTGATGGAGCTTGATGCATGAGTGGGGCTGGTGCAGGTATTATTTTGATATCTCCATAGAAACATCTCATACCTCTATCCTTTAAATTAATGTTTGCTTGTACTAATAACACTATTGAATATGAGGCTCTAATCCTTGGATTACAAGCTGCCCTGGCACTAAAAATTAAAAATATATTAGTTTTTGGTGATTCTCAACTTGTTATAAATCAAATTAATGATGCTTATCAGACTAGATATGATAAATTGTGCCCATATAAAGCATATGTATTACAATTAATATATTTATTTGATCAAGTTACCTTGGAAGATATTCCTAGAACTAGAAATCGTGCGGCTGACGCTATGGCTACAACTGCATCTCTTTTACCCTTGGAGTTAGATGATGAATATACCACCATTATTATCCATTGACTCTAGGAACCCACTTCAACTAAATCATGCTTGGAACCTTTGGACATGTTTCTAATCAATGAAACTATTCCTAAACTTTGATACACTGACATCCTTAATTTTCTTCAAAATGGGACCTTCCCTGAAGGTTTTGATACCATAGATAATCTTCATATGTTTAGGATAGCATGTCATGATATATCACATGATGACTTGTTATTACTAAAAATGTTCCCAAAAATCTTGGGAGGAATGGCATTAGAGTGGTATTATCAATTACCCACTAATTCTTTGATGAATTTCAAAGAAACTGCCGAGTCTTTTGTTCATCAATTTAGTGCCTACATCAAAAGATATGTGACCATTAAATATTTGTATAACTTAAAATAATACAAATATGAATGCTTTGCTGATTTCCTAGCTAGGTGGAGACAGTTGATAGAAAAATTCCACTTTGTGTTACCTTATAGGGAGATGTTGGACATATTTATTAATAATTTGCAAGAGCAACTATCTTATGAATTATCAATGACTACCTTGACCACCTTCGATTAGGCTATATACATAGCCCGAAGAGTGGAAGATGCTCTCATTAGGAGAGGCCAGATTAAAAAGAGAGACGATGAGAAAACATCCAAAAATCAATATAAGAATAAACAAGTTGTGGGTGATGGAGTCACCGATAGCAGAAATACTGCTAATGTTAATGTTGTGAAGACAGTGGAGAAGTTTGTACTGAAACCTCCTGATAGACCTCCTCAAGAATTTACTAGGTTAAATCAACCTTTATCAACTATTCTATCATAATTATTAGAATGAGGTTTGATTAAATTACCAAATATTTGGGAACCTGATCCAACTATACCTTGATACAGAGCAAATTTACACTCTAACTTCCATAGAGGACCTAGACACACTACCAACTCTTGTAAAATATTAAAACATAAAATACAAGACTTGATTGATAATAATGATATGGAGGTGCAAGCCTTTCAACCTAAGCAAAATCCTCCTAATAATTTTCAAAACAACACCCCATAAAATCAGAATTAGAATGCCAATCAATCATTGGAAATATTTCAACATCCCTTACCAAAACATGGTAAGGAGGTGGCTAATCAAGTTGAACATCATAATGTCCCTCCTCCTGCCCGATATGTAGGAACTATTATTGGGAATTTACCTATTCATGATATAGAAATATTTGACACAACTTTATCCGTGGTTACAACTATGCCTCTATATAATATTCAGATACCTGATATTAGTGGTATAGAATACGATACTGAGAGTGATATGGAAATCACATCAAATCAATAAAATTGTTCTAAAGATGAATCAGATCCTATTCATCCTATCACAAGTTATATGGTTCCAAAAGAGCCATTTCCAAGAAGAGTCACTACTAGACCATCATCTAACTGATTACTTTATAATGAGCTAGCTATAAACACTAGACCAAGACCCATTCATCATTTGCAGAATAATATTATGGGTACCATCGAAGCTGTTACTAGACAACATGCTCAAAATTCTCAACAAGATCTAATTCAGAATGGTGGATCAACTCCATTTGTTTTGAAGGTTCCTAATAAATGGAATCATTCACCTAATGTTCAACCTAAACCTCCTTATAATATTAATGAACAATTATCAAATATTACAACTAGAATTTCTCTCTTGGACCTTTTAAGATCTTCTCCTACACATAGAGATGAATTAATGCTCACATTAAGCCATATGATGGTACCACAAGACATTCAACCTGAAGCCATGGCCGATACTATAATAACTTGTGAAGTTGATTGTATTGAATTTCGAGATAGAGACATATCGCAACATAGTTTACATAAAGATAACCCCTTGTATATTACTACCTTAATTGGAAATGTAGCAGTCAAACGAGTTTTGATTGATAATGGTTCATCTTTAAATATCTGGGCTTTTGACTTCTACCAAATATTTGGGTTTAGAAGTGATGAAATGAAAAGAGATGATATGATAATAAAATCTTTCAATGACGAAACACAAGAAACATGTGGAGTTATTACCATTCCATTGCAGGTTAGTCCAAGAACCTTGGATACGACTATGTTTATTGTACATTGCCTTGCATTGTACAATATACTCTTGGGTCATCCTTGGATCAACGCGATGCGAGATGTTCCCTCAAATTTACATCAATGTGTTAAGTTCAAATTTAAGAATCAGTTTGTTACCATTCATGGTGGTCCAAGACCCTTTGATATGTGTGCTTTGGCAAAACCTATTGGAGTTCAATTTTGCCCCGCTCTATCATCCACACATCCTAATTCTCATTATCCATCTAAACGTGTGAAAATCACACCCACAACATCATCTACTTCTTCTCCATCAGTTGCACCTCCACATATAGCTCAACCATATTCTAAACAAACCACATTAGGACCTAAGAAAGATCCTAATCCCACAACCAATATCTCTTGTTCTACTCCTATAACTTCCATACCTATAATAAACCCATCTATCGACACCTCTTTCTGCATCGAAATACATAGGGAATGTTCCTTCTACCTCTTATGCTCTTACTAACGAGCTCTTACCCGATCTATCTAAAATTCTTATATCATAAGAAACGAATGCTTCTATGCAAGATTCCCTTATTTTAAATAATTTTCCACCATCTCCTCATACCTTGGGTCTCCCACAACCTATGGTAATTATTTACCAAGTTGGGAGATGTGCCTTTATTTATAAGGGATATGACTGGGGTAGAATACCCAGAAACATCAGAACTCATTATGATGGATATGCTAGATGTTATTTTACTAATGAGTATATTAAAGCCAAACCTATAATTCTTAAATTGGGATATAAAGGGAAAGGTTTGGGACCTTTCCATAATGGTATGAAAGAACCTTTTGAGGTAGTAGCATGGCCCGCCCGATGTGGTGTGGGCCTATTTTCTAGTAAG
This sequence comes from Wollemia nobilis, assembly GCA_028583015.1. Taxonomy (NCBI): domain Eukaryota; kingdom Viridiplantae; phylum Streptophyta; class Pinopsida; order Araucariales; family Araucariaceae; genus Wollemia; species Wollemia nobilis. The sequence goes on along the minus strand of JAQPPZ010016582.1, from coordinate 64,315 downwards.
GTTCAGCCATTCCCATTTGAGGATGATGACCATATTATATGTTACCAATATTATTTAGATGAACGCGATGGTTTACATTTAATGAATATGACATTCACATGTAATATGCTATCTATAGCTTATCCTGAGATGATCGCTAAATTTGACGATGAGTTGGAGGGAGATATCTTTCACAATGTCTCCGTTGAGGAATTGTTATATAATGGATTTTATTTTGATGGCTCTATACCTAGTATATCCCAACTTGAAGCCACGACTCCTCAATACAAATTCTCCAATATAACCTTGGAACAATTACAAGAATTGGACATTTCATTGGCCCCACCTAATTTTGAGAGAGATCTACACATGGAAGTAGAAAATGTCATAAAAATTAACATTGGAACCGATGATAACCGTCACATAATCAACATTGAATAAAAATTGAGTCAATAAAACAAGATAAATACATTGCATTTCTTAAATAATATGAATATATGCCAGGTTTAGACCCTTCTGTAGCTATGCATCACCTAGTAGTGCATCCGGATGCTAAACCTGTTAAGTAGAAGCTTAGAAAAATGCATCCTAAAGTGGCCTTACTAGTCAAAGGGGAGTTAGAAAAAATCTTGAATGTTATTTTTATACAAGCCATTGATTATGCTGAATGGATCTCAAATGTAGTTTTAGTAACTAAGAAAGAAGCTACTAAGATTAGGGTTTGTATAGACTTTAGAGATATTAATGTTGCATGCCCTAAAGATAATTTTCTCCTTCCCAATATGGATCAGATCATTGATTTTACTATTGGGAGTGGAATTATATCCTTAATGGATGGATTTTATGGTTATAATCAAATCAGGATAGATCCTGAAGATCAGGCTAAAACAACCTTTATTACCCCTTGGGGGACTTTATGTTGGAAAGTGATGCCATTCGGTTTGAAGAATGCAGGTGCAACCTATTAACGAACCATGACTTATATCTTTCATGATATGATGCATGATATACTAAATGATTATGTAGATGACATTATAACTTATTCTACTAAAGAAGATGACCATTTAGATGACTTGAGAAAAGTATTTGATTTGTTAAGGGAATATCTTATCCGATTGAATCCAGCCAAATGTATATTCAGAGTTAAGTCAGGTAAATTATTGGGGGTTATAGTTTCTTTACATGGCATCAAAATTGACCCTCTCAAGATTACGGCTATCACTGATATGCTTGCACCTACAAATATATTTGAATTACGGAGTCTACAAGGTAAGCTTCAAGCTATCCATCGCTTCATCGATAAGCTGGTGGATAAAACTGGACCCTTTCTTAATCTTCTTAAGAAGGATGTCTCTTTCCATTGGGATGACGAATGTAAGGAAGCATTTGAACTCCTCAAATAGTATCTTCTTAACCCACCTATACTTTCACCACCTAAACCTGATCGCCCATTTATATTGTATATTTCTACTTCAAATTTTACTTTAGGAGCTATGTTAGCTCAACCTGATGATGAGAAAAAAGAGCATTCTAATTATTACATTAGAAGAACATTAATTAGTTATGAAACCTGCTACACAACATTAGAGAAGTTATGTCTAGCAGTCATATTTTCTACATAAAAACTACACCATTATATGCTCAGTCAAAAAACATACATTATTGCTAAATTCGATCTCTTGTGGTATCTCATGAGTCAACCTTATTTATCTGGTCGCACAGTGAAGTGGGTTCTTGCTCTAAGTGAGTTTGAACTCATTTTTATAGGACATAAGTCTATTAAGGGTCAAATCATAGCAGATCAATTAGTTGCTACACCCTTAGAGTCCACCCATCCCCTCGTCATTGATTTTCCTGATGAATGCCTTAACCTAGAGGCGGATCATTTAGAGCAATGGTCCCTATACTTTGATGGAGCCCGATGCATGAGTGGGGCTGGTGTAGGTATTATTTTGATATCTCCATAGAAACATCTCATACTTCTATCCTTTAAATTAATGTTTTCTTGTACTAATAAAACTGTTGAATATGAGGCTCTAATCCTTGGATTACAAGCTGCCCTAGCATTGAAAATTAAAAATCTATTAGTTTTCGGTGATTCTCAACTTGTTATAAATCAAATTAATGATGTTTATCAGACTAGATATGATAAATTGTGCCCATATAAAGCATATGTATTACAATTAATATTTTTATTTGATCAAGTTACCTTGGAAGCTATTCCTAGAACTAGCAATCCTGTGGATGACGCTATGGCCATAGCTGCATCTCTTTTACCCTTGGAGTTAGATTATGAATATACCACCATTATTATTCATTGACTCCAGGAACCCACTTCAATTAAATCATGCTTGGAACCTTTGGATATGTTTCTAATCAACGAAACTATTCCTAAACTTTGATACACTGACATCCTCAATTTTCTTCAAAATGGGACCTTTCCTAAAGGTTTTAATAGAAATGAGCACCAGTTATTACGTAGACGAGCAAGTCGCTTTGTAATAATTGGCAATACGTTGTATAGGAGATCTTTTGAAGGTATCCTATTGAGATGTTTGAATCTAGAAGAGTCTATATCATCTTTGAGTGACACCCACGATGGATCTTATGGGGGAGACTTTAATGGTAGTGCCATTGCTAATAAGCTCCTTAGGATAGGAAATTTTTGGCCTACCATGGAGAATGATGCACATGATTACGTTTGCCATTGCGACAAGTGCCAGAAACATGTTGACCTTTTCCATGTGCCTGCACAAGAACTGCAAGCTATTTCATCTCCTTGGCCCTTTTCAAAATGGGGCTTAAACATCATCAAAAAAATCAATCCTGTGTCATATAATGGACACAAATTCATCATAATCACCATTGAGTATTTTACGAAGTGGGTCGAAGCTATGACCTTAGCTTCTTGCACTAGAACACAAGTTTCCAAGTTTATTCTTAATCAAATTACTTGTAGGTTAAAAATTCTTGCAAATCTCATCTCGGATAATGGAACTTGTTTCAAAAACAAAGATGTAAAGAAACTATGTCAAAAATATAAAATTCAACATCGTTGGTCCACTCCCTATTATCCTCAAGATAATGGCCAAGCAGAAGCATCTAATAAAACATTAATTAAATTCCTCAAGAGACTGGTCAATAAATCTGGCTATGTTTGGCACATTCAATTATATCCTACTTTGTGGACTTATCGAACTAGCATTCGTACTCCCATGGGAACTTCACCTTTTGTTTTGGTTTATGGCGCTAAAGTTGTTTTTTCCTTTGAAATAGAATTTGCTTCTTTGGTTCTGCTACTTCAAGATATTGAAGTAGGAGATGAATATCATGATGAAAGATTTAGTCAGCTGGAGCTCCTAGATGAGAAGTTTATTAATGCTTTGGAGCATCTTCGTGCCTACTAGAACAAGCTCAAACGAGCATATCTCAAGAAAGTTCATAATCGATCCTTTGAGATCGACAACCTCGTCTTAAAAGAAAATAAAAAAAATACTAATGCAACTAAAGACCTTAAAGGCAAATTCGAGCCTAACTGGATTGGGCCATATATTATCACTGCTAAATTTGGATCGGGAGCATACAGATTAGCTACCTTAGATGGTAAAGATCTTAAAGAACCTATGAAAATTATGCATCTTAAGCACTATTATGCATAAATCTAGTAATTTTGTCACTATATATATTATACATATTGTCTCATATTAGTAATTCATATAAAAATTTCAAAAACAGTAATATTATGTATTCTCTCAATTCATAAATTAAAATCAAAATATAAAAAAATCAAAATCATCAAAATCCTCAAAAACATCTTCTATTTTGCACCTGTCAATTCTTGAAGTATTGCAGTTATATTTTTAGTTATTTTGGATAAATTATCATTTATCTGGAATCCCTCACTTTCACACTCACATGAATAAATATTTTTACCTTATTTGGTATGATTATTAATCTCTCTTATATCGAAGTCCACAGTTGAATTAAATAATTTTTTGAGCATAGAGAACTAATCTTGTTATTTACTTGAACCAAGTACACCTTTTCACATTAAAATTATTTCATTGCAAATTCAAAACGATGCTACATAGTAGAAGTGGTCTCTTGAGCAAAAAGTTTCCCCTACTATCCTATCATGCACATGGTCTAGAATATTTGAGAATTGACAAAAGGACAAGCTCACTCCTACCCAGAATAAAAATCCCTTACTCTACAGCCAATCCGAGCAAGTATCCCTAGTATAGGAAGAAAAAGAAAAAGTAAAAGAAAATCAAGAAAAATCATGAGAAAAAGAGAAATTATTTAGAAGCATCATCTCAGCAATATTTCAGCATTATCTCAGTGTCAAGAAAAAAAAAAAAAAAAAAAAAAGAAAAAGCAAAAAGTAATAAATCCCTCCCCCCCATTTGAAATAAGGAAGTGTGAAGCTTGAATCCTTGGAATTCTCAATTATTTGAAAACTATGAGGTAAACCCCATAACAGGTGATTTGTGCCCAACTTGCTTGACATTGGGTAACTCCTAGCGTGGTGATATGTTTGTCACATTAGCGACCTTCTTTTGTATAGACCTATGTCCACTTATGGATCAACTAGCTCTTGATGACCCGACTTACATAGTAGTCTGGTACGGTTACATGCATATAAATCATGGTCAACGAACACTCATTTGGTTAATTCAAATTACTTGTATCAAATTATCTTGCTCAAAATGGGTAAATGAACATTACAATTGCACACACTTTTGTGTTTGAGAGATTTTGTATCATTATGATAGATCAAGATCGGCAATGAACTCACGTATGCACACGGGGTTCCTTATAAATATAAATTTTGTCTTTGAGATAATTTAAAATATTTATTCAAATATTTTGGAATAATTTGACTTTCTTACTTGAGAATATTTGCTTAGTGTAAAATCAATTAAGTACATTTTTTTCAAAAATTCAAAATTTTCTTGCAAAACATGTTCAAAAATCTAGCAATAAAGTCACATTTATATATTTTTGACTTTCATGACGATGGTATAGTTCCTAAACCTAAATTGGAATTTTATGCCTAGTGCAAGTCCTCATTTTTATATTTTCTATTTATCTCAAAATCAAAAATCAACTATGCAATAAAACTATTATATCAATTTCTTCTTTGGATTTCGCGATGATGGTATAAGTCTATACCTAAAATTCTATGCCTAGATCAAACCATCGTTCTAATTTTATTTCCCATTTATTTAATCCATAAAAGCATATGGCTTAAATCATTATGTTACACAATTGTGCTTTAAAAAGAATGAAAACTTTCCTATTTCATTTCATTATGTCAACATTCATTTTTTTTGCGACGATGGTATAATTCCTAGGGAATTGTTCAAATTTCTATCATACTTAGGAATTTTATGCCTAGAAAAAATCATATTTTTAATATTTCATGCATAATATTTTCATGGAAATCTGAAACCAAATCATCACTATCATCATTTTTCATCATCACAACACAAAGTCTTAAGAAAGTCTCTTAAGCACCCTTTTACTTTTAGCAATATTTTTCTCATACCGGGATTAGCTTGATGACCTAGCAAGCGGCAAATCCATGAAATGGTCATGTAACAGTGACAATGTCCTTTGAAATTATTATTAGAAGTCACTTTATTTTCATCAAAACACCCCACAACAACCAGTTTGTTTAAATCATATTATTTCATTTAATTTTATAGCATGACATAAAATTATAATATTTTCAATGACATAATTACATGAATAGTCAATAAACAATTAAAATATTAAAGCATCATAAAACATATGCACAAGTCATTTCACAAAAATAACATCATATATATATCAAGAAGTATATACATCATATCAAAACGAATTGGTATGCCACAATTTATACCCTGGCATACTCAATCATCTCAAAAATAGTCTATGTACAATGTGCTTCTAGTCTCAAGAAGACGTCGAGCTCTCAGCCTCATCTCCTCTCCCGCATTGAGGTGGAGGAGGTGGTCCCATCGAAGCCCATACTGTATCATGGGTCCTCGATGTTGATCATGATGATGTCCTCAACGACCCCATCCTGATCGACTCTACAATACTGGTTGGCAACTGTATCCTCTGGCCCTCTAGAACCAGCTAGTAGTACACTCCCTGCTATAACGTAATCTGAGCAACCAATCGTGCCAGCTCCAAAATGCTCATCCCTCCACTCTAAGCCTTGAGCCATGTAGCCTCATCGTATAGAGTCTGCACCTGAGCTTGTAGGCGGGCATTCTCCTCTCGGAGAGCTACCATCTCGCTACTCTCCCCCACCTCAACACCATTGCCCCTATTGGATTATGGTGGCCTATCCCTCTATTGAGGAGGGAGTATTTCTCTCCTCTCCTCTCTCCTCTCCTCCCTCCTCTCTAGCTACTACTGTCTCTTCGAAGCCTATGGTACTCTCTGACATCTCTCTTGAGGAGTTCATCACTGATCTCTCCCTCTGTGACCCCTCACTATATCGATGGAAGCCTAGCGTTGCCTCTCCATTTATTGCACTACAACATGCATCGGACCCTGTGCCCTAATCATTCAAGGAGGGTGGATTCCTGCATACTAGGCATCATATCCATCTGCTATCCCTGCATCATCCCCATCCATTGGCTAAATGGGGGCATCATCAGCATCCTGACTCCAGAACCGTTGCATGTTTGGATCCCCACTCAGTGTGGTACTATCCTACATAGTCCAGGAGTACTCATAATCCCTAAGAGTAGGGATCCCCTACTATAGACCGAACTACCTCAAAAATCTGTCATAGTAGTGGAGCTTTACCTCTCCCTGCTTTATCCTCAACCATATGACTTTCCTGATGTGAGTCAACTCCTATCCATCCTCTACCCACCCTAGATGCTCTCTCCATGGTCTCTAGGTGATCCGATCTGGGGTGATGTCATCCAACAACCTCCGAGACATCGACAAATCTATCCGCTATTGTGACCCTCTTTGGAGCCACCAATAGAAAACCTGGGGTCTCTCCCAATCAACTCTTGTTAGTGGAAGCCCTACCAGCCTTCACACCACAATGTGCTCCTAGCACCAAACTTGTAGAAGCGATGTTAGCACCAGATATCGACCCCCCTTGTACACGACCTCATAAAGGATCCTATACAAGCGACATAGTATAAAGCTGCCCCAAGCAAACCTGTATTTGTGGTCTCTCATGTCATAGACCACATCTAAAAGTAGCCATGATAATCTGCATTTACTCTAGTGGCATAGAAGAAGGCCACCCACCACCCCTACCAAAACCTGGGTCAACCGAGATGCCCTAGGCATCCGCCTCAAAGCCTCGATGTTCACTTTGTCCTTCTCTAGGATGAATCTCTGGTCCTCGCACAATCTCATCATAGTGTGGCCCTGATTGGCTGAAGGGGTCATGAATCGACCATGTATGGGGATCCTCAAGATCCTCCATACATCCTCTAGAGTAAGATTCATCTTCTCTATCGATAGTTGAAAGCAGGACAACTCTAGATACCATCTCTCTGTTAGGGCTGTCAGTAGCCCCATGTCTGTAGGAATTTGTGGCATCTCTGCCACATGTTGTAGTCCTACCTCTGCCAATCTATCTCGCTCGACTTGATCGAGCATGACCAAATCGTCTCTTAGACCTCCCTATTTCCAATCCTGAATCTTTAGCAATCCCCTCTGCAAAATAAGCAATAAAACAACAAAAATAATTAGTACATAATCATTAAAAAAAATCAATTAAAATCAAATCACCCCATAAAATTTGATATCACCCATTATTGGACGATATCGTACCAAATTTAGATAAAATTGTCCTTAATAGGATGAAATCGTCTTCGTTCTTCAATTTGGGGATCACCCCTTATTGTACGGGATCGCCCCTATTTCTCTAATTTCGTCCCTAGACGAAATCGGCAATATAGAGACGATTTTGTCGATGGCCTAAAAACGACCGTGATGCCCAAAAACACTTAAAATTCAAGTCAAAAATCAAGTAAATCAAGTTAAAAACATAGTAAACTAGGTTTAGATCCTTACCCACAACCCGCACCGGATCTCTGTCGATCTATACATCGTTTCCACCATTTTTCCTATAGAGCTCTGAAACAACGAAAGTGAACAGTAAAAATGAATTAGGGTTTTATCCTATTTTTCTTATTTTTATACAAAATGACATTTTTTTAATTTTTGCTTTTTCGCGCTTTTACCTCAAATGTTCGATTTGGGTAAAAACTCGGAGGGGGCACCATAGCAAATAGTCGTATGATTCGACCTAGAATCATCGTCTAAAAAATGGAATAAATTTTTGCTTTCTTGTAAAGCGTGAAGAACTCGTCTTTAATGCATTTTTTTTGGAAAATTCGCTAAAGAGGGGGTAAAATGTAGCACCCTAAAATTGGCGTAGTTAAACCATCAATAAAAAGTAGAAATTTGAATTTTAACCCCAAAACCGCTCGTTAACTGCTTACCTCATTTTTTGTGCCATTTTTAGAGGTTGTTGTGACCATTGGATGATATCATCATTGATCTGACGATATCATCATCGATCTGACAATATCATCCCAAATCAGATGAATTCATTTGGAATAGAACATCCAGAAGATTTCATCCCAAAACCAAATTTTTACAATTAGCTTCTATTCCAACGACCTCTCCAACTTGGGCAGAAGCGTGTCTGTGCGATTGGAGATTCCCACTTTGGGGATCTCCTAGATTGGGATGATCCCCAACCTCCTAACCTCCCCCTAATCCTATATAAACTAGGATTTTCCCAGTTTATCCCCCTAACTCCCTACTTGACTGCCTGGCTAATTATTTCCTTGCAATTTTAGTTTTTTCTATGATCTCCCATCATTTGCACTTGTGTTTTCAAGTTTTGTTGTAGGATTTCACTGTGTTTCAACCGAAGGTAGCTCGGATCGTCGTAAGCGATTCAACTATAGTTTTAGGTGATCTTTTCAAGATCGGCAATGATCTTGTATGATTACAGACGATCTGGTCTACAATTTAGCTTGGGGGCAATCAGAGCCCTGAGTTTACATTCTCTATCTCATTTTCCTTATTTATTGGTGCATTAGATTAATTTACTTCTATTTTGCATCTTGGAGTTCACCTCATTTAGCATAATTGCATGATAAAATTCAAAATAAGTTTCCAAAATAGTGCATCTCATTTAATTTGATATCTAGATTTATCATTCAAACATCTATACTCTTATTTCTATCATTTTGCATCATTCTTGCAATTGTATTTTTGGTTTTTGGTGTCTATTTTCTTGATTACAGGTTTCTGATGAATTTTCCTAATGAATTCGTTAGGTCGTTGATGATCTTGGGTGATCTCGGATGATCTCCTATGACTTGGGATGATTTTGTATAATTACAGATGATCCTATCATATCTGGGATGATCTAGACTCCTATAATCTTTAGAATCTTCATCAGACATCAGAAATCAAGTGTACTCTTCTCCATTTTATATATTCTTTGTATTCAATCACATTAGGATTAATTTATGTCTTCTATCTTCATATAAATCAGAATATTCATATAGAATAGCTTAGCTTCATTTTGGCCAACCTAGGAATCTGAATGATTGAACATAAAATGAACAAATCAAACCCATTCTCAACCTAGGCATGGAAACTGCCACTCAAAATTTCTTGGTGAACCCCACCATCCATCGAAAATTCACCTTTATACCCCTCCCCCGAGAGGCATGACCTTCAAAGGGCCTCTCCATCCGATGTATTGTTCCATCCTTTTCTCACCCCCTTCTGGGTATGGATCCTTTATCCTGAAGGTAAGGGTGTGAAAAATTTAGGCGATACACCTCTGGAAAAATTGATGCAATTAGTGTTTAATCATTTGAATGAGGCACAAATTTTAAGGTTTCCTAATGTAAAACTTCTTGATCCTAATAATCCTAAGACAAAGGTATATAGTGAAGATCAATACTACCCCTATCACAAGATACATGGACATGGTATCAAGAATTGCATTGGATTCAATAATGTTGTACAAAACATGATTTAAAAGGGAGAGTTCAGAGTTGACAACCTGCTATCTCCCGATAATAGAGATATGGGTATATTCAAGAACCCATTGCCCAATCATGATGTCCCTAGAGATCAGGACCCCCAAGTTAACTAGGTCTAGGTCAAGCCACCTATTCAGGGATGCATTGGAATGGTTGAATTGGTTAATGTGGCAACCAAGAATCAAAGATATGGGAAACCACAACCTCTAGTGGTTCCCATAAATATCCCAGCTACACCTCTATAGATATATGTGGATGACAATTCTCCAGGTCCACCAACGAGACCTGTGGTAACTGTCCGTATTAGACTAGAATAAAATCTACAAATAACTTCTACCAAATTGTCCATTTATGAGCTCATACAACAATCCCCTAGGTATAGGGAGACTCTAATGGAGATCTTGAGATCAATTGAGCTCCAACCCCAGAACCCAGATGTGTTCACATATTTTGTGGGGCAAGTACACTAGTGCCAAGAGCCTGTGATTCATTTTTATGATCACAAATTAAGGTAGTCCCTACTTCCTCAATAGACCCACCTCTACACATTATTGCATCAATCAATGACATTCCATTCAAGCAAGTTCTGATCGATACAATCTCATCGATCAAAATCATCACTACCATGGCTATAGGGAATTTGAATATCTCTAAGTCTAACATTATCCCAACTTTCTACATGCTCCAGGATTTCAATGATGCACAGTGCTCCACCGTGGGTACAATAATTTTTCTTATAAATTTAGGACATAAGACCATCCCCATGATGTATCATGTGTTAGAAGGGGTGATGCAATATAATATCCTTCTAGGGCATCCCTGGATAAAGGACATGCAGTGCATGGCCTCAATCCTACACCAATGCATCAAGTATGTGCATGAGGGATAAGTTCATGTGGTTTCATCCGATGAAGAGCCATTCAAGTACGTGCATCAAGTCGACTTGTCGGGGTACTTTGTCCTTCCATCAATGCACTTGTACATAAGGAATTCATACCCAACCATGTAGCCAAGAAGCAAAATTAGATCAATGTGAGGTGACCCATCCATGTTGGTACCATCTCCTACATCCAAAGCTACTATTGCTTTTGAAAAGCCTTCGACATCTAAGGAAAAATATAAATAAAATATGAAGGCAACCCTAGTGGAGGAAGGATCCAAGGAGCTTTCGACCATAGCAACTATAAAAATCCCTACTCCCATGGAGGAGGAACATTCCTAAGAAATATTCAATGAGGTACCTCAACTTGCCTTGCTTGCATCATCAAAAACATCATATGCACTGCAGGTGACAGTTCACCTAGCAAATACAGTGCTAGGTGAATATATCATACAAAACATGACTTTCACACCAATCATTGAGTCTACACAAGACATGGGATGACCAAGTGTCCCAAATCTACCAGTGGGGATAGTGGTTCCCTTAGGGGTTCCACCCAACTAGAGTAATTTCATATATATTGGTCTAGATTATGCCCACACTGTTCCTAATATTGAAAGGGACGAGGATGAGCCATTCACCATGAATGTTCATTATTTTTTGAATCCTAAGTTTTCTCTAAAGTACTTTGAGAAATATCACTGGCAAGGCTATGGCTTAGGCCTATATGAGCAAGGGTGTCAACTACCATTTTAGCCACAGTACCAACTACCTACTGATAGGTGTGGTTTATGCTATTACATGTGGAGTCATGATGACTCTTTAGAATCAGCCTTAGATAGGTTAAGAATTGGGTTTAGGGAGGACATTGATTGGAATACCTATCAAACCCCTAGAAAAAACTATTTGGGTGATGGATGGGTGTAGATGGTCAATGTTGCACCACCTGATCAATATAAGCTTGAATCCTCTCTTGAAGCATCCCCATCAAGAACCATCCTCTGGGAGGAAGAGCCAATGCATGGATATGAGCGAGAGGAGTATGACTATGTTCTAGGAGAGGATGAATATGGATCTAGCTTGGCCTACCATAGGCCTTGGTATGTGCAAAACCTTGCTTGGATAGGCCACACAAAGAGTGGCTACATCTTAGATTATAGTGAATACATCTTGAGTGAGGGTGGATACATGTCATATGAGAGTGGCTATGAGTCAGAGGACTCAATAGAGATGGCCTACCTATGGCCTAGACATACAAGCCACATTATTGGGATAGATACAAATGCTAATGGATTATTCATAAGTGATGATGATTATGAAAATGAGACTGAGTTGGCCTATCTAGGGCATCAGCAGGTAAACCACCACCTCATCCTACAGCCAAAAATAAATTCCTATGGTTTATTTATAAGTGATGATGACTTTGAGGATGAGATCGAGATGGATTATCTTGGGTCTCGATACTTGCATCCATTTGATCTGCTTGTGGAGAGGGAAGTGATGCTCCATGCCATAGATCCTAATATTTGCTTCCTAGGAAGATCAATAAACCTAGATACCATTCATCACATGGTCAACCTAGATCCCAAAACATTTAGAGAGAAGTTATTGCCTAACAATCCTATCATATTGTATATCCATAAACTAGATCTTGAGATCCCTATGCCCCCAAAGCATTATCGCAAGTATGGAGAGCACACCTAGGATATAGAGTTTCACCCATGTGGTCTTGGAGATTTTATTCCATCCATAAACATGATATCCATTGATTTTACCACTCCACTCCATGACTCAACAGATCTATCAAAACCATTGTGTATTAATGTAGATGCTATTGATTTGGATCATGTTGATTCACCCCTAGAGCCTAAAGATCTATTCCCTAAGGAAGAGATGCTACAACTATTTTATTTTGCATCAGGATATGCACATGATGTCTATCATGTTGATCTCGACCCTGAGTCAATGGGAACTATAAATCTAGTAGAGGACATTCATTTAATCCCTAATCCTCACAAACTTGAGGAGGGATCACATATAGCAATAGAGGAAACTTTTGAGGTGGGCATCGGCAATGATATTTCTCAACCAAAGAAATTCAAGTTTGGAGAAATCTTATCTCCAAAAGAATAGGCCATCATAATTCCTCTACTGAAAGAGAGTCCAAATATATTTTCTTGGACCTAAAAAGACATGTCGGGGATGGATCCAAAATTGGTTGTCCACAACCTTTTGCTAGACCCTACAAAGAAATCGGTCAAGAAAAATCTCATAAATATGCATCTAACTATCGCTTTGATGGTTAGAAATGAGTTGCAAAAACTATTGGATGTAGTCTTTATTATTCCCATCGACTATTGAGAATGGGTATCAAACATGGTACCCATAGGAAAACCTAACGGAAGAGTCTACATTTGCATGGATTTCAAGGATCTCAACAAGGTAAGCCCAAAGGATTCTTTTCTATTGCCCAACATAGATGCTCTTGTAGACACAAATGCAGGTTATGAGATGCTCTCCCTAATGGATGGTTTTTTTGGTTATAATCATATTTGAATTAAGATTGAAGACCAGCATAAGACCACATTCACCACTCTATGTGGGACATTCTATTACAAAGTGATGCCATTCAGCCTTAAAAATTTTGGTTCCACATATCAACAGGCTATGACATACATTTTCCATGACTACATGCACAAGATCTTAGAATACTACATCAATGACTTTCTAGCCAAGTCATTGTTGCAAGAAGAGCATGTTGAGACCCTCATAAAGGTCTTCGATCACCTGATTGAACACAATGTCAAGTTGAACCCCAAGAAATACATATTTAGCGTAACTTCTAGAAAGCTCTTAGGATTCGTCATTTCTAAACAAGACATCAAGGTAGACCTAGCAAAGGTAAAGGATTTCTTGGAAATGACCCCACCCATGAACATCAAAGAACTGAGAAGCTTACAAGGTAAATTACCATTCATCAAGAGATTTATCACCCAACTATCGGATAAATGTTAACCCATGAATTGACTGTTATACAAGGGGATCCCATTCTAGTGGGATGAAGAATATCAGTAATCCTTTGCTGAAATCAAGTAGTACCTGGCAACACCACTAGTACTAGCTCCATGAAGGCTAGACATGTTATTCTTGCTATACATATCCACTATATATTTCACTTTGGGCACCATGTTGGCTCAAAATAACATGCATGACGAAGAACAAGCGATATATTACATTAGTTGCACCTTGGTGAGATACAAAATAGGATATGCATACATAGAAAAGTTGTGCTTAGCAGTGGTATTTACAACAAAGAAATTGTGCCACTACATGCTAAGCCATATGACATATGTAATATCCAAGCAAAATCCTTTGTAGTATATGATAAGCAAGACATATCATAACACATGTACTACAAAGTGAATCATGTTATTGATAGAATTTGATTTGGAATTCATAAACCAAAAGCCCATCAAGGGATAAGTTATAGTTTATCAGCTGGTTGAGGCACCTCTTTAGAATAGTAGGCCCCTCACCATAGAGCTCCCTGATGATGTAATATTTGCACTATCAAAAGCACCCGAACCCAAAGAATCAAAAAACAAAGCTGATATGACTTTGTTCTTTGATGGTTCGAAGTGTGAACAAGGAGGTGGTGTACGGATTGTCTTTTTCATGCCACAAGATGATCCAATGCCCTTTTCATTCAAGCTAGACTTCCCTTGCACCAATAACAACACCGAATATGAGGCCCTAATATTGGATCTCCAAACAACCATCACCATGATAATCAAAAGGCTAAATATCCTCGATGAATCTCTCCTCATAGTCAACCAGGTCAAGCGATTGTTTCAATGTAAAGATCCAATATTGAAAGCTTAAAAGGAGCTTGTTGACACATATCTAGCCAAAATAGAGTGGTATAACATCGAGGTAATACCTCATTCATAAAATAGATTTGTAGACACCATGGCATCTTTTGGATCCTTGATCCCTCAAAATCCATCTGCTAGTTTCACTACCATTCATGTCAAAACACTCTCGCACTCAGCGATCCAACATGAGGCTTTTGATAAAAAGGAATCAGACAATATGATTCATATAGAGCCAAACCATAACTAGTTTTGTAAAGCCAAAGACTTCTTAAAGAATGCACCTTGGGGGTCCTTGATATTGCAAGGTACTATGGATAATGGTACCACTATTCACCACAAGGTCTTTTCTCAATCTATGTTTGTGCAAATCAAATTGCAAGAGGAAAAATTCATCTTATCATTTGATGTTGTAGCTTATCGAGATTGACTTTCCTAGTTACAAGACTTCCTTAGACTTGGAATTGTCCCACAAGGACTATCGCATATCGAGATATGAGCATTCAAGTAAAAAGTGATAATGTATATCTTGCTAGGAGGCGTATTGTATCATTGAGGCTATGATGGAGTCCTCCTACATTGCTTAGAGCCCCAAGAATTAGCTTGGGAAATTTTGCAAGCTCATGATGGTACATATGGTGGCCACTTCAACGACATGGCCATTGTTAAGCACATCTTTAAAATGGGTTATTACTGGCCCACCATGGAGAAGTATTTCTATGAGTATGTAAAGAAATGCGTTAAATATCAACATCATGCAAATCTGATGCACTTACCATCTCAAGACTTATAGCCCATTCAGGTGGCTTAGCCATTTTCTTAGTGGGGTTTTGATTTGATTGGAAATATTTCTCCTCCATATTTGGAATGACACACATTCATTTTAATGGCCAATGAGTACTTCACCAAATGGGTGTAATCGGTCCCCATAAACTCGATAATTGGTCCTTGGATTACAGAGTTCATACTTCACAATATAATTTTTCATTTCGGGGTCCCCTTCAAGATAATCTCAGATAATGGTTTGTCATTCAAAAATAGAAATTTGAGAACTTTAACGACCAAATACAACATTCAGTACAATTTTGTGATATGATACTATCCATAGGCAAACGGGAAAGCAGAGGCCTCAAACAAGATAATAGTAGCCATCTTAAATAATATATTGTAAGAAAATCATAAGGACAGACATCTACAATTTCCCTTGGCATTATGGGCTTACACGACTAGCGTATGGATGCTCATTAGGGCAACATAATTTTTGCTTGTATATGGAACTGAGGCCATTATACCATTAGATTTAGAAATTCTGACATTGCACATCGTATTGAAAGTGTTCATCAATGACGACACTACATGACAAGCTCGCTTAGATCAGTTGACCCTTCTGTATGAACGATGCATCAATGCTCTTGAGCATCTTCATATTTACTAGGATCTTCTAAAATGAGCTTATAACAATAAAGTCCACCTGAGAGACTTTAAATTTTGGGATCTTGTGCTTAAATAAAACCAATAGATCTCAAATCTACCACCACATCTATGAGACAAATTTGTGGCTAATTGGATAGGTCCCTGTATCATATCTGAGAAGATTTGACCTGGGGCATATTGTCTAACAATGCTAGAGGGTTTTGAGGAGGCATAGCCTCTCAAAATAATTCATCTTAAGGTGTTTCACACATAAATAAAAAATATATCAAAAACATTCAAATAAATTTCAAAAGTTCCAAAAACAATAGAAATCATAAAAAGCCAAAAAAATCAAAAAATATCAAAATAAAAAACAAAAGGCTCTAAAGGCAGCATGGAACCTTTGTTAAATTCACAAACAGCTCCAATGAAACCCTAAAACCCTTTTATCAACTCAAAAAAATATCCAAAGGCATCTAAAGGCCCTTTAGTCAATTCACAAAAAGCCTCAAAGGCATATTAATGCCCTTTGGTCAATTCACAAAAGGCTCCAAAGACATATTAAAGCCCTTTGGTCAACTCACAAAATGCTCCAAAGGCATATTAAAGCCATTTGGTCATTCACTAAAAGCTCCAAATGCAAATTAAAGCCCTTTGGTCAAATCAAAAAATCCCCAAAGGCACCATAAGCCCTTTGGTCCACAACAAAACATAAAAGCACAAAAACAGTGTAAAAATCAAAAAGTCAAAATTAGTCATCATAATCAAAACACAAAAACAATTGAAAGCATCAAAATTACAAAAACATTTGCATTCCACATTTGCATTCATATAGTTGCATTGCATTAGACATTTACATCCATCATATTTTCATTAGATACATGTGTTTTTGTAGTCTTACAAATGACACCATATTTGTACATCAATCATGCATCTTCAAAATTCATCATCATCCATCACCCATGTGTGTAACTATATTTTTTAACACAACCCCTCATGTCGCTATAAGTAATATGCTAGGGTTTTTTGGTCACTCAACCATGCGTAGTGGTTTTATCAAACTTTGTAAAAAGGTATCTTATCTTTTTATAGGTAATGTTTAGTTTTGATAGCACCTAGTATATTTTAGAATCCTATCACTAATCAAAACACTAAAATCCTAGTTGAAACAATGGAAAGATAAAATTTGTGAAGTAGTATTAGGTATCCTAAGGTGAAAATTTTATCTTGCTCACCCCCCTGTGTGACCGGTTCAGGAATGCTGAGAATTGGCAAAAGGACAAGTTGACCCCTACCCAAAGAAATCCCTTGCTTTAATCAAAACAAGCAAACATCCTGAACAAAGAAAAATTTAAAAACAAACTAAATAGTTATCATCATCACTATATAAATCCCTTGCTCAAAATAAAAACAAAAATGTAAAATAAATAGTGGTTTTCATCACTAAACATGAACAAGTACCCTAAAATAGATATGAAGAAAAGAAGGGAGTACTAAAATTGAATCCTTGGAATTCTCAGAATGAACAAGCCTTACACACGATGATATGTCTATCACATTAGCATCTCACTTTTGCACTGACCAATGTTTGCATGTGGAAGAGCTAACTTTAGGTTTCCTGTACTGCCTAGTGGTCTAGTCCAACTAAGTCTAACCTAGGATCAAGATAGACATTTGAGAATCCCCAATACAATAATGGACTGAATGAATTCTTCCTGTAATTGGGGTATGCTTATCTTATATCTAATATATTCATTTGCACACACAGGGATAATGAATATCTAAGTCTTCATAACAAAAAATTTATCCTTCAGAAGCTTGGTATGATCAGTATACGACCTTTGATAGGGCAACTAGGGTGTTTGAGTCTCATGGAAAACCTTAAAAATCTATTCATAACAATAAATAATTCCATCATTCAAATCATATATACATATCACATCATCTCACCTCACATTTGATGTTTAAATTATTAATTCTTATTATAAGAATTATCGTTTATTCATGATTTTTATACATTCTATGGCGTTGTCCATTATATTGTCAAAACCCATGTCACATCATACCATATATTTTAAGTGATTAAATCATACAGGTTCATTCACATTAGATCATCACATAATGCATAACAAATTGCATTTACCATATCATAACAACATAATTTAGGTGCATATAATACATCTAAATCAAACATACATTTAACAATAAGCATTGTATCCATATACGCATTCATCATCATAATATAAATCATGTCATCTAATCATTCATGCCATAATAAAGTATAACTCATGTAAGCCACATAACATAATATCATACAGTAGTCCATCTACACATACCTATCTAAAGCATCACATCACATCATATCACATAAGATCATGACACTACATCCATAAACATAAAAAAATAATCATAAAGGATACATATAATGAGTCTCAAAGTGTATATATCATATAAATGTGTGTCCAAATAAGTACATAAATGTACAAAAGTCTCCATAATACTACAATCATGTATATCTACTAACATTACACTCAAAATAAATACAATATGCCTAAGGGGCCATAGCGCTCAAGAGTTAACTGCACCACTAGCATCACCTCTACCGTCACTGCCCCCTCTAGGAGGTAGGATAGAACTAGAACCCCCAATCCACTTTGTCCAGGACCTGGTCCTGTGGTTTGATCAGGCTAATGAATACCTTGAAGTACTCCATATGGTCCTCTATGATCCTCCTACCATATGCCTCTCTAGTAGGTGATCTCCCCGAAGCCTGATCTCATACTCCAGTTCTAGGATATAGGACACATCCAGGATCTATTACTCCAAGTCCTCTGCTAAAATCCCATGCAAGCACTAGATCTTTGTAGCTACATCTAAAAAACTAGGTCCCTAAGGCACTACAATAGGTGGCATAACATGTCCCTGAGTAGCACCCTCACTAGCAGTAAGCTGGTATATCCTATCATGTAGTGTGGTTCACTTTTCCTCATGGTGTTGAACCTAAGCCTAAAACTAAGCAATGGTGGCAACCCTATATTGTACCTAAATCTAATATGTTTGTATCTCAGCTTCAACCTGATGCAGTTGATCCTAGGGAGGGGACTATTACTCATCAAGAGCTAACTCATCCTCATTCTTAGAGGTAACCTTCTCCTCTTCCACATACTCCTTTGCTTCTTGTTGCCCTACCTATTCCAAATATTTTTTCCAAGCCCACACTCGGTGCCCATAAATATCCTCAACATATACCTCATCCAAAGTCCATCCTAGGTGATCACCAACCTACCATAATCACATACCCCACCAGCGGGTATACACCTCTATAACTCCAGCATCAGCTACACCAGGATCAACTGTAGGAGGGTCATCCTCCTCTGAGACTGTAGTAACTCAAGGTGGTGGAAGTTTCTTCTATAAAGTAATTTGGTGGTACACAACTGGATTGAGAGGGACATCCTACTAGATGCCAAACTACCTAAGCACTCGAGAATAGTAAAAAAAATACTTTGATGTTGTCCTTGTGGCCGATAACCCATATGTCACATCGAGTGTGAACTGTGAATCTAATTGGGTCTTTCCAGGTAGGGCACTCATGATAGGGCCTCCATATAATGTTAGTGGCCTACATACTGGTCAAATATGTCATGTAATGGGAAATCTCCCCTACAAAAGGCCAACTCTTGTGCTCCTCAAGTGCTCTTGGACACCTAGATCCATAGCACTAGGCATCATCATCTACAATAGTGATCTTCATAGAAAGTCCTACTGGGTGATCCACCATAATGTGCTTTCATCCCCAAATCTAAAGGAGCAAGTTGTATGTAATACTAGCCCATCCATGGCACTGAATGTAGTATAACTCATCATAGCACTGAGCCAGTAGTATACTCTCCCAAGAATAGATGATAGGTGTCTCGCTATAAATAAAGTCTTGTATCATCACCAAGATGTTCCACTGGAACCTCACTCTAAAATAGTCAGGTATGAGGATGTTACAAATCACCATCAATAGTTTAGTGTACCTCTAAGAGAAGACATTCTCCTAGTACCACCGGGTAACAAAAATCTTGCCAGAATGAGTATTTTGAAAGGTAGCAACGGTATGCCTCCTGAATACTGTAGCAAACATTGCATCTCTAGCACCAATAGGAGAAGATACAATGGAAAATCCATCAAATGGGATCTAAAATATCCTCTATATGTCCTCTAGAGTGATCATCATCTCACTGGTAGGTAGATGAAAGGTATTAGTCATGGAGTCCCATCTTAGGGCCAGGGCAGTAAGGTAAGCCTGATACGAAATGATCATTGGAAGCCCAATGATATACTGGAGCCTACAAGCATCAACCCACTCCTAGTCCATGTCATACAAGAGGGGTAGAAGGTCCCCAAGTAGCTTCGGGTCCCGAGCTTGAGAAGAGATAAAATCTAAAGAGTGCAAAATAAATGCCTAAGTCAAATGCACTAACAAACTAATAAATGCATAAATCCTAAAAATGGTGCAATATAATCTAAGATAAGCCTAAGGCATCAAGCATAAACTAAGTGCACCTAAGCATCCAAAAACATCAAATATTACACTTCAAATTTTGAAAAAATCAATTAAATTGCTTAAAAATTTCAAAAAACCTGAGTAATAAATCTATGGGTACCTAGCCGCTCGTGCTGGGAGTAGCCACATAAGTGGTCGTTGAAGCTAGAAATAGCCAGGTTCCAATGGTCATAAATCTAACCGTTGGAGTTCAATATGGTCACTGATAGTGACAATGGCTAGTTGTAGGCCAAGCTAATTGCTCTAAGTGACAGTGGCTAGTAGGCGACATGCCAACAATTTTCCCCCATGGCCAAAAATCCAAAAAATATATAAAAAAATCTAAAATAGAAGTAAAACCATCTACTAAAACCCTAAACTAGTCCTATCTATGGGTTTATTTTGTTACAAATAGGGTTAATGAATTTCCTTTACCAATTTTTTTAGTTAGGTTTATTTTATCGCATTAATAAAGAAGGGGGTTAGGGTTTAGAGAGGTACCCATGTAGCTCTGGCTCCTCTATTGGTCAAAGCCTCCCCCTGCTTGGCCATTGTGTGTGCTCAATAGAAAATTTAGCAGCACTCCATGTCATAATCATACAATCACACCTCAGAGCTCCACAAGCACAAATTGATAGCTAGAAATAATGAGGTGAAAAACCCTAATTTTCAAATTTATATTTTCCCCTTTTTCCTCATCCACTTTTGGCATCATCAGCCCACACTTTCTGGTCGTTAGACCTAACAACAGTCAAGAAACAACAATTACGGGTCACTTGAAGAACACAAGCTTATACTGAGAGGGGGGTGAACAGTATAAGACCTCTTTTTACTTTTTCCATAATACTTCAAAATAGTAAAGCAATATCAAAGCAATGCACAATATCATCCATAAAGTGACACCAATTTTAACATGGTTCACCTAGAATGGCTGGGCTACGTCCACAAAACTTTTCTCTAAAAGTTATCTCAAAGTTCTTTGGGAATCCTTCCCAATTACAATGTTTATGAGCCTCGGCCCAAAGGAGATACCTTCCCCCAATATGAATTTATGAGCCTCTGCTCAAAGGAGATACCTTTCCCCAATCAAAATTTATGAGCCTCTACTCAAAGGAGATACCTTCCCCTCTGCTCTAGAAATGATCCCTCAGAAGATCAACTGCCTCTACCTCTTGCTAGCACGTGGAACTCCTTTCCACCGAAGACCTCCTGTCCTCAATGCTTAGCCTAAGAGACCTCTGCCTTCTATGATCACGTCCATAGTAGCTCAACAACCTGTACCAAACATAGTCAATCGGTCTAGTACAAGTCTTCCTCTGTCTGTCAGATCTATCCAACACTTGAACAAATCAATCCTCTGCACACAAGCCTTCTCAAAGACTTGCCAAATATATCCTCAGGTTCTTCTCAAAGAACTAGTGCTCCTTTGTCCTCAAGTTCTCTGATAGAACTCTCAAAAACTCAGCTCACAAGTCCTCTGCTAGGACCTATCCAAATCTGCTCACAAGTCCCCATCGGAACCTTTCCAAAACCTACTCACAAGTCCCCACCGGAACCTGTCCAAAACTGCTCACAAGTCCCCACCGAAACCTGTCCAAATCAGCTCACAAGTTCATCAAGAAAAACTTGCTTAGCATGAACCCACAAAGAGAACTTTTAGAGACCCAATGTGATTCATCAACCTCATAGAAGCATAAAGAGAATTGTTAGAGACTCAATATGTTCTATACTTAACTCCCAATCTCAATCTCAAATCTCATAGAAACATAAAGAGAATTGTTAGAGAATCAATATGTTCTATACTTAACTCCCAATATCAATCTCAACTCAATCTCAATCTCAAAATAATAAGATAGATGTAGTATGCTTTTCTCAAGAACATGAAACACAACCCAACAATTGCCAACCATGCAATATCTCATATAACAATGATACTCATGTTCTTTCCACAACCAATATCTTTTCTCAACAATGCTTATAGACAAGGTTTAACCAACATCATTCAACTCAACATTAACCTTGAAGCATTCAACCAATCATCACAAGAAAAGGAAACAAGTAGAAATCCTTTTCCCTCCAAATATATTTGAACAAAACAACCACCAACACAATATCACCAAATGCAAAGAATAACTTGCTCAAATCAACTCAATGGAGTAAGCCCAATATCATGAATCAAGTAAAGCAATAACTTGATCAAACAACCTCTATGGAAGCAACTCAACCATCAAACTCAAAATAGACAACCAAGGGTTCCACCAACTCAATGCAAGTAGCTAGACTCACAAATATAAACCCTAGTGCACAAAGCTTCCACTATCTCAAACCAGAAATTATGCATTCACCAAAACTCTCATCAAGGATAACAATGCATAAGAAGTCTTCAACAAACCAAAAAATAGGATTTACACCCAACAAAAGGAAACCTAGTTGAAAACCTTTTCACTCCAACCTTATTTCAGAAAAACATACACCAATCATACTCATAAGGAAAATGTGCCCATACCTTTTTGGAGTAGAAGAAAATTGATCCTTAAAGCTGTCACCACACACAACCCTCAAACTTCCAACCAAGTTAGGGTTAGAACCAAGATAAATGAGCATATATAAAAACTTTCCTTAATACACCTTTTAGCTCCTCTTCTTTAAAAACAACCACCAAAGAAGCCAAAAACTCAACAACCAAAACTTACACCTTATATCTCCATTTTTAAATTTAGCATAGCAAAAGACTAATCTCAAAAATACAACCAAAGAAATATCCCCTTATTTCTCCTATGTCTTTTAAACAATGCTAAAAAATGCCAAAAATCATATCAAGAAAATAATCACACCTTATAATGGCTGCCCTTGAAGAATCCAAAATTTGCGGCACAAAACACGTTTTAATAAAAACATGACTAATCCATGCATAGCTCCCTCCGCGGGGATCGAAACGTAGACCTCCGCCTACGCAAGGCCCAAATGCAGCCTTCGCTGCCACTAGCCCACAAGGGGCTTACAAAGTCCAAGACGAACTTCCTTCCACATAAACGGTCAAGCTTTTCGAAAGCTTTTCAAACCACGAGCTCTCCTCTTTCGCAGCGTAAACAAAACATTCGATCGCAGCCAAACCAATTAATTGCCTTCAATTTTCCAAGTTGGTTTAACCTTAGGAACCTTCTCATATTTATAGTCCATACGTGGACTTTAGAACACGTCGGCTGCAAAGAAAAGTAATTTCGAATTTAATTGAAATTTGCTTTCTAAAGGGTTTAAAAACCCTTAAATAATTTTAATAAATTAAGAATAAAAAAGGTTTAAAAACCTTTAAGTATTTTTAATAAATTAAAAATAATTTCTCCCTTTAACTTGGTTTTAATAAAAACTAGTTTGGTTTTAATGAAAAACCCTTGCCAATGGAATCTCTCCGGATTCTCTTAAAAATATTCTCTTGGAATCTTCCACCTTTGAAGCCAACACATCCTCTTAACATTAATGCCATTTCTTTTTGACATCAATGACAACTCATAGACAAGAAGCTAGGATCTCAAACCCAAAATTACCAACAATCTCCTCCTTTGTCATTGATGGCAAACCATGCTTCTCAACAACACTTGAACTCAACATTGGAAATAGCTCCCCTGTCTTGAGGCTCTCCCCTTACTAATATCTCCCCCTTTGTCATCAATGGCAAAGGGTCACCTTTGGGGCTCGGGACTAAGAATGAGCCTCTTAGCTTAGTCCCTCCCCCACCTCCTGTTGAGGTGTTTAATTTTGGGGTGGGAGTAAAACTCCCATTAGGCATTGATCATCATCAGTGTCTATAACTTCCTTTCCATGTCTTCTCTTGTTCTCTTTGTCCATATTCCTATTCCTGTTCCTATACCTGTTCTTATTCTCATCCTTGTTCTTGTCCATGCCTTGATCCTTGGACCTGATCATGCCACTGTTCCTGTTCTTGTATTCTAGAATTTTAGCTCTACACTATCTGATTGTGTGACCTTCATTGTTGCACTTGAAACACTTGATGATTTTGTTTCTCTAAGGTAAACCTGATCTTTGAATCCACCAGTTCTGACCAAACCTATTTAAATTTTTTTTCTTCCTGTTATTTGCCTTGCAATAAACTACCTTGTGCCCAAATTGTTGACAAGAGTAGCAATACCCTTGAAAGTAACTAGCACTTCTGAAATTTTCATTTACCTCCTTCACTTGAGTCATGCAATGTGAAGCCATGTGACCAAACCTATGACAAGCAAAACATCTGCCTTGAAACTTTCCTTTAATTGACCTCTTAGGTTCTGAAAACTTCTTCTTCTCATTCTAAATTTTGTTTTTTGTTTCTGTGCATCTATCATTCAAGGACTCCTTTTCTGAAATACTTTCCTCATCAGAACTCTCTTCCTTTTGGAGTCTCTTACTAGACTCTCCAACTTGTTCCTCGTGTAGTTTAAGAAAACCAAGGCCTATTTTATTTGTTGTCTTTCTTTGACCTTTGATGAGTGACTTAACCTTTTTGGAGCTATCTTGAAACCTGTAAAGCTTATCCTTGTACTCTTTAGTTTCCTCTTTCAAAGAAGCCATTTTCTGTTCTAACTCACTATACTCAAGAACCTTAGACTCTAACTCATCCTTGAGTTCTTGTGTCTTAGCTATAGAGAAATCAAGATTTTTTATAAGATCATCTCTCTCCATACAACATTCATCTAACTTATCCTTGAGTCTAGCATTCTTCTTTCTTTCCTTTTTCAAAGCACTAAGAGCATTAATAAGTTCACTTTCAAGATCCTTTATTTGATTGCTTTTTGAATCATCAAAGCCATTTTCAGATTTCTTATCACTAGAGGTGCTACCTTTTTCAAAGACCATACAAGCATCTTCCTTATAGTTTTCTGAAGCATCCTCATACATACTAGAAACCAAATCATTATTTGTGCAATCATCCTCAAGGTGACCAAAATTTCCACATCTAAGACATTTCATGATAATGAATCTATGTTTCGGTTCTTCCTCTTTTTCTGATATGAAAATCTCATTTTCATTATCACTTGAAGAACTTTCACTATCACTACTAGAACACTTACTTGCTTTGTCTAGGTAGAAACTCTTCTTGTGCTTGTGAGAATACCTCTTTCCTTGATTGCTATGCTCATCTTTGTTTTTCTGTGATGCTTGTGCTTTAGAATCCTTGCTCTTAGAATCATGTTTATCTTCATCACTTTCATTCTTGGGAACAGTACAAGCAGTAGCATAATGACCAAACTTTCCACAATTGAAACATCTTATATTTTTCATACTTTTGTGCTTTCTAGAGAACTTGCCTTTCTTACTGTAATATGCCTCTTCATCACTAGAAGACTCATCACTATCTTGAAGCTATTTACCCTTGGATTCCTTGGTAGCCTTGAAAGCCTCTTTCTTGACATCAACCTTCACTTGAGTTCTCAACTCAAATGCTGCAAGTATACTATGGAGCTCATCCTTTTTCAACTTATCCAAATCTTTAGCTTCCTCAATAGCAGAAATATTTTCACTAAATCTATTAGGAAGAGATCTTAAAATCTTATCACAAACATCATTTTCAGCAAGCTCAAGACCTAAGCCTTTCATGGAGTTAACAACCTCATCCATACGAAGCATGTAGTCACTAATATTTTCATCATCATTCATCTTGAGTTGTTCAAACATACCTTTGAAGTGTCTCAACTTGGCCTTTCTGACAATTTGTATCACCTGTATGAACCACCTTCAACTGTTTCCACATTTCACTAGCTGTCTTGAAGTGAATCACTTTGGTGAGATCTATTTTCTAAGCCTTTCAGGGATTGCATTCATTGCTTTTGAATTGTTGTGATGTAGGAGCCTTTCTTCTTTAGTATTAGGACCATGTTTAGGAATAGTGTACTCATCTTCAATCACTTCCCAAACCTCATTCCCAAGTGCCATTAGATGAACCTTCATCCTTGCACTCCAAAGACCAAAATTTGACCCATCAAGAATAGGTGTTGCATTACCACTTGAATGATCCATTGTGTTATTTACTAGCTTTTCCTTCAAGCTTTTAAACTTTCTGAAGGCACCTGCTCTAATACCAATTGAAGAACACAAGCTTATATGAGAGGGGGGTGAACAATATAAGACCTCTTTTTACTTTTTCCATTATACTTCAAAATAGTAAAGCAATATACCCAAAGCAATATCAAAGCAATGCACAATATCATCCACAAAGTGACACCAATTTTAACATGGTTCACCCAGAATGGTTGGGCTACGTCCACAAAACTTTTCTCTAAAATTTATCTCAAAGTTCTTTGGGAATCCTTCCCAATTACAATGTTTATGAGCCTCGTCCCAAAGGAGATACCTTCCCCAAATCAAAATTTATGAGCCTCTGCTCAAAGGAGATACCTTCCCCCAATCTAAATTTATGAGCCTCTACTCAAAGGAGATACCTTCCCCTCTGCTCTAGAAATGATCCCTCAGAAGATAAAATGTCTCTACCTCTTGCTATCATGTGGAACTCCTTTCCACCGAAGACCTCATGTCCTCAATGCTTAGCCTAAGAGACCTTTGCCTTCTATGATCACATCCACAACATCTCAGCAACTTGTACCAAACATAGTCAATCGGTCTAGTACAAGTCTTCCTCTATCTGTCAGATCTGTCCAACACTTGAACAAATCAATCCTCTGCACACAAGCCTTCTCAAAGACTTGCTAAATCTATCCTCAAGTTCTTCTCAAAGAACCAATGCTCCTCTGTCCTCAAGTTCTCTGATAGAACACTCAAAAACTTAGCTCACAAGTCCTCTGCTAGGACCTATTCAAATCTGCTCACAAGTCCCCATCGAAACCTGTCCAAAACCTGCTCACAAGTCCCCATCGGAACCTGTCCAAAACTGCTCACAAGTCCCCATCGAAACCTATCCAAATCAGCTCACAAGTTCATCAAGAAAAACTTGCTTAGCATGAACCCACAAAGAGAATTTTTAGAGACCCAATGTGATTCATCAACCTCATAGAAGCATAAAGAGAATTGTTAGAGACTCAATATGTTCTATACTTAACTCCCAATCTCAATCTCAAATCTCATAGAAACATAAAGAGAATTGTTAGAGACTCAATATGTTCTATACTTAACTCCCAATATCAATCTCAACTCAATCTCAATCTCAAAATAATAAGATAGATGTAGTATGCTTTTCTCAAGAACATGAAACACAACCCAACAATTGCCAACCATGCAATATCTCATATAACAATGATACTCATGTTTCACAACCAATATCTTTTCTCAACCAGTTAGGGATTTAACAACAATGCTTATAGACAAGGTTTAACCAACATCATTCAACTCAAAATTAACCTTGAAGCATCCAACCAATCATCACAAGAAAAGGAAACAAGTAGAAATCCTTTTCCCTCCAAAGATATTTGAACAAAACAGCCACCAACACAATATCACCAAATGCAAAGAATAACTTGCTCAAATCAACTCAATGGAGTAAGCCCAATATCATGAATCAAGTAAAGCAATAACTTGATCAAACAACCTCTATGGAAGCAACTCAACCATAAAACTCAAAACAGCCAACCAAGGGTTCCACCAACTCAAAGCAAGTAGCAAGACTCACAAACATAAACCCTAGTGCACAATGCTTCCACTACCTCAAACCAGAATTATGCATTCACCAAAACTCTCATCAAGGATAACAATGCATAAGTAGTCTTCAACAAACCAGAAAATAGGATTTACACCCAACCAAAGGAAACCTAGTTGAAAACCTTTTCACTCCAACCTTATTTCAGAAAAACATACACCAATCATACTCATAAGGAAAATGTGCCCATACCTTTTTGGAGTAGAAGAAAATTGATCCTTAAAGTTGTCACCACACACAACCCTCAAACTTCCAACCAAGTTAGGGTTAGAACCAAGATAAATGAGCATATATAAAAACTTTCCTTAATACACCTTTTAGCTCCTCTTCTTTAAAAACAACCACCAAAGAAGCCAAAAACTCAACAACCAAAACTTACACCTTATATCTCCATTTTTAAATTTAGCATAGCAAAAGACTAATCTCAAAAATACAACCAAATAAATATCCCCTTATTTCTCCTATGTCTTTTAAACAATGCTAAACAATGCCAAAAATCATATCAAGAAAATAATCACACCTTATAATGGCTGCCCTTGAAGAATCCAAAATTCGCGGCACAAAACACGTTTTAATAAAAACGTGACTAATCCATGCACAACTCCCTCCACGGGGATCGAAACGCAGACCTCCACCTACGCAAGGCCCAAACGCAGCCTTCGCTACCACTAGCCCACAAGGGGCTTACGAAGTCCAAGACGGACTTCCTTCCACATAAACGGTCAAGCTTTCTGAAAGCTTTTCAAACCACGAGCTCTCCTCTTTCGTAGCGTAAACAGAACATTCGATCGCAGCCAAACCAATTAATTGCCTTTGATTTTCCAAGTTGCATTTAACCTTAGGAACCTTCTCATATTTGTAGTCCATACGTGGACTTTAGAACACGTCAGCTGCAAAGAAAAGTAATTTCGAATTTAATCAAAATTTGCTTTCTAAAGGGTTTAAAAACCTTTAAATAATTTTAATAAATTAAGAATAAAAAAGGTTTAAAAACCTTTAAGTATTTTTAATAAATTAAAAATAATTTCTCCCTTTAACTTGGTTTTAATAAAAACCAGTTTGGTTTTAATGAAAAACCCTTGCCAATGGAATCTCTCCGGATTCTCTTAAAAATATTCTCTTGGAATCTTCCACCTTTGAAGCCAACACATCCTCTTAACATTAATGCCATTTCTTTTTGACATCAATGACAACTCATAGACAAGAAGCTAGGATCTCAAACCCAAAATTGCCAACATCACTAGACCTGAAAACAGCTATAGAATAAGGAGAAATTTTATTAATTTCTCACCATAGAGCACCTCAAAATAGGCCGTAAAGCACACCTGTCGGTCCAAGGCAACCAAAATAAGCATAAATACAAAAAAATTACATATATCAAAATCTAAAAACATCATAAAATCCAAAAATTAAAAATCAAATAACAACAAAAAATCCAATTGAGCCCCGTATTCAATTATTTGCCCTATAAACTTGGTGATTGTAATGACTAGCACTCCATGTAATTCAACAAGATGAAAAAATTACCATAAGGCCACTTGGGGTAAAATAATTAAGGTAGAATTGAGATGCTTCACTTGAACCCCGAAGAAGGCCATGATGGTTGGACCACCCCATGGGAGCAAGGATTCATATCATTTCTCCTATAGAAAACAGTAATTCAACACAAGCTACAATAGAATTGTTATCACCTTAATTCCCTAAGAAGGCCATTATGGTTGGACTGCCCCATGAGATAGAGATGTACAATTACTAAATAGGGTTGAAATCACTCTTTTATGGGAAATAATCTATAACAATATAGAAACCCTATAAAGAGGTCCAAATCATTCATTTTGGTCAAGCGACTCGTCACTTAATTAATGGTCCTTTCCTCATCAACTCATCGCTTAAGGGGGTAGTCAAAATTTTCAACAATCATAATCAAAGTCAACAAAAGATCACCCGATCATGTAAAATTACATTTTTTATATGAATCATTACCAAAAAATATCATAAGCTTACCTTTTGTTGGGGCAAAAAGAAAATATGACATTCAAGCTCGACCTCTCCTCCATTTGGACCAATCATAGCATCCTGGCTACCCAAATAGCCTTTGAGGAATTTAGGAGAGCTTCCACACATTTAAGCCTTCCATTCCATTGGAAGCAATGATTCTAGGATGCACACCCTCCTACATAACTGGGGTATCCAATGTTTATTAGATCAATGATCATCATCCAACCTACAATGTGACTCTAGATGGTTTATATTTGCTCCATGTTGTGTTTTACCACAATGCATCCCAAAAAAGGGCATCTGTAGACACCTAAAATATGTCATGTTTAGGAGACTATCCATATGGACATATTCACAGATCATATAAATCCTCTTGGATATCTCCAAGAGCAAGCAATGGTCCTAACCACTCAAATAGGGTAGTTCTAGCCCATCCAAGCCTGGCCACTCTCAAGAAAAATGGCTGCCACACCTGGCTGCTGAAGACTACAACAACCACATCTAACCATTGGACCTGACAACAGCTAGCACCATGCACAGTCTGATCATGAATACGATCCCAGATCACGTAGTATGAATGCACATTTTTATTTTTTACGAGCGGGTTTTGGTGAGGAACTACCTAAGTTCCTCCTAACTATCCCTTCAATGCAAGTTTATGACAAGTTTATGACTGATGCATCCCAACCAAGATGGTCATTCACATGCAATTTGTATTGAAGCTTCTCTATTAAGCCGAAGTCCATATCTAGAAGAGAGGGAAGTCTAAATATGGACTCTCCCACAAAGAGCAAGCAATCAATATTTTTTTAGAGCTTATGCAGCAGAGCCTTATCGAAATGGAGAGCCAAGCTATGTCCATTTGAGAAGCTTTGGAGAATCATTTATTCGAGCCACCTCCAAGTATCAATATTTAGATCCATAATTATTAACCACTAATTAGTGTAGGAGACATGTCTGACAACCCTTGAACATCAATTCTAGCAAGGAGGATAGCGCTACAGCCCCTAATTCATGATAAGAGTTTCATATCACGGTCGTTGTCTCGGATAGTGGCCCATAGGCATATTTTAGGACATAGATGTTATTTTATTTTGCTTTAGCTTAGATTCATTACTACTTGATTTATTGATTAGTCATAGCTCAGATCTGATTTCATTTACGCATCTATTTCATATTTCTCAGCTTTTCATGCATTTGTTGCTTTGTTTATACTTATATTATCATATCTATCAGATCCACTGATAAAGGCCTCATTCAGAGAGGTGGCCTATCCTATTAAGTATGCTTTGTTGTTTACATGAGTGCAAGTATAGATATTTAGGATCAGATAAAAGTAGTAGGACCACAAAGATCCCTCCAAGACCATATCTAGAGAAGGAAGCATCTGTAATACCCCATACAGTTTCATGTATAGGACCAGGAGACTTGCATAGGTGCATTGTTCCCTTATGGGGAATATATATCCAGCTGCTACTCTATTATGTAAATATTTGAATCAAAATGATAGGTATCCCTTAGAGGGATGAACTTGTAATAGATGACTTGAGATATCGATAAATAAAGTATATTTATTTGTTTCTTATTTTCATGTTACATGTGCTTTCAGTACTTTCATTTTGTGCAAGTAATAATATACATAATAAATCAAATTGCAAGTAGGGTAGCTGGGGTACGTGCCTCCCGAGGTTGTACAAAAGAAAAATAAGCACAAATAATGGTAAGCCTATGGCTAAAACAAAGAAAACATCTCAAACCCCAGCCTCTATAGCACAAAGCAACTGGCTCTACAAGCCACTATCAAATTAGTAAATATATGGGCTGCAGTAAAAGACAATAGCCACGGGAGAAGTATTCTACTCTCTACATCCTAGCCTGATGATGATTGATTTATTTGCACAATTGATGTTCAATGGTCACCTGTGTCTCAAAACTGAGATTGGTGGTGAATTATCTTAGGTTTGTGATGAATTGATGAATAATTTCAAGCTTGTTCCTTAAGACTTTGGAAGCTCCATTGATGTAGCAACAATTATCATACTCCAATTGGAAAACACCTCACTACTCCTCAAGGGATGCAAAGTCACTCTCCAATCCGATAGGGCTTCACTACAATGAATTCAGGATCAATAGCTCTCTTTGGGAGGCCTATAAATAGACTTCCCAAATCCTCACCTTGGCTTCTCAAGGAAGCCAAGATCAAGAATCTATTGGTATGGAGCAATTAGAGAGAATATTATGTAAGATTCATCGATCAAACCACTCAAGAAACATTACAAATTGGTTAAATGCAACTGATTTTGCTTATATTAGGAAACTCAAGTTGGTTACAGGGCTAGTTGCTCCCCTTCAGCATGGCTAGGGAGGTAGATGCTATCATCATTAGTGGTTAGGTCGTAGTTGCTCTGATCATCAATGGTTGGGATCCTAGTGACTATTGACATTAGTGTCTAGAGCTGCATAGGACTAGTCTACCCTAAATGAGTGGTTAAAACCACTACTGGGTCTTGGAAAGGTCCAAGATCATTTATATGGTCTACAAAGGTGCCCATATGAGTAGTCTCCTAAGCATGACGTGTTTTAGGTGTCTACAGATACCTTTTTTGGGATGCATTATGGGAAAACATGATACTAAGCAAAAATAGTAAACCTAAAGCCATATTATAGGTTAATTAATGTTCATTGATCTAGTCAACGTTAGATGCCCCAATCATGCAAAGGGTGCACATCTCATAATCATAACTTCCAATGGTATGGAAGGCTTAAATTTTAGTAAAGCTTTGGTCTAGATCTGAAAGTGATCGATTCATATTGTTCATACGACAATGACCGATGGATCAGATTGTCTACCCCTACAAATGGGGAAGCTTATGATAGTTGTTAGCAATGATTCATAATATGAACACAATTCACATGATTAAGTATTCAAGTGTTGATTTTTATTATGAATTATTGATTATGACTACCCCCTCAAGCAATGAGTTGATGAGGAAAATGGTAAGTTATGAAAGTGATAAGTTTCTTGACCAATATGATGATTTGAATAGTTCAAGATGATTAAAGTTGTTGTAAAGCAGGTCCTATTACAGCTGTGATTTCAACCATTAATAGTAATTGTACATCTCTACCCCATGGAGTAGTCCAATCGCAATGGCCTTCTTAGGGTATCAAGATGATAGTAATTCAATTTTTTGTATGTGGTGAATCACTATGCTTGATGATTAGATGAAAATTCATAGAAGAAAGGAAATGAATACCTCATACCCGTGGAGCAATTCGATCGCCATGGCCTTCTTAGGGATTGAAGAGAGGATATTTCAATTCATCGATAAATAATTTGGTTCAAATAGCCTTATGGTAATTTTATCATCTTGTCGAATTGCATGAAGTGCAATTCACTGCAACCGCCAAGTGTATAGTGTAAATAACTGGATACGAGGCATATTTGAAATGTTATTATTTGATTTTTTTGTTAGTTTGATGATTTTTAAAAATTCTAGATTGCTAGACATGCTTAAAATTCCATTTTGAAGCTCTTCACAATGAGAAATTAAGAGCATTTATTGATATCTGCTAGTCAATTTTAATATCCATAGCCAGAATTTGCAAATCCCGTAGCTATTATCAATGTCAGCGATCAGGTTTACCCTAATATACACTCATTGTCGATGTGAGTGGCTAGAAAAATTGCAAAATATATATAGGAATTTTAGTTTTTTTACAATTCATTATTTCTAGCTGGCTTGAGAGAAAGTGAGATATTTGAGGGAGAGAAGGAGAAACTTGATATGAAATGCTTGCAAACTTACCATTCACCACTATGGTGGATCAGCCTGAGGGCTCTACGAGTGGCAGATCTGAAGCTCCTAAGGTATGTTCCCCATACCTCTCTAGTGAATTATGCATTATAAAATGAACCTCACTGAGAAATTGGTAAAATAAACCTCATTAAATTATTGGCAATTAACCTCACCCTTAGTTATATTTAGCATTAGGCTAGCTTAGATGGGAGGGTTTTAACTTTTAGGGCATTTTTGGGGTAGGAAATAACCTTGCATGGGGTTATTCCCGTAGCTACTATTGGCGATGGTAGCTCTCAATCTTCCAAAGGGAGCCACTATCACTATAGGTAGTTAGGTTCAAACCTCAAAGGTAAAAAATAACTATTTGTGGCTAGCTACTTATGATGTTGTTGATAGCCATGACAACTGTTGTCGATGTGGGTGGCTAGGAAACCTTAGAAAAAAAATTAAATTTTTATGTATTTTTGATGATTTTTTTTAGATTGATTAGTGTGTTTTATTTTGCACTTTAGACCTTGATAGCACGGGTACGAGAGCCTGATATATAGATTGAGATGCTACCCCAAATAGATGATGCAAACTGGGGGTGGTTTGAGGCAATTGGTATCAGCTATTTTTTTAGGCTACCAATGATTATGTCAGACCAGGCTTACTTGATAGCCCTAGCCCATCGATGGGATTCTAGGACTAATACCTTCCACCTCCTAATAAGAGAGATGACAGTTATGTTAGAAGACATCTACTACATATTTAGGATCCTGAATGACATTCGGTTCATCACCTCATCATCGACTATAGTGATGGATATAGTTTTCACTTGAGTGTTCCAAAATAGGGCAACAGTAGCACTACAAGACATTAAGTATGGCAGGGTACCCATTGAGCATTGGTACAAGACATATGTTTTATTCTGATGTTAGCAAGTACTCATACACATTATCTATAATGTGCTTTTGCTATATACTTCAGGTGTGAGGTTCCCATGGAACCTCCTAGATATGGTATAGGAATTGCTAGAGAGCACCATAGAGTAGTCATTGATCATGGCATGAAGAAGCACTCTCCTATATTAGTTCTACAAAGAGTTATATAGGATTAATTGACGGGAGCGATTAGGCATTGGATGCATCCTACTTCTATAGATCTAGGGGTGGGATCATATCCGGATAGATAGACCTAGTAGATTGCCCCTAGGGATCATAACACTAGTGGTGTTGGAAATTTGAGCATGTTTTGTTATCATTGATGTCAAAAGTTTTGTTGTCCTAATTTGATGGAATTAATGTCAAAAGGTTTGATTAATATCAAAAGGTTTGATGTCCAAGTTGGTTGATATGGCACATGAGGCATAAGGAAGCAAAGGAAAAAGATAACTCCTTTCCATGGTGTTTGATAAAAAATAATAAAGTTATTTGATGAATTTTTTCTAAGGTGATGGTGGTAAAAGTTTCCCCTTAAAGGCCTAAAAGAGTTTTAATATTTTAATTGACAAAATGCCCAAAAGAATTTAGATATTTAAATTCATTTAAATTTAAATTATTATAATTAAAATATAATATAAATCAAAAGCTAAAGTTTGATTTTTAAATGCACCGACATTGGAGATGAATGCCTTCAAAGGCATATTAATAGTGCAAAAACTAAGGTGGAAAGTGTGTTAAAAAAATTGAAATATCATTCGTCCTATTCATCGATCGAATTGCGGTAGAGAGAGAAGCGACAAACCTTTGGTTCAATTTTTGAGGAAGGAAAGGGATAAGGACAAGTGGCTTCATATTTTGATTCCATTCGGGCGGATAGCCCATATGGTGGTTCCATTGGTGCTATATTGTATTAGAAGGGAGGTATCGGATTCAAGACGCAGTGGTAGAAGAGAGTAAAGTTTTGTTTTAAAAGTGTTTTGGTGCTAGCGTAAGGGACAAAGGAGAGTGGGCACAATAATGGTCTCGTGTGAGCACTTAGATCACATGGTGGTTAAGCCATGGCTAAGGCACAATGGTAGAGGTAGTGAGAGGTAGTGAGGTTTTGATTCCCATAAAGGCAGAGCGCAAGGCATTAATTTTTTGTTTAATTAAATTGATGCCTAAGGTCCTATGTTATAAGGTATGCGCCTAACTTGGGAGGTATAAGCTTTTAAAATTATTTTTATTTTTGCTATCAAAAGAGGTTTTGAAATATTTTGGATTTTGATCTAGTGAAGTTGTTAAGTGCCTTGGAATATTATTTTTAATGGTGGTTATATTTCTTTTGGAAATGCATTAATGACAAGTAGGAGATATAAGGTGTAAATGAATAATTATTTGTGTAATTTGTGATCTTGTTGGGTTGATTTAATTTGCAAGATTAGGATTTATAAGGTGTAAAATTGGTTTGAATTTTATTGTACCTTTTGCATTATGAAGAAGAGTATTTGTGGGATTATGATGAAACTTTAATGCATTATCCTTGAGATCAAAAGAAGGATTCTAGAGTATATTTCTCAGATTTCACTGAGCACATTTTGGAAGAAATATTTTATAGATATTTTGAAATATATTATTGCTATCTAACCCTTGGAGTGGTACAAGGAGGATTGTTTGGTTATAATATAGGTTTTGAAGAAATATATCCATAAAATAAAAAAGGTATGGACCCTTCATCCTTTGTTTGAAGTGTTTTTTGGATTCAATGTTGTGAAACATAAGGTGGAGTGAAAAGTATAGTTTGATAAGTAATTTTGGAAATATTTGAGTAGGTTCTATATGCTTCATGGTTGAATGCTTAGAGAACATGTGAGATAGAGTTTAGAATTATTTGAGTTAGGTTTTGAGACCTACATTGTGCTATTTGTTTGAAGAAGTATGAAAACACTTGTTTAGGGTTTGTGAGCAAGTTGTGTTTCATTGGTTGAATGATTGAGTGAAAATTCTTGAGCATTGGTTTTGAGTGATATTTAAAGTGAATGTGCAAACATTAGAAAATAGATTTGTGAAAGCAAAAGTGTAGATCAGAAAGATAGGTGGCATGTTCTGGATTGAATCTATCTTTAAAAGAGCAATAAAAGTAAGACATGTGGAAGTGAAAAACTTAATGATTGAGTAGAACATATTGATTTTTTTATAGAGTACATCATTCTCTATATGTTCTAGAGGTTAAACGAATTACTTTGAATATTAGACAAAGTATTTGATAGCATTATGATGAGGATTTGAGATTAATTGAGCATATTTTATGATTTTTTTTAGTATGTGTTAAAGCAGGTTTGAGCATGTGCTAAAGCAGATTTGAGAAAGTCTTGGTAAATACTTAAGAGTAGATTGAGAAAATTCTTTAAAGGACTTGAAGGAAGATTTGAGCAAGTCTTGGTGAAGACTTTAGAGTATATTGAGAAATTTCTTGAGAGGACTTGAAGACAAATTTGATCAAGTCTTGTGAAGACTTGAAACAACATTAAGAGCAAGATTGATTTGTTCAAGTTTTGTGTTAAGGCTTAGGGCAATTCTAAGCAGAGTTGATTGATTTATTTTCTCAAGCTTTGTGTTAAGGCTTGGGGTAGATCTAAGCAAAGTTTATTAGTGATTTGTTCAAGATTTATGTTAAGGCTTAGGGAAGATCTGAGTAGATTTTGGTGTAGATTTGATACAAAGTTGAAATCAAGCTTTGTAGATGATAGAGTAAAGAGGAAAACAATATCCAGTGGATAGAGATCCATTAGCCGGGGCAATGAGTATAGAGGTCTTCAGTTTATAGAGATCCATTAGCCAGAGCAGTGGGGGTAGAAGTCTTCTAAAATATAACCAACTAGAGCAGAGGGGAAAGAGTTCTCCTATGGATAGAGATCCATGAACCAGAGCAAGGAGAAAGAGTTCTATGGAGTGTAATTTGTGAACTAGTTGGGAAGATATATTTATTATGTGGAGAGAGATCGATGAATGGTTTGAGGAGATAGAGGTCTCATAGATCAAGTTCCATGAACCATAGAAAATGGAAAAGAGTTCTCCTATGGAGAGAGATCCACAAATCAGAGCATAGGGTATTGGTGTCCTTTCTGGATAGAAGTACATAAACATTGTAATAGGGAATTGATTCCCAAGAGATTTGTTAAGGAAATTTTAGTAAAAAAAATTTCTTCATGGAGTAGCCCACATTGGGTGAACCATATTAAATTGATGTCTCTATTGTGTGTGATGATTTTTGTATTACTTTGATAACTTCTATTGATATTGCCATTGATTATATTGGATAATATTATTTGGGAAATAAAAGTGAAAGTTGATCTTATAATATTCACCCCTCCTATCAGTATAATCTTGTGTTCTTAAATTGGTATCAGAGTAGGTTCATTCGGAAGAGTTTAACAACTTGAAGAAAAATTATACAGGAAGATAGATGGCATATCAGAGTTGATCTTCAGCAAATAAGGCACCATTGTTTTATGGGAATAATTTTAATTTCTGGAGCATAAGAACGAAGACTTACTTGATGGCACAAGGATATGAGACATGACAAGCAGTTGAGGATGGATACACACCTCCATCTAGTCCTCCTATAGATAAATATGGTAAGATCCTACATATATATAATGCAAAGGTAATTAATGAAATATTAAGTGGTTTAAGTAAAGTAAAGATTGTAAAATTTATGCATTGCGAATCAACAAAGGAAATTTATGATAAACTAAAGCAAACATATGAGGGAGATAAAAAAGTCAAAATGGTAAAATTACAAAATCATAAAAATACATTTGAAGAATTAAATATGAAAGAAGAGGAAGATATTTTTGCATACTTACTATGTGTGGATGAGGTTGTTAACACCATGCAAGGAATTGGTTTTAAAATATAATAATATGATGTTGCTCAAAAGGTTTTAAGGTCACTCCCTATGAGGTATAATTAAAAGGTTTCAGCCATAGAAGAAACAAGAGATATTGAAACTTTGACTATGGATGAGTTACATGGAACTCTCACAACTTATGGGATGAGAATAGGAAAGGATCATATTTCCAAGAAAGAGGTAGCATTCAAAGTAGCAAAGAAGACAAAATATAAGAAGCCAGATTCAAGTGATGAGTCGTCTAGTGATGAAGAAGCAAACTATGGCATAAGGAACAAGGACTCAAGAAAGCACAAAGGTACAAAAATATTTAAGTGTTTCAATTATGGTAAATATGGTCACTATGCATCTGACTGTCCAGAAGGTGGAAGTATTAGTAGTGAAGAGGAACAATATCATAAGAGAAAGGAAGAAAGAAAATCCAGGTATGCAAAGAAAAACATGTATGGATAAAACAAGCATGAAAAGAAGTTTTTTCAAAGGCATAAGAAGATTTTTTATGCGGACAAGACATGCAAGGTTTCAAGTGATAGTGATGAAAGATCCTCAGATAGTGAAGAAGAAGAAATTCTTTTTTTGGCAATAGAAGATGAAGGAAGTGATCTTGTTGAAGATAAATATGAAAAATATGAAGATGCTCTCGAAGACAAAGAAGTGGAGAAAGAATTATAAAATGAAGAGTAAGGAGTAGTAGATGTAGAAGCTGAACTTATTTCTACTCTAAAATAATTGAAAAATATTAGAAAGCAGAATTCAAGATTCAAGGCTCAATTTCAAAAATGCAATGAAGAGAAAGGTAAGCTTATACAAGATTTGACAAACTCAATAGCTAAGACAAGGAGATTTAAAAAAAGTTAGAAGCAAAAGTCTTAGAATGTGAGAAATTAGAACAAGAAGTAGTTTATCTAAGGAAGGAAATGGAAGAGTCTAAACACAAGCTACATAGGTTTTTAAAAATTTCAAAGATTGTGGATCAGATTATCAATGCACAAAGACCTTCATATAACAAAACATGACTTGGTTTTGAAGAAATACAAGAGAAACAAGAAGAAGGGTCAAGATCAAGATCCAAAGAGGAAGAAGCTTCAGAAGAAGAGAGTGAAGGAGAAATTGATACTTATGTGAATATAAGTTTCACCAAGAAAGGAAACAATGCACAAAAAAGGAACATGGAACATCATAGGGAAGAGAGAACTAAGAGACCAATGGGTCCAAAGAAATATTTCTTCAAAGGACATTGTTTCTCATGTAATAGGTTTGGTCACAAGGCTATGTATTGTAGGACTCATGGAAAGGAGTATGGTATTACTAAGAGAAACATCAAATATGGACATTTATTTGAAAGGTATTACTACTCTTGTAATCAATTTGGTCATAAAGCAATTCACTACAAGGTTCATGATAGAAATAGATATGGCTTCACCAGGAGGAAATTCAATATATTTACACCTTCAAGGAACCACTAAATTCAATGTTATAAGTGCAATAATACTGGGCATAATGCCAAGTGGTGCAGAACAAAGTTTCTAGAGCTTCCAGAGACAAGCAAGAACAATGATACTCAAAGGGATCAAAAGGGTATGTTGAGAAAGAAGGTTGACAAAGGAAAAGAGCATTGTATTCTGTGATTAATTTTACTCCCACCCCAAAATTAATCACCTCAAGGAGAGGAGGTGGGGAGGGGGCTAAGCTAAGATTCTTATCTTTAGCCCCAAAGGAGTCCCTTTACCATTGATGTCAAAGAGTGAGATATTTTAGTTAGGGGGAGAGCATTCATTCAGGGGGAGTAGTTTCTCAGGGGGAGAAGAATTGAAAAAGGTAAAAGGAATGCTTGAAGAAAAAATATTTGATGTCATAATTTGATGGAATTAACATCAACATTTTTTATTAATATCAAAAGTTTTGATGTCCAAGTTGGTTGATATGGCACATGAGGCATAAGGCAACAAAGGAAAAATATAACTCTTTTCCATGGTTTTTGAAAAATAATAATAATGTTATTTGATGAATTTTTGCTCAAGTGATGGTGGCAAAAGTTTCCCCTTAAAGGCCTTAAAGAGTTTTAATATTTTAATTGATAAAAGGCCCAAAATAATTTAGATATTTAAATTATAATATTTAAATTTATTTGAATTTAAATTATAATATTTAAATTCATTTAATTTTAAATTATTATAATTAAAATATAATATAAATCAAAAGCCGAAGTTTGATTTTTAAATGCATCGACATTGGAGATGAATGCCTTCAAAGACATATTAATAGTGCAAATACTAAGGTGGAAACTGTTAAAAAAATCAAAATATCATTCACCCTGTTCGTCGATCGAATCGTGATAGAGAGAGAAGTGACAAACCTTTGGTTCAATTTCTAATGTAGGAAAGGGATAAGGACAAGTGGCTTTATAGTTTGTTTCCATACAGAAAGATAGCCCAGATGGTGGTTACCTTGGTTCTAGGTCGTAGCAGTAGGGAGGTCTCGAGTTTGAGAAGCAGCGATAGGAGTGAGTAAAGTTTTGTTTTAAAAGTGTTTTGGTGCCAGTAGAAGGGAAAAAGGAGAGTGGATGCAATAGTGGTATCGTGTGAGCACTTAGCTCATGCAACAGTTAAGTCGTGACTAAAGCATAGTGGTAAAGACATCAAGGTTTCAATTCCCATGGAGGCAACGTGTAAAGCATTAATTGTTTGTTTAATTAAATTGATGCCTAAGGTCCTATGTTATAAGGTGTGTGCCTAACTTGGGAGGTATAAGGTTTTAAAATTACTTTTATTTTTGCCATAAAAGGGGTTTTGAAATGATTTGTGTTTTGATCTAGTGAATTTGTTAAGTTCCTTGGAATATTATTTTGAATGGTGGTTATATTTATTTTGGAAATGCATTAATGACAAATAGGAGATATAAGGTGTAAATGAAAAATTATTTGTGTAATTTGTGATCTTGTTGGGTTGATTTAATTTGCAATATTAGGAGTTATAGGGTGTAAAATTGGTTTGAATTTTATTGTACCTTTTGCATTATGAAGAAGAGTATTTGTGGGGTTATGATGAAACTTTAATGCATTATCCTTAAGATCAAAATAAGGGTTCTAGAGTATATTTCTCAAATTTCATTGAGCACATTTTGGAAGATTTATGGATATTTTGAAATAGATTATTGCTATCTAACCCTTGGAGTGGCACAATGAGGATTGGTTGGCTATAAGACAAGTTTTTAAGACATATCTCCATCAAATAAAAAGGTATGGACACATAATCCTTTGTTTGAAGTGTTTGTTGGATTGAATATTGTGAAACATAAGGTGGAGTGAAAAGGATTGTTTGATAAGCATTGTTGGAAATATTTGAGTGAGTTCTATATGCTTCATGGTTGAATGCTTAGAGAATATTTGAGATAGATATTGGAATTATTTCAGCTAGGGTTTGAGACCTACATTGTGCTCTTTGTTTGGAGAAGTATGAAAACACTTATTTAGGTTTTGTGAGCAAGTTGTGTTTTATTGGTTGAATGATTGAGTGAAACTTATTGAGCA
Source organism: Wollemia nobilis (assembly GCA_028583015.1). Lineage (NCBI taxonomy): Eukaryota > Viridiplantae > Streptophyta > Pinopsida > Araucariales > Araucariaceae > Wollemia > Wollemia nobilis. Next base: position 21,810 of record JAQPPZ010016582.1, on the reverse strand, counting down.
ATGATTTTGAGTGATATTAAAAGTGAATGTGTAAATATTAGAAAATAAATTTATGAAAGCAGAAGTGTAGATAAGAAATATAGGTGTCATGTGCTAGATTGAATTTATATTTAAAAGAGCAATAAAATTAAGACGTGGAAGTGACAAACTTGATGATTGAGTAGAACATATTGAGTTTTTGATAGAGTACATCATTCTCTATATGTTCCAGGATAGAATATACTGCTTCAAGTTAAAGGAATTACTTTTAATTTTAGATAAAGCATTTGATAGCATTGTGAGGAAGATTTGAGATTTATTGAGCATATTTTGTGAGTTTTTTTGAGCATGTGTTTGAGCAGGTTTGAGCATGTTGATGAAGCCTAGAAATGCTTCAATCATAGCATGTTTTGAACATTGAAACTACCTAAAAACTCTTGTGTTTAATATGATATGCTAGTTAAGTTAATTTAATATGTTGTGTATTAACTATTTGCATGATCAATGTGTTATAAATATTATATTCTAATTTTTACAATTTTTGCATAGTTTTATGTTACTTTGTCATGACTTTCTAAATGAGAAGTATGCTTAGGTTGATAGTAGCACTTCACTAGTTTTGTTTTGATGTGTTTCAAGCATTTATTTATCTAAATCTAGCAAATAGTGCAAGCAAACTATTACTATGCAACAGAAACTGGTTTTCCAATGTAAATTTTAGCTAGTTGCCAATGAATGGTAAGGCATGGAATTCACACATGGAGAGAGATAAAGGCTATTGCAATCTGATCCTGAGAGCTAACCCACCTAAGAAATGCAGATGAAATCACTTGAAGAGCACATAGTTGTTCATTTCAAAGATCTTTTAAATGAGCAGACATCTTCAAAATGAGAAATACAGTATCTTCGAAATGAGCGGACATCTTCGGAATGAGAAATATAGTCTCTTCGGAATGAGACACTTATCTTCAAAATGAGAATAGAAAGCGCTTTTTGACTTGTTGATTGATTTCTGACGATGGAAAAAGGGAAATAAGGTTGAAAAGGTTAAAGTAAAATATCTCCCATTTGAATTTGTCGTCCTTTTCATCCAAAGCCACCATTCATGGAAAAGATCAATTTTGATCCTCTTCTAGGATAAACCCAGGAAATGCTGCAACATAATAGGAATAGATCTGTAAGATAGAAATGAGATATTCTTAGTTTTTAAGTATATTTTAGGATATCTATAAATAGATAACTCCCATCCAGGTTGAGAAAAGGAATGGGAAAATAAGCAAGAAGTATAATAATAAGAAAATAGCAGAAAAGGGACTGTTACAGTCCTGCAACAGGGTTTTTAGCAGCAATACTATAATTATGTTCTTGAATCAATAAAGTGCACTAATTTTTCTATTCATGTTGTTGTGAATGAGTGTGAGTAATATCTAGAGAGAGATAAATACTCATACCTTCTTCGATAAATACTCATACCTTCTTCTGGACAAGGAGGCTAACCACTTACACACCTAGGAGGACTAACAACAGGTTTTTATTCTGATTTTGCTGCAACAGAATAAGTTGTAAAACTTGTCATTTCATTTCCTTGTAAACAACTAACAGTATTTGCAATATAATTTTATTTCATTATTATGATGATCTTGTGATTAATGATAGGTTTAGTTGTAATATCCATTTTCACCAAGCTTTTGAAATTACTGCAAATTGTCATTTCCAAAATTTACAATTTTTTGCAATTTACTGCATTTTGTGTTTTGTTGTTAACCCCTGCATAGAATATTGACAACCTTCTATTACATAGCATTGACAAGACTTAATTTCCATGTTATAATTAGGTTTCCATTACTGCAAAAGTAAATAGACTTCCTTTCTACAATCATAATTAGATTTCTAATTCTACAATTGTAACTAGGGAGTTATTTTTGCAACATAATTAGATTTCATTCTGTAATTGTAACTAGGATTTCATTTTTGTAGTTAGTAATTAGTTTCCATTCCTACAATTAGATTAAATTTCAATTTATGCAATTTAGAGATAAAAATTTCCTAAATCCCCCACACAATCGGTTTCACCAATAAGACCTGTTGCTTCCAAATGACCTAAGTTATATCCCTGTTCACTCCTTCCACAAATAGCCTTGTACACTGGCCTGGATTGAAAAATTCATTGAGAATTAATGATGTGCATAATGACAATGCATCATTTTGACGTTGTTGCTGGGGAATAGTGTTTCTAGAAGGTGATAATAGTCCAATAGATGTTAATTAGACTGAGATGTAAAAATTTAGGATAAAATCTGAATATAACAGCTGGTTAAAATAATAACTATTGACCTATAATTTATGTCATTCAAGAGTAAACATGAATGAGTAAGCCTAGGGATGAAAAAGGTAGAATTAATCAAAAGGATCCCTGGCTTGTTCCATTAAGAAAATCTTCATGCCTAAGGGGTGAATCACCTATGTTTGAACTACCAAAAAAATTGAAACAAAAATCACCAGCTTCATCATCATTAGAGCATCCTAAGAAAGAAAAATCATCAGACTCATCATCAACAAAGGATTCTGGACCTCTTAAGTGTGAAATTTGGCTAGGTTTAACTGTTCCCAAGGAACAGGAAACTATGGAAGAGAGAGGCAATCTAGATGGGGATGGCCAACATGGTTGTGTCCATAATGAAGGAAATGATCAGGATATGCCCCAACCTTCCAAAACATTTGAATATTCTATCCATTTGAGTCCAACACAAAACTCCCCCATGAAAACCATTTCACCTTCAGTACTTCCAACCTTTCGAGGTGTTGTATCTGAAGATCCTGATAAGTTTTTGTTTGAATTCAAAGTAGTGTTTCAAACCTATGACTATGTAAATGACAATAAAAAACTTAAGGTTTTTCCCTCAACACTCAAGGACTCAGCATTACGCTGGTTCTTGAGCTTAGAGTCAAATTCCATCCAAACCTGGGATCAAATGGAAATTGTGTTTTTAGATAAATATCAATAGTATTGCCATGTAAGGAACAAGAAAGATGAGTTATTCAGGATTAATAAGGAAGATGATGAAACATTAGAAGACTATATTGATAGGTTCTCCTTTGTTCAAAGGAGATGTGGACTTGTAGAACCTGAGTTATGCAAAACCATATTTTTGAGAGGATTATAAGATGAATCTAGAGAAGTATTGGATTTGATGGTAAAAGGAGATGTAAATACTATTAGAATTGAGGAAATTGTGGATCTTTGTAGGAATTACTCTCGCACTAAGCAGGGAAGAAGAAAAAAGAGTACAAATGGCACTGATGTGAAGGATCTAATAGAGGAACTTACAAATTTTAAAACTAATATTCTGGTGCAATTGAACACAACTTTGGGATAAATGTCTACAAAAGCAAAATCCATAGAACCTTTGGCAATTTATTGCCCAAGATGTAGAAATAAACATGCTTTGCAGGAGTGTCCTTTGAATAAAATGTCTATCTCAGCCATTTGTACTATCTGTTCGAAGAAGCATTTGATCGATAAATGCCACTGCTACCACAACTCAAAACTATGTTAGAGAGTTAGACTGAGGAACTCAACTATGTTGGACCAAAATAGGGGGGAAATTTCTCTCAGTACCAAAATCCCCCTCCTTTTCCTAAAAATTGGGGGCATAATCCTTGGACTATGCCTTGGTGACAATCAGAACCACCCCAACATCCTTGGAATTATTCTCAATAGACAAATTCCCAAGAATGGCCACAAACAAGTTGGAGTAATCCAACCTAGAATTAGAATTAGAATAACCCATCATGGAATAAAAAAACCCACCCTGGAATCAAAATTAGACTAATCCACATTGGATGCAAAATCAACCATAGTGGAGTCAACACTACCAGAACTATCCAAGGCAGCAAAGAAATCAAGGTCAAACTCAGCATTTGTTGCCTGCACCTAATCCAAATTTTCAAGAAAAATAGAACCAACCATAACAAACACAATAGGTGAAACAACCTCAACTTCCAGATCAACCAGTCACTAATCCAAACAACATGAGAAAGGCATCCCCTGTCTATGTGGCTGAAGCTGAAGAAAATGCTAAAATAAATGTTATTGATTGTAGTAACATCCAACTTCATGAAGCTAAAGCTGAAGTTGTGAGTCAACTTCGCATGTTTTTTGGAATGTCCCTTCTCTCTTGCAGTGCTCAACCAGGTTCTTAACACCTTCGACATCTTCGTATCCCTCCCTCATTCCATTCCCCTCATTTTTCAATAATGGACCTGGCCTTTCAAGAGCAATCAACTTAAATTCATGTGGCAAGCTTGCCTTCACATTTTCTTGTGGCAGATTTGGCTTGAGAGGAATGCTAGAATTTTCAAAAACCAAGCCACTGATAAGAAGATTGTTGTTGCCAAAATCTTGGTCCTTGCTGCGAAGAATGCCTCTCTTGTCTTGTCTTCCAAACCCCCCCTCCTGGCCTTGAATCAGACCTAACAAAACTTTTCAATCTTTCCAATTTCTTTGCCACACCCCATACTTCTGTTGACAGGTCTATCATCAAGTGGGTCTTACCTCCTACAAGGTGGCACAAGATTAATTTCGATGGTGCGGCCAAAGGCAACCCAGGAGAGGCTGGCGGAGGAGGAATTCTCAGAAATCATAGAGGAGAAATAATTTTGGCCTTTGCTCAGAACCTGGGAATTCAATCTAACAATATGGCAGAGGCTCGGGCTCTGCTCCAAAGCTTGATTCTCTTGGAAGGCTTGACCATCAATAAACTTATCATAGAAGGAGACTCACTACACTGCATCAATTGGCTCAACGGGACTTTTGTGCCTCCCTGGGCCCTTGTTTCGATCTTCCAAGAATGCAAGGCACTAATTGGTATTTACCCAAAATTAGTCATTAAACATCAGTACCGAGAAGGAAACAAAGTTGCAGACTTGCTTGCTAACAAGGGAGTTGGCGAAACGGACATTCATATTTGGAGAGACTCCTTTCCCATTGGCCTAAGGGATGCTTCTACAAGTACCAATGTCTGCACAATGTGAGTGGTTGGCAGGGGACCAGGTTTGTTTGCTCATGGAACTGGTCGAGTTTTCATGTCCTTTCTTCCTTCTTCTCCCCTTTCGGCCACATTTTGGCAACTTGTCATGATATCGTGACACTTTTCACCATTGGCCGCAAAATTTCAACATGTCGCGATATCGCGACATCCCTTTTCCCTTTGGCCGCGAGGTTGCTACTTGTGATATCGCAACACTTTTTTCTCCTTCGGATGTGGTCTTTCAACTTGTCGCGATATTGCGACACTTTTTCTCTCCGGCTGCCATTCTACAACATGTGATATCGTGACACTTTTTCTCTTCGATCGCGATTTTGCAACATGTCGCGATATCGTGACACTTTTCCTCTTTGGCCACGTTTTTGCAACTTGTCACGCTATCGCGACACCTTTTCTCTTCGGGTGCATTTTTGCAACTCGTCACGATATCGTGACACTTTTTCTCTTTAGGCGCGTTCTTGCATCATGTCGCGATATCGTGACACTTTTTCTCTTTGGCTGTGGTCTTCCATGTTGTTGCGATATCATGAAACTTTTTCTATTTGGCAGCGGTCTTCCATCTTGTCGAGATATCGCGACACTTTTTCTCTTTCTTGCAACATGTCGTGATATCGCGACACTTTTTCTCTTTGACTGTGGTCTTCTATCTTGTCGTGATATCACGACACTTTTTCTCGTTGGCAGTGGTCTTCCATCTTGTCATGATTTTGTGACACTTTTTCTCTTCGGCTGTAGTCTTTCATCTTGTTGCGATATCGCGACACCTTTTCTCTTTGGTAGTGGTCTTCCATAATGTCACGATATCGTGACACTTTTTCTCTTTGGTAGCGGTCTTCCATCTTGTCATGATTTTGCGACACCCTTTCTCTTTGGCAGTGGTCTTCCATAAATGTCGCAATATCGCGACACTTTTTCTCTTCGATGCGGTCTTCCTTCTTGTTGCAATTTCATGACACCTCTTCTCTTCGGCAGTAGTCTTACTTCTTGTTGTGATTTCATGACACCTTTTCCCTTCGGACGCGATGTCTCTTCTTGTCACAATTTTGTGGCACCTTTTCTGTCCGATCGCGGTTTTGCTTCATGTCACGATTTTGTGACTCTTCTTCTCTTCCGGCTCCAACCTAGCAACATGTCATGATATCGCGACACTTCCTTTCTTCTGGTAGCAACCTTGCATCATGTCGTGATATCACGACACCTTCCCTCCTTCAGCTTCGATGGTGCTTCTTGTCACGATTTCATGACATCCCTTCTTCTCTTAGATGCAACAATGCAACTTGTCACGAACTTGTGACATCACCAAACTGGTCGCGATTTCGTGACACCTTTCCTCATGTGGAGGTTTGCTTGCTCTTTGATCTTTATATATTGGACCACCTTGGTCGATCTGGAAATCATGTAAATCCTCTTGTACAAGGTTCAGGGACCTTTCAACACCCTTTCAACCAATCATAAAAAAAACATCCAACTTCATTCAGGAAAATTTGTACCTGAACATGTTTCAACTAAAATCAAAGAAAATGAAAAGCAAGAACCTTTGGAACCAGTTAGAGTTAAACAAACAAAAGAGAAAGAAGAAGAAAAAATAGAACCATAGGCAGAACAATTACCTTCATCAAGGATAATTCCATATCCTGAAATATTCAATACCACAGCAAAAAATTTTGAGTCGGACCTAGTCAAGAAACTTAGAAAGTTAACTATATCATTGCCCTTATTGCAAGCCATTAATGATATACCAGTGATTAAAAGTAATGTCTGAGATTTGTTCATTAGAAGAGCAAGAAGAAAAAAGAAAGCATTTATCAAGACTGTTCAGGTTGAAGGAAATATAGTTGATCTCTTGTCCAAAAAACTAGTACCTCCAAAGTATAGTGATAAAAAATAGTCTACCACAACTCTTTGTGGGGGTCTCACCGGGTGTGCCAGAATGAAACATACAAAAGATGACATTTGATCCAACAACTTGCTATAACATAAATTATTTAGAAATGTTGATTTTATTCATGAGAGAAATGCTTTAGGTTATAAATAAGGAGAATTCCCATTCTTTCTTTCACAAATATATAATAAATCTGATGTTTTCTTTTGAACTCCTAAATGAAGGTAGGCTTCATGTATAATATGTGCCATCTGTAGTTATGTTTGTTGATGTTTGCTCTTTACACAAGTTGTAGACCTGCAAAAGGGAGTTAGTATTTTTGGGGGCTTGCCTTAGTCAGGCCCCATGGTGAAGAAGACAAATCGACACTAAATATGCAATGAAAACTAAAATAAATTACATAAATGACTATAAAAAATGAAATGGGATATACTTGATTGATTTGGGGAGAAAAACCTTCTGTAGGGTCAACTCATAGGTCAGGGGGTGAACTGGAAGCCAGATTCATAGGTCAAGGGGCAAATTGAGTTCTAGGTACTTTCTATGGGATATCCTTATTTGTATGGGTTCCTCAGATGCTGCTATGTTGTTTGTATGGTTCATATATATTATATTGCACTTCTATCCAAATTTCTATAGAGTTTCTATAGACTAACTAAAATGGGAGATAGAAATATATAATGAGGGATTTAGTCTCCTATTTATAGGAAAATCCAAGGTGTAGGCGGTGTGGTTCGGAGTACTAAATCCTAAGTTCAATTCTTAAGCTAGTTAAGTTAGGGTTTTTGAGGTGTCATTCCTCCATTCCCTAAAGAAATCTCTTATCCTCACACATGTGTGAGGAGAGATTAAGGTTTACTAGGGTTAGATGGTCCCTAGGTTAAATGAGGGTTGAGTTAGGGTTTCCTAGGAAATATCCTAACTACTTTTGTGCACACACATGTGGGAGGGAATAATTAGGACTAATTTGGGTTTAGGATCCTAATTAACCTTTTTAATCCATAAAGTACACTTAAGTGAAGTGACTTTCAAATTAGAAATGAAATTAACTTAATTATTACTTTTGGGAAGTAATAGCCCTGTGGGGGCCTTAATTAAGTTTGAAAAGGTCTTAGGTTGCCTTAGGGAGTCGATAAGTAGTCTCCTAATAGATAGAATGTGGTTATGACATGAATTGTTTTGTTTAGAAGGGTTTTATGCCTATAGACCAATGAAATGGCCTACATAGATCTACTATATCCTACACTAATCTAGAGAGGTCTATGTTGGTCTAGAGTGGTTTACATTGGTGTAAAATAGTCTATGTAGGTCTACGATAGCCTACGCTAGTCTAGAGTGGTCTACGCAGGTCTACGATAGCCTACGCTAGTCTAGAGTGGTCTACGTTGGTATAAAGTGGTCTACGATGGTCTATGATAGTCTATAGTGGTATACAATAGTCTACGTTGGTCTACGATAGCCTAGATGGGTATAGGGAGGTCTATGCAAACCTACAAGTGTCCTAATGGATCTACAAGTACGTAGAGGTAGACATGTGCAACTTTTGGGTGTCTATACACACTTGTGATTAACAACACTCAAGAACAGATAATCTTCATCAATTAAAGAACCAGATACATGCCTCAAGAAATTATTTGAAACATGTAAAATACTAATAATCTAAATAGCAAAATTAGATCAGTATTATACTAACATAAAATAATTCCTTCCAAGCATAGATTCAATCATGAAAGATTTCAAAGTGCTCTAAGTTAGCAATTCGATATCAACTGAATAGACTAACCATAATAGTAGTAGCATAAATGCATTCATAGTTCAAATCTCCAAGAGGTACATAAGATACTAGTAATGTTCCTTCTATTGATTTGTAGAAAGTATTTACATAGTAGGTCAAGCAAAAAATCTAGAACTAACCTCAAAAAAATAGGGTTTGACCTCTATTTATAGTTTTACATGTTTGAAGGATTAAATAAAAATAGAACATTACAAGGAATGGAAATGCCATATCAACTAGGTGTTGAGGTGGTAGCCTCTTATTTATTTTTTAAGAAATAAGAAATCATATGATCTTGTGCTCCTCTGCAACTCGACCTTTGCAAGTTGCTTGACTTTCATGGCGTTCAACTCTAGACTATGCCAAACCATCATCCATACCATTCATAGTTCTTGCTGATAACATCCTACCATAGATCTACAACTATCTTCTTTCTTATTTCTTGATATATTTTCTACTTCATCTTCCAATTCACCATCGGCCTTAGATCAACCAAATCAACTTAACTAGACTTCTTGATTTTGTATGATTTGAGAGCATCAAAACAAATAGACCATTGATATTCACCTAAATGACTGAGACTAGTCTAGGTTTGATATGCTCACTTTACTAATACCCAGTGGCATAGATCCATGTCGTAGTTCGTGCTTTGAAAATCTTATTTGAATGAGTTGACCTCTTTGACCATGGTATGGAGCAAAGAGTGATTCATTGTAAAAATATTTTGAGTTGTGCAGGGTAGAACCATGTGCTAGCCCACTCCTCTTAGTCTTAAGATCAGCTTCTTCTTGTTTTGAGCCATGACGTAGAACCATATCCTAACCATGTTGTAACATGTACCTTGAAATTTCCATACGCAATTTTTACCGACGTTGACCATGGGGTAGAGCACTACACTAAGCCACGTAATGTAGAACTTTACAATTTCCTATATGAGATAGAACCTTGTGTTGGCCCACACCTTGGAATGCTTACTTGTAAACTTTGACCTCTTTAATCATGGGCTAGAGCATTGCACTAAGTTGTACAATATAGAACATGTTACAACCTACGTAGGATAGAGCAGTGATGTGAACCATGATTCAAAGAGCAGATATGTCAAGTTTGACTATGTTGACCATGGGCTAGAACATCATTTTGTACCACATGGGATGGAACATTGCTACAAATTACATCTTGATTGTGTTGTGGCCCACAAGATTACAATTGCTAAGTACAAAGTTAAATACTTTTATCATGGGGTAGAGCATCATGCACTGTGCCACTGCCATGGGATAGAACAACCTTCCTCATGACTTAGAAAAAAATTTGCAAAATTTTTTCTAAGTATGTAGCTATTTTGGGCCTACATTCTAGCACCTCCTAAGGGGGTTTTCTTGCAAAGCCTAGGAACTCGTAATATTATCCATAGGGCATCAGGAGTCAAAATTTTATGAAGAGAAATAATAGTAGAGTAAGATATATGAATGGAGAGAATATTTTAAAGAAAACACTTGCATGAAGTGATGAAAAGAGTATATGCAGTGGGAGGCAAGAAGAGATGAGAGAAAAGGGATATATTTCATAGAATAACTTTGATATGACCAACACTCTCTAAGTTATTTGTGAAGATACTCAGAGAGTAATGGTTCATATAGAAATCATGCAAGAAGCAACAAAACTCTACAACTCCTTCCGTGAGCTCAATCTTGCTCTGGTTATATAAACTATTTTCCTTTTATAACCTTAACCAAATTAGACTTTCCCTTGCAAAATATATTCATAACTTTTTCATGCTCCTTGTCACATCTTCACACCTTATGACTGATATCTAACAATGTTAGAATCAAAATAACTTACAAATAATATAAACATATAGCCTTATTTTCTGGTCTGTGATACCAAAAATATTTTAGCTTACTCCACCACAAAACTACTTACTTTTATACATTCTATTGTTGATCTTGCACTTGAATTTGTTCATCCTACACTTCTTCAGCATTTTCTATAACCTTCTCTAATTGATTATCCTCATTTTGGTGTTTTTTCTCTTCATTTATTTCTTTTTCTTCTCCTCCATTGTCATCTTATTGATCTTGTTTGGTCTTTTCTTCTTTAGCTTCTTCATTATCCTCAGCTTTTGGATCTACTCCAAACAACTAAATCATCTATTTCAGAGTCTGTAATGCTTGGTTCCAATATGACTCAGTAGGATTAGTTGTCTCTTTGATTTTCTTGTGAACATACTCCAATTTATAGGTCTCTTCATAAGACATAGAATTACCTCTGTTCACCAAGTCCTCCATTAAATATTTGAGCCTAGTTAAGTCTCTGATCATTTGAGAGACTTGTTCATGATTAATTGGATCTTCCCAAGCGTCTATTTTAGACTCATCTTGGATGATTGAGGCTACATTATTTTTAAGTTCTTATTATATCAGTAAGGTCTTGTTTTCAAGCCAAAGTCCTCAAAACCATACTACATCATCTCTTGGTGGATATCTACAATCTCTTGCAATTTACCCTCAATTCTATCTGATAACAACCAATATTTTTAGAGTAGCTTATTATTTTCAACCATAATTTTAGTGACCAATTTGGAAGTATTCAATGCCTTGTTTGGGATAGGTTTAGAAGCTTCACTAAATATATTCTTGGGCAGTTTATATATCTATTCTGCTGGTATCACCATAGGCTATAGCTCCCTAGTGAAGTTATCCAAATCTTCCTTGGTTGCTTGCAAAAAATGGCTAGCATCATCCATGTAATCAATTATAGGCTGTATTTTTGAACATTTATCAAGGATATCAGACCAAATATACTTCCTAAATTTTTTGATCCCTACATCCCTAGCCTTTTCAATCTAGAGTTGATGTTTCAGATCTTGTATTTCCTTGGCCTGAGCTTCATTATTTCTCTTCAAATCTTCAACTTGGTCCTTGAATTTTATGACCTCTTGATATTTATTCTGATAGATCTTAATCTTATTTCTTATAGCCTTCTCCACCTTCTTCTAATTGCTAATATTTTTCTCCAACTTCTCAATATTTTCCTCCAATTTTCCATATTGCACCTTGTAGAGTTTGTCTAGATATAAAAGGTTTCAAGGTGAGCCTTGGCTATGAATAATTCATCCTCTATCGATAATTGATTTATATCCTTTGTGTGCTCCTCCATATGGTAATATTCTATAGTCATATTCTCTTCTAGTTTGTTGACGATATGGGTGATGGATCTAGTTGTCCTTTTTCTTATCACCAAATCAAAAATCATGGTTTTTCTTCATCTAGTCATATGCTTTGAAGGATTAGAAAATTTCTCAACCCATAAATCATGGATTTTATATGAATATCCTTTTATTTCTACAAAGAGGCTACTATGCGATAATTTGTAGGGGTGGAAGTAGACATAAGTGAAGGGAAAAATGAATTATATTTTGATGAAAGGGGAGTGGTTATGAGGATAGTGTAATTTATGCTTATTATGTAAGTTGTAACTAGAAAGAACGTGGCAGTGGATACTACACCCATTGAATGGGATGGGGGAGATAAAAATGTTTTCCCATCTACCATTATTAGTGGTGATGAATTTGAGGGTGGAGGTGAGTGAGTAGGATACAATTTTACTAGAATCTTTGGTGAGGGTGGAGGAGATGGGTTAGTTTGAGATTCTGTAATGATTGGTGAAGTAGGTTGTGAACTGTAGAAGCACTTAAATAGTGCATATCTATACTAATTGCAACATGGAAATCAAATCGAAAGAAAATATGTATAACCAAATTTACAATAAATAATACCTCCTTTGTATTAATAAATGGTGAAAATCAGTTACATATCCATCCCTCTTAGGGGTACCAAATTTGATACAATGAATACAATTATGTTGATACCTATAAACAAGGTTGATATACTCTAAATGCTCTTTAGGTATTCATCAACTTTATGTGAGGGCTTACTAGGATGCCTCATCTATTGTCAATATGGATGATCTTGAATAGCCTTGATTCATTTGAAGGATCTACCACTTACGTATAAGAAACAATAAAATACATCAAAAGCATATGAGGCCTCTCATGATGAGGCTATTGTTCAAGAAATGCAAGAAATAAAGTAAGCATGTAAAGAAAATATGAATATGTGTAAATATGCTTAAGATATTGATAAATTAGCAGAAAGCATACCTTAAAACATGTATAGAAAGCTAACATGGCATGTAATATGAAGTATTAAGCATAAAATAAGTTAATCTATGAAATCTTATGAAAATAAACATGTTGACATAAATGAAGGTAAATATACCTATGATGCTACTAATTACTCATAGAAATACCTACAATATGATTAGTCTATGCTAGATTAACCTAAATGCATGTTAAGAAAAGTACATCTACAACTAATATAGAGGGATGAGAGCACCAAACCCTAACCATAGGTTCTCAAAGAAGTGAGCTCTATTAGTCACAATTAACATCCGTAGATAAGCTTGTGGGCCACTATTGACAACAACGACCATGGGAAAAGTATTATTTCTCTTAAAACTAGGGCTGGGAATGTTCAAATCCTCTATGTGAGTTATGATCAAGGGTTACCTTCATGTCTAGACATAGATTTGTTGTTGAAATCTCTCAAATTTACATTGAATTGGTGTAGAATGGTAAGGTTTGCTTCTAAATCCTTTGGAAGCACCATTGTTACAAAGGTAGGTGTCATTCTCCAAATGGATAGCATGTTGGCTCTCCAATTAAGCAAGGCTTCGCTACAATGCAATTCAGATCTTAATTACCTCTTTGAGAGGTCTATAAATGGACTCCTCAAATCCTAATCTTGGCTTATAAAGGAAGCCAATATCAAGAAGTTTTTGGCTTGGGTAGTTGGGAGGAAATATCCAAAATCTTCCTCACCCAAAATCGCTCGAGATCAGTTGCAACTTGGTAGTTACACCCGATTTTACTCAACTCTAATAGCCTGAGTTTGTTATAGAGCTAGTCATTGTTGCTCAATGTTGCTAAGACCCTAGTCATGGTTTTCAACCATGGTTGAGATCTCATCCATTGATGGAATTAGTGGCTAAGGTTGAATCATCTTAGGATGCCTAAAATGAGTGATTAGAATCACTACTTAGCCTTGGGAGGGTCCAAGGTCATTCATATGGTCTGCAAGGATGCCCATATGAGTAGTCTCCTAAACATGATATTTTTTAGGTGTCTACAAATACCCCTTTTGGGATGTGTTGTGGGAAAATATGATGCTAAGAAAAATAGATCACCTAAAGCCATGTTGTAGGTTGATTTATGATCATTGATCTAATCAACATTAGATGCCTCAATCCTACAAAGGATGCATATCCTAGAATCATTTCTTCCAATAGGATGGAAGGCTTAAATTTGTAACACGTGTCCAAATATAATTGGGTAGCATTAGGGATACAATTGGTCTGATAAATGGATCGCTAAAATAATTTAAACTAATAGATTTACTTTTTCCCCTAGAAAAAGGGTAAGCTTATAATAGTTGTTAGCAATGATTCATAAGAAGAACATAATTTATATGATCAAATGATCCTTTGTTGATTTTAATTATGAATGTGATATTATGACTACCCCCTCAAGCGATGAGTCGATGAGGAAAGGACAAGTGATTAAATCAATGATTCACTTGATCATGATGAATAATTTAGATGATTCAAGAATTTTTGCATGTTGTTATATGGCAAGTCCTATTATAGATGTGATTTCAACCATTAATAGTAATTATACATCTATATCATGTGGATCAGTCCAATCGCAATGGCCTTCTTAGGGAATCAAGATGATAGCAATTCCATTTGAGCTTGTGGTGAATCACTATGTTCGATGATCTACTAGAAATTTCATAGATGAAATGGAATGAACACCTCATTCCTATGGGGCAATCTAAACACAATGGCCTTCTTCGAGATTGAAGTGAAGATATTTCAATTCAATAATGACTAATTTACCCCAAATGACCTTATTGTAATTTACTCATCTTTCCGGATTGCATGGAGTGTAAGTCACTACAACCACCAAGTGTATAGAATAAATAAATGGATATGAGGTGCATTTGAATTTTGATTTATTTAATTTATTTTTTAATTTTGCAATTTTTGAGAATTCTGGATTGGTAGATATTTTTTATTTTCCATTTTTAAGCTCCTCACTGTGAGAATTTGGGAGCATTTATTGTTGCCTTCTAGCCATGGTTGTTAGTTGCAACTAATTTTTACAATTTTCCTTACTGCATCTGATAACAGTGGTTGGGATTACCCTAATCTATGCCTACGGTTGATAGTAGCGACTGAGGTCCAAGTGAAAAATATAAAAGTAAAATTAGTATTTTTATTGTTCATTATTTCCAGTTAGCAAAAATTGATAGTGAGAGCTCTAAGATGAGAGAAAGAAACTTTGACATGGAATGCTTCCAAAACCACTACCTACCACCATGGCAAACCAACTTGAGGCCTCTACTAGTGGTGGAGCTAGATCTCTTAAGGTAGAATCTCTATCTCTCTCGTGTGATTTGGATTTTTAAAAGGAACTTCATTAATTAATGGTTTTAAATTAACATTATTAAATTGTTGGTAATGAACTTCACCCTAGGTTAGTTTTAGCTTGAGGATAGCTTAGGGGGTGGGTTTAATTTTTTTGGAGGTAATTTTGGGGTGGGAAATGACCTCGAAAGGGGTCATTCCTGTAGCCATGGTTGTTAGTTGTGACTAGGTTCACACACCAATGGTCAAAAAAATTGACCGTTGGTGCTAGCCGTGGTTGACAACCACGACTGCGATGGCAGATATTGTTGTCAAAAGTGGCTAAGACACTTTAGCCCATTTTGATTAATTTTGTTATTTTTTTTATTTTTGAAGTTATTTTTCTATTTTTGATGTGATTTGTTGTTATCTTCCCTCTAGACCTTGACTACATAGGTGTAGGATCCTGACTTGCTACGTGAGATTCTACCTGTACTGATCCACATTGACCTGGATTGGTTTGGGATCATGGGCCTCAAATACATGTTGAGACTTCCCACCATCAAGGTAGACTAGGCCTACATGATTACTTTAGCCCATCATTGGGATGTAAGGACTAACACTTTCCATATTCTAACTAGGGATATGATGATCACATTGGAGGATGTCTATTGGATATACAAGATCCCTCTATATGGGAAGGTAATTACCTCTTCGAATACCACAACAAATATTTCCATATTCTAGAGAGTATTCATGGATAGGCATGATGAGATGCTAGATGATATCAAGCATGGTGGGGTGCTAGTGGAGTGTTGGTATAGAGCAGATGTCTTTTTATGGCACTAGGTTGTACTGATGCACATTATCTACAATGTGCTACTTCCAAACACATCAAGAGCAAGGTTCCCTTGGAACCTCTTGGCTATAGTTTAGGATCTTCTTGGGAGCACTATGGATGAGCCACTCATCCTATCATGGGGGAGTACTCTCCTAGCCCAACTCTACAATGAGCTATACCACATCACATAGTGGGGGTGAGCAGGCATAGGATGTAGTCTTCTGTTATAGATATGGTCCTGGGAGAACATCAACATAGATCACCCGAGAGGACTGCCCTTGAGGATCAGATAAATAGCACCCACTAATCAATGCTATGGGTATTTTTGGCCATGGTAGTTAGAGACTTATAGGAGAATATCTCATATGGGATATTTGTAGCTCTACATAGACCAACTAATAGGGCTATAGGTTGGTCAAATTTTATGGCATCTATACTTGGACTGCCTAGCATGGGAGGTGGCTGACTTATCTAAGATGGGCTAGGTGTAATCATTGGGTGATTGAGTAGAAGCCTAGTGTGTGGGATTTTTTCCACTTATCTTGGGTTATGAGATAGTTTGGGATACAACAAGATATACCAGAGGAACTAGTCCTCTATCATTATCTTAAGGTGAAGACACAGCTTGTGTGGCCACTCATATTAGATTTGACTAAGGAGTATGATGTCATAGAGTACATAGGGGTAGTAGATGTTGGGATGATGCTAGACTATGATACATGGTGGACAACTAGACTATGGAAAGGTGGTGGTCCTCTAGGTAGATCTAGGGATGGTGAGGCTATGGAGACTACATTTGATGACCCACATGGGCGATGAGTGCACCAGAGGACATAGGGAGAGTGGTGTCAGGTATTTGCATAGTATTAGGAGCCATAGGAGGGTGAGGAGGGCAAGGAGTAACGTGATGATGAGGTGTTTAGCTACAGGCCCAGGTGCATAGTCTGTAGATACAATTATAGACATCTCAATAATAGATCCTAGAGAGGGATACCTCTCTAGCTATAGCACAAGCATAGTTGGATGCACTATAGGATCAACTAAGTGCAATATAGTATCAATGGTAGGGTTATGATGAGGAGAGGACCACCCTCTAGGCATAGGTTAACTCAGTCACTATGGAGATAGATAAGATCACCAAATAATAGGATCTTCTATGAGAATAACTAGATCTCAAGACTACTAAGAGAGACACTCTTAGGATCATTATCAAGGGCCCTTTTACTTCATAGGCTACACCCTCTACTCTAGCCACTCAGTTACCAGCTACATTAGGTACACCTACTATAAGGGATGTAGCAACATTATAGGAACAAGTGGCTAGGTTGTAGAGTTTGATTAGCTAGTATGATGTTGGGTGTCAATCTAATGGCACATACATCAGGAAGCTAGAGGGATAGGTGGATTTCTATGGTGGAACTCTACCTACATGATCAACTATGGGAGGATCTCATAGGAGTCGACAAAGTTATCTTGAGTAGTCATTAGTGCAACCCAATCACAGGTTAGGTGCTCGATCTGAGAGATCAGTAGGCACTAGCTCTAAGTAGCCTCATAGAGAGGGAGTAGAGGGAGGAGGTGACTCAAGGGGTGCAAGCCACTCTTGATATGATGGGTTATCATTGTATCATTTTTATGTGTAATGTCTGAGGACCTACACTATTGTAGCCTATGGGCATTTTGATACCTCTTGTACTCATGACACTTTTACACACACACACACACACACATATATATATATATGATACTCCAGATTTATGAATCATTATGTGTATCATTCATTACTTTTATGTTTATGTGATGCACATGGATGCAATGCTTATTTGATATTTTTATTATGTTAAATGGATGCGATGTACTAATTACATGCACTAGCTAGATGATAGATGTGTACTTAGATGCTATGATCTAGATGTATAAATGTACTAGGATGTATGTATATGGATGCAATGATGAATTTTATATGTATGTTTAATTTTTCTTAATGTTTTATGTACTTAATCTATGTGATGTGATATGATAGGTGATATGTGATGTGATGCATTAATTAAATAATAAAATGAAATAATGCAAAAGAACCTGTATGCTCTAATCACTTAAAACATAAGGAATAAATGTAATATGTTTTTAACAAACTAATGGATGACACCACAGAATGTATAAAAATCATGAATATAAATGGTAACTCTTATCATAAGAATTAATCTCCACAACGTACTCCCAAAAATTGGTGATAACCATCTTTTTATTTTTGGCATTTGGGTGTTTGCGCATGTTTTTGAGTGTCCCATGCTTTTGTTGCGTTTTGGGCTTCCAGTTTTAGCCAATTTGTTGTCATTGATTTTGTTGTCACTTTCTTATCGACTTATCTTTTATCGCTAAAATGGAAAGTTGTCAATTTGTTGTTGATGATTTTTTATCATCAAATTGTTGTCAATTTCTTGTCGATGATTTTTTATCGTCAAATTGTTTTTAATTTCTTGTTGATGATTTTTATCGTCAAATTGTTGTCGATGATTTTTAAGTTGTTATTTTGCTGTTGACGATTGTTATTCGCTGTCCCAACGTTGTGTTAGCAATGTTAATGCTAATATTCTTGTTATTAGCATTGTAACTGCTAAATTTCTTGTTTTTTTGTCATTCATGTATAGTGAGCTGTGTGCTAGTATACAGTAAATTAGACATTTTATGTTAGAAGCTTCATTCCGCCTTAATACCCCTTTAATATGCAAACTATACAAAGTAAAATAAACATATCAAAAAAATGTGACCTCGAGTTTAATCTCCATGATGGATGTGTATAAGGAGTATTACTTAAAAAATAAAAATAAAAATAAAATAATATCAAAATTATATATATATATATATATAACAAAAAGATAATAATATATATTGAAACTAAAAAAAAACTAATACGTGATTAAAAAAAGTCTAATGGGCTATGTTATTTTTGCCTTAAATTGGATTTGAAATTTTAATATTTGGTCATATGCAGGACATTCACCAGCTAATGAAGGACCGAGTGTGGAATACAACATAGCGTGAGGATACAATCATACATGATGATTGGGCGACGATCATCAGCGTTGGGACCCACGAACAGAGGGATGACCTCGCAGATAGAACAACCACGAAGGTGGTATAGCATGACATTCAAGAGAGATAGAGCTCAAGTTCCCTGAGGGCAATTTTAATGAAAGTGGGAAGGTCCTCAGAGATGACGTGAGTGAACAAACCCCAGACGAATCCCATAAACCCACAGATGCAGATGACCAAGACAGTAACAATAAATTTTGGTGATGTCGAGAACCATAATAGATGCTGAAAATTGCCAAGACGAACATGGTAGCCATGATCAGTATTTCAGGTCAAGGAGCAACAAGTGAAAATGTTATCGCGGATCTCATGCAGGGAACAGTCCAGAGCATCAACCGACAGGGCTTGAAATACAAACAGTGGCAGAGGAGTTCATGATGATGAACGACTAGTGATTCCAGTTTCCAGGTGTAGCATTCAGAGAATGGAATACAGAGCTCCTGACAGTGATGGAAGGCAAATACTGTGTAGATAAATGAGACCTCGGGTTCTTGGTGGTGTTCTAAACAGAGACCAACGACGTTTTAGCTACGTTGAGGAAGTCAGAGGCAGCAACTATCCCATATATTGGTCGGTAAATAACACGTCAGGCCTTGTCGAACATGCGTGCAGCAACAATTATCCCATACGTGGACTGAAATGCAGGGATAAAGGAGTTTTCCAGCGACGGGTTACAACCTTCACAGCAAGGGGGAGGAATAAGGGCTCCATTGGTGGCAGTCGTCCCCCATATCAAAGCCATTTTATGGATAAATAATAATGGTCGCCGACATAGGAAAGAAAACACATGCTCACATTTAAATAAATCATGGATAAATCTATTTCCCAAAGCGCGAGGTTGAAGTCAGTGGTGTGGACTTTAAATATCCAAATTATCCCTTTCAGACCATGGCATGTGTAAGAGGAGTAAAGTCTTAAAATAATTAAAATAAATTGTAGGTCAACTTGCCTACAGGATGAGAGCATGTGGCGCTACAATCACTTAGGTTGGTGGGTACAATGTAGGTTAAATTATTCACTCGTGAGTAAAGCGAGCCTTGAATGTAAAAAAATATATATATATTATAATGAAAGTGCCAAATGGCACTAAGTTACCACATTAAAATATGTTACCAAGAGGGGTAATGGTTTCCAACATAGCAATCTATTGTCTACAAATGAAATCCAATGGGAGGAAAATGAAGACTAAATGAACGCGGAGGTTTCGAAACAAGAAAAGTTGGAAATGAGGAGTCACCTGCGATTTTAAATATGCATGTAAACAATGTGCCAAAGGGTTGGAAACTTTTCAGAGAAGATTGTAGGAATGAAGGCAAGGCCTTGGCACTGGGTTTTTTTGGATATTTTTCTTTCCACATTGGACTGGTTCTTTGAGAAAACCAGATTTCTGCCATGTACAAGGATATATTTTAATGCAGAAAATTTCAAAAAGTTGCATTTTTATGGTGCAAGAAAGGGAGGAGCTGGCTTTCTCGCATGCAAGATTAAATGTTTATCTTTTCCCCTTTTCCGATTTTAGGCTTGTAAATTGGAGTTTATAAAAGTTTCTTTCCTGTTTCATGCGAATGTTTAAATCTGAAAAACCTCATTTAAAACCCTAAGAGCCAAAGACTTAGTTTATCCTGATTGTGCTGGTTTTGCAAGTCCAATAGGTTAGGTTGCATGCATGAAAACCTCCACATCTTCTCGGTTTTGTTGAAATAGGATAGCATCAAACCGAATGTATCTTGTGTCTCCATTTTCTCCATTTCATTTTCATTTTTCTGCATTTTATTTTTTCTAGAAATTTTAACTTTTTTTTTTTAATTTTCGTTATTAAAATAAACATTTAAAAAATGTCAAAATCCAAAAATAATTACACCATTGAGAGGTTATACTTCAACTACCAGTACCACTTTTAAAATTTATTTTTTGGAGTTGTTTAGTATTTTTTAAAAATTCAATCGGGCGGTTGTTTCTTACATATTTTAAAAAATTCGAAATAGAAAATTTTTCATTTTTAAGGGCCGAATTTCATTTTTCTGGCTTTTTTTTTTGCACTCATGAGCCTATGATGACATTCCCCCCATGAAAATCTCCAATTTCATTGAAGGAATTATGTTTTGGTGGCATTTCACAAATTTCAGCTTTAGGAGCTTAAAATTGCCCTCTCTTCATAAAAATTCTGATTTTATGAAAGAGGGGTAATTTGAGCATCACATTGAAGGTCATTGATTCAAAGCAAATTTTTAATTGTTCATCTTTATGATAACTTGATTTCATTTAATAGGGATAAGTTGAAGTGACATTTAAAGCCCTTTATTCAAGGCCATAAATTATTGCCTTCTTTGTGAAGATCTATTTCACCAAAGAGGGATGGTTTATCACTGACACTGAAAGCTATCTTCATCCACATGATAAGAAGCCATATTTGGACTTGACAGAGAAGATAAAATCTAACTTAAAACTCTCAAGATAAAATGAATTAAGGCACTACATCGTGGTCATATGAGGTAAAACTCACATTTTCTTTATTTTGGTTCAACGACCAATCACTAAAGTTTCATCGTAAAATAAATCAACATTACCCCTTGCTTCCGATGACTTGCAATCACTAAGGTAAAACAAGCATTTAAAATGAATATCTTTATTTGATATTAATAATACACACACAAATGGTAATATAGCTGGAGACCTTGGAGAAGTTGTTTGTTTAACTTCTTTTTAAGAGGGAGATTTGGAACTC